>JAPKLX010000058.1:921649-934516 GCA_026898415.1 Leonotis leonurus | reverse complement strand
AATCAATGTTTTGGAACCTAATCAAAACAATATAAAATATCCCAACAGATGATATACGTAAGACAGATCGAATGAAACTGAAATATTGGTTGAGAAATAAGAATAAATCTATACTATTTATTTAGTGTTATGGACACATAAAATTATGTAGTCAATTTTTCAGTTTTCAAACATATATAATTATTATTTAATTAAGAAAAGACTAGTTTTATAATTTGATTATATTTCATGAGTACTCCCTATATTTATGCTAATGAATTGATTGATTTAGGAATAGTAACGTTTATTTCCTAATTTTTATTTTCTTTTCCTAGTAATTATACATTAAATCGTATTTATTTTAACAGAAAAATGTGTTCATAACGTTGTTTTCACTTTTATTTTTAGCTTGATATTTCATGCATATCTTGATATAAACAAATACATTAATATTACAATTGTTATGCATGAATATGTCTTGAAATCTTTATAATTGTTTACAATTCATAAACAACAAGTACGATTTATCATTTTCATATAAGACTTCATTTATGTTGAGTTAGGGTATATGATTTATCAACTATTATTTATTTCTTTTTTATATATTATTATCTTTTTATATATTATTATTATTATCATCCTAATATGTTTTGAGTCTATTATGGTGATATAAATTTTAAAAATTTCAAATATATAGTGTTATTTTTTTGGACTGTTTAGAATCATAAATGTAACCATTCAACATTGTTCGATTTCAAACGTGAGTCGTTATAACAATTTTTTGGTTATGATTTTGAATTTTCGGAACAATTAAGTTCCAAATTATAATTGTGAATATCTCTACTTATACAATTTTACAAATTTTAATTGATTTAAACAAGAATAATTGATTTGATTAATTAAAATTATCAAAGTCATTTTTATGAGTGTATTATGATTTTTAGTAGTTTTAGCAATTTTTTTTTATTAATATTGATCTACATATAATTGATCTCACGTATATACATAAATATGTAAATGTATCGACATTCAATAAATACCGTTATTTTTTTATAATCATAAGAATAATACAATAAAAAATCTAAGTATGTAACTATTTAATCATGTGTGTATATTGAAAAGAATTCATAATACATATATTAAATTAGTTAGCACAACATATAAAATATTTAATTTTATATATTTGCTTATATACTTTTCATATATCATATCTATTAAAAATTATATATTACTAATATTAATGATATATTTATTTTATTCTTAATATATGATATATGGATTAATAAAATAAATTAAAATTTTCATAATTAATATTTATATAAATATATAGAATGTCAACATGTTTAATATTAATAGTAGAAAAGAAAAAAGAAAAGTGAAAAATAAAAATAAAAATATAATTATAAATAATTCATTTAGGAATATTTTATATATACAAATCATATGTATGAGAATATGTATATATATAATTCTTTTCAACTTATTAATTCATCAAATTAAAATCATTGTTGAGATTCATTAAGATGCATAACGAATTGAAATTATCTTTGTCTTTGTCTTTGAAGTTGAAGTTATCTATAAAATTATCATTAAAATTGAATTGAAATTGAATGCTTTCTATTATATATATATATATATATATTGCCATATATTTTGTATTAAAGAATATGTATATTTTTAAATCTTATATATAATCTCAACTATTAAAACTAGTTCCCAACGGGAGGTGATCTGATCGAGTCGTATGCAGCTCTGGAGTTCTTACTTGGTCAATTCTTTTGCAATCCGTTGTTGAGCTGAAGTCTTAGCTCCTGGTGGTTTGCCGTGTACATCTTCATCCCTTGAAGCTTTTCTTGTCTTGCATGAAATAAATTATTATTTATTGACGCTTTAAAGCAAGAAGTTAATTTCCCCTCATATGACTAAGCGCTAGGAGACGATTAGCTCTAAGTATTCACTATCTATCTATTCAATCTGGGTTGAAGGATAATGTCTTGAAATTTTAATTTCTTCACTGGGCTTTGACCATGTCTCCCGATAAAATTTAATGAGTTAATTATAAATACCTTTATAGTAACAGACAAATATTAGCCATCAATATAACACTATTTAAATTCTAATTATTTTCGTTGTGAATTGTCATTAATACCTTTATAGTTACTTTTTTTTCACATCCTGAGTACATTTTCGTATACTAGGTATGAATTATACATTTTATACTATTGTAATACGAATTGGACGATTCACGTATGAATGATATGAACTATGAAAATCATATCATTTCATACGCTTCATACCAAATCAGACCATTCATACCTAATTACAAAAATGTAATTTTTTGTC
Organism: Leonotis leonurus; assembly: GCA_026898415.1. Classification (NCBI taxonomy): domain Eukaryota; kingdom Viridiplantae; phylum Streptophyta; class Magnoliopsida; order Lamiales; family Lamiaceae; genus Leonotis; species Leonotis leonurus. Next base: position 932,194 of record JAPKLX010000058.1, on the reverse strand, counting down.
AAATTACATCTTTCCATTGTCCTATGCCGTCGGTGGTTAGAGTTAGACAGTGAGAAAAGGATGGGAGTACCGAGGTGTGCGATATAGTGGGAGATGATTGCACGTAAGGGATGAACGATGGTGGGTTGCAGCGTTGCTCCGAGGAGATGGGTTCGCAAAGGCTTGCAGCAGTAGTGAGGAAAGGATGAACGACGTGCAGTGGGATGGGCGTGGTGGTGAATAAGCGCAGTTGCATGCGGTGGGGATGAGCGCAACAACACGGTATGGTGGTAGTGGAGAGGGGATGAGTGCGTGGAGGTGTGTGGTAAGTCTGGTGACTGTGGAGGGATGTGTAGGCGATGGCGGTTATCGGTGGCAATGTAGAGAGGACTGATGCGCGAAGGTGTGCAATGGTGGTAGTTATCGACAATCGTGAAGGTGGTTGTCAGTGGCGGTGTAAATTTTAAGAAGTGTGGCTGTAATTGAGATATTAATTTTGAGAGTATGATTAAAGTTTTTTTTTATTTTTTTATTTTTAAGGTAAGATTAATAATTAAAATGATAATTACAAAATATTGAAAAGAGTATTTTTGTAAAACAAATATAAAAATTACTATTTAAATTAATTTAAATAGTGTTGCCTTAGTAACTAATATTTGTGTTTCGTTATGTTATTTAACTTGGTTTTTATTTTGCCTTAATTCTCATCATATTTCAACTCGACATATTTTCCTGCGGGGAATGGCGCCTTTTCCCTCGGTTTAGGGTTTTGATTTTGAAACGAAGGAAGAAAGGGGTTTCCCACTTCCATGCTAACACAGACTTCAATCCTGCATCCAAATCTGCTCCGGCCAAGAAAAGCTTCAATTTTTGTGAATAACGCGAGAAGATTCTAGCAATTCGAAGCTTGGAATCGTGAATAATCCTCGAGAATGGGTTTCTCCTTCAGCCCCCAACAGCCGCAACAGCCGCAACAATCTCTTTTCCAGTCCCCATATCAACAATCTTCGCCGTTCCAACCCCAACAGCAGCAGCAATCTCCTTTCCAGTTGCAATTGGCGCAGCCGCAACAACAGCAGCCTCAACAACAGTCGCAGCAGCAACAGCAGCCACAGCTCTATCTTTTAACGAATGATAAAGTTCCTGCTACTTACGGTACCAAGTGGTCTGATCTACATCCAGATTCGCAGAAAGTCCTGCTTCAAATTGAGTAATTTTCGTTTTTTTTCTCTAGTTTTCTGATTGGGTTTTGATCCCTTTTATCTTTACATTTTTAGGGAACCTTTTTTCTTTTTATGTTGTCTATGGGGTTGATTAAAAACTGAGTTTTGTGTGGATGTAGGGAGAGGATATTGGAGTATAGAGATGAAAGCCAAAGATTAGATCAATGCGGCAGGCTTTATGATTCGTCCGTCTCAAACAGTGGATTTGAGCATGATGCGAGCTATATTGTTCAGGTTCATATTATGCAGCATACTCAATCTAGGAGTTTAAAATTGAATTAGTATTTGTGCTTTTCTGTTCTCCAGAGCATTAGGCATTGAATGTTGTATATACTCTATAGGTATTTTATATCTATAACTGTTAGGTGGACATAGTTAGGGATATATGGTGGTTTTGACAAAGAAACTGAATAACTACTTATCAATCTCTCTGTACTCGGTCTTCCATATGTCTGTGTATAGGCCTTAGGTCGACATTCTTGTCAATAACACAATATTTTATGGTTTATTTTGTAAAAACTTCCCTTAATCTAATCCTCGAGTACATCATTTTAGATAGTAGTTTTGACTGGGATGGCTTTTTTAATTATGTTTGAATAATTTTATGTTCATTCTTACTTATGCTTTCTTGCAATCTGCTTACATTATATTATGTATGAGTATGAAACACTGGCTCTTCAAATTTAAGTGCTAATACAGTGTCCTGATTAATTTGTAAAATAATTTGCTTCTCAAATTACCACACTTGATATATGGGAATTTAAAGTTTAACTATTTTGGAGATGATACTTACTCTTGGGAAGTTATTTGCACTGAATGGTGAAAACTTATATATAAGTTTTTATGGCATGCGATCTCAGGAACTTGGTGGAATTACTATTTCTATGGAGAGGCAGAAGGCGACCTTGCAAGAGCTAATGACTGTTGTGAAAGATATGCTACGAAACACGGAAGTAGCTGTTCGATCTTTTATGATATTACGACCCAGATTTCACCAAAATAAAACATCTGCGGCTGGTGCCACCGCACCATCCCAGATTTCTGGGGCAACTGTCACTCAAACATCAAGTGGCCAGCCTGCAGGAAACTCCATGGTTCCTGTTATTGATTTCTACAGTGGGCTACCAAAGAAGCCGTCACCCTTTTTGCAGCAAACTGTTGCCAGATTTGAGAAGTATCTCTCCGAATGTCGTCAATGGATTGAAGAATTAGAACAGTTGCTACTCTTGGACTCTGAAAAACATTCTTTCAATTCGAGTTCATCTCTGCTGCAATCTCTGCCTAAAGTCATGACTAACGTACATGACTTCTTTGTCCACGTTGCAGCAAAGGTAATGAGGAGGTTATCTCTTTGTCTTGCAGCATATGAATATTATAAGCCATTGTTCCTACTATCAGCACTATCTTTATTTCCCTGGTTATGGTGCATTCAAACTAATGTAACCGTCCCTAGAAAAACTTGTGGAACTGTCTTTTTATTATCTTGTGAGGCACGAGATTGACTCAGACATTTTATGTTAAATGGGTAATATGAGTATATTGACACTGATTCTTATTTGCTTAAATGTTTCTTCATGGTTGGAAGTATGGAAAGTTGGGAATATGTTGTAAAAATTGACACCAATCTGGAACCGAATGTTACACAGTATGACATCAAGTAGAGTTCCTTACTCTCTTTTTATGAAGTAGAAATTTGAATGTTTTCAATAGTTCTGTAATGAGAGATGGGGAAAAATGACTTAGAAGGGAGTCTAAGACACTGCTTGTGAACAAAACTGTACACCTATTAAAGAAACTAATAAGTAGACCGAGAACAGAAATATACCTACTAGCTATAGTAGTCTTTTGCCTCGCCCGGCCCAGAATTCCCAATGCTTCTCATGCTCAACGAGATGCGCGAACCTTAGGAGGCTTTACTCTTAACCCCACAAAGTTCCGAGACGAAGCTTAACCTGAGTGTCTATTAAGTTAAGCAGTTCCATTACCCTGTGATGTTGGAATTCCTACTTTTATTTTAGTCTTTTCATGCTTCTTTTTCTCCCTTTTCACTTGCTAGTATTCTATCATTCTATGCCAGCAGATTTGAACCCCGTTTCATGTCTATAGATGTCTTTTTTCTTAATTTTGTATTTTAACGTTTTTGGATATATCTGAAAAGCTTTTGGATCTGTTTTGGAACTCTGAAACTGTTATTCTGTGCTTCAGTTGTACTCTGCTAACTCAATCTTTCTGTAAAAGATAGGTTTCAATATACTTACCTGCTTTGCTTGATTACTTCTGTGTTATTTGAAAATGCTTTGTGCTACTGCTTCTGAATTGTCTATTTGATTCCCTTGAAATGCTCTCCCTCATGATTGTGTAGGTGGAAAGCATTCATCAGTACATTGAATCAATGAGAACAGCCTATCTTGCGGACCAACGACGTCGAGGGGATGAAAATGATCCATTTCTTGAGGCTGATAGGCGGGAAACAGCAAAACAGGAGGCTGCGGCTCGTAGGGTTCATCCAACTATACATTTACCCAATGTTCCACAACCATCTGGTCAGGCTACAGGACTCCTAGCCTTGCCAGCGGCAACTGGAGCATCAACTTCAACAAACACGGCAAGCTCGGCCTCTATACCAGCATCAACTGGAAGCGGATCTCTGTTATTTTCTACTCCTGCTACTGCCTCATCAACACCCTCTATGTTCTCTACCCCCACCAATTCAACTCCATTCTCTTCTTTATTAGTAAACCCAGCTTCACAGTCATCACCTTTTAGCTCTTTGTCTGCTTCATCAAATGCTTTTGGCATTTCTACTCCCGTGTTTAATTCAACCCCTGCTTCTGGAGCCTCAGCATTTGCAACACCTTTTGCTACAGGTGAGATATCAGTTTTCACTAGGTATTAATATTTCTATAAACACTGAAATGAACAGGGACCGGAAGAAATCAAAGAAACTCATATGTTGTTTTTGACTGCTAATACTAATTCTTTCCAACCTGAGTCCACTTTAAGCTACTATTAATGAGGAATGCTACAAATTGTTCAGCCAGCATAAACATAATGGTATTGTCTCCTTAGTATGATTCCCATGTAGTGTTACTATACCTCTCTGGAAGATGGTGGTGTCTTAGAAGTTATATGTCATGGAAGAAAAGTCACTTCAGTATATTGCATGATTAGTAGTGCATGAAACTAGTATCTTCTCATATTTCTTATGTTCTTTGCTCAATCTGACTGAACATCTTTTATTTGTTAATAGGAGCTGCAGCGGGATCAGGAGCAAGCTTTGGAAATGCATCAGTAAGTGAACTTAAAAATAATACTTACCCTTTCATTAACAGATTGTTTTTTTTATATTACATCATAAAGTAGATGCATACTATATATTACTAGTGTGCAAAGAGTTTAATCTATGTGTTGGTTCAAGCTTGGCTTGAGCATCTTTTCCCAGTTTCCCAATTGGTGCTACTTGTTTGTTACTAATAGCTTTTATCATGTCAATTATGATTCATGTTTAAGCTTAAAGCAAATGCATAGAGTGAAGTCGTCAAACGTGGTTTTATATGCTTTCAAAATGTAGTATCAAAATTCATTTCTGACCATATTTGCCAGTGTATCTATTTTAACATTATTGTGCATTTGGTTATGGTTGTGAGTTTTTGATCATGGTTCGTCCTTTTTCCCTGCAGAAGGCGAGAGCAAAAAGCCGCACCGGGCGTCGCTAGTCAATGCTGCTACAATCCACCTTATTTCTCTTGTCCCATTAGAGCATTGGCATAACATGTATTGTAAGTCCGTGGGGTTAAAGAAGTGCAGAGATTCTTATTGAAACAATCACCTATTGGGTTTCTGTGCTTCTTTCAATTTTTCGCTTAGGCTTCCCAAGAAAAGGATGTATGCAACTCATTCTCATTCGTATTAATCTTACACTTAAAATCTATTGAATATGTGATTTCAGTTATGGATAAAACATGTTTTATATTACGAAAAAACTAACAAATACTCTCTCTCAGCACGTCTTTCTGTTGTATTATGTCCTTTGCTACCGTTGGTATCAAGTTCGCCATCAGATTACTCAACTCGGCCTCAAGTTCACCGTGCTGTACTTGCGATTGCTCACCCGAGGAGAACACACAAATACTATTGCGAACTTCAATCCAGCTACAACCAGGGTCTTTCTCCAACATTAACTCCCTCATCTTCCTCCTTGTCTGCACGACATCGTCCCACCTCCCTGCTGCAGCGTACAGCTTCGTAAGCAGTATACTCGTTGCACTGTCATCTGTGTCCGTCTTCAAAATCTGCTCTGCAGCATGGATTCCGCCTCTCACGTTCCCATTCTTGATGCACGAGCTCAAAACAGTCCTCCACGATTCCAAATAACCATCTGCGAAAGGCGACTCCATAATCATTTCCTCCGCCTCCTCCCACATCCCACCTCGACTCAACAAACTGATCATGCAGGAATAGTGCTTGGGTCCCGGTCTTAAACTGTGATCCTTCATCTCTCTCCAGAAGAATCTAGATTCTTCCACCAAGCCACAATGGTTACACGCAGCTAGAAGAGAGAGGAATGTGACGGGATCTGATTTCAGACCATGCTTTAGCATCTTAAAATAGATTTGAAATGCCTCCTTCGCCTTCCCGTGGTGACCGTATCCTGTAAGCATAGAGTTCCAGCACATCAAATCACAATTTGGCAGTCGAGAAAATGCATACGTAGCAGCATCGAGCTCCCCATTTTTCGCATACATATCAACCAAACTACTATGTACACAAACTTCACCTTCATTTCCTGTCTTCAACACAAGACAATGAATCATCTCCCCTTGTCTTAACGTAACAAGATCAGCACATGCAGCTAGTACACTGCTCAGAACAAAACTGTCTAGTTCTAAACCATCCTTGCACATTTCTTTAAGTAGAGTCAGTGCAGCCTCACTTTCGCCTATTCTAACGTGCCCGGCAATCATGTCAGTCCAGAGAACAGCATCTTTATGTGGGAAACAACTGAAAATCTTTCGTGATGACTCGGGATCATCATTGCTGAAGTACATGGATAAGAGTGTGCTGCAAACATATGGGCTGCTCAAAAGTCCAGTTTTCTCGGTTTGAGCATGAAGAGGCTTTCCATAGTCACAAGCAGGAAAACTGCAAGTGCTAGTGATAACAGCTACAAAAGTATACTCATCAGGTTTCAGAGGGTATGCTTGGCTAAGTCGAACAAACATTTCCATTGCCCTCTTTCCATCTCCATTCTCTGCATACCCACAAATCATGGAGTTCCAAGAAATCAAATCAGGCTTCCCGATTCTCTGAAAGACTTCAAACGCTGAATGAGTGTCGCCACATCTACTATACATATCCAGCAAAGAGTTATGCAAAGGCAAATCGAGACGCAAGCCAGATAATAGAATTTGGGCATGAGCAAGTCTCCCCCTATCACAATCTCGCAACTTGGCACAAGCATTCAACACCAATGAGTATGTGTGTGGATTAGGTTTAACCTCATCCTCCAGCATACCCCCGAAAAGCTCAAGGCTTTCCAATAACTGCCAGTTCTTTACACAGCCTGATATAATCGAGTTCCATGCTATGGCATCTTTATCCTTCATGGAGGCGAAGACTTTCTTAGCACAATCCACGACCCCGCAGTTCGAGTACATCCCGAGCAACGACGTCTGCACATATGAATTCTCCAATAAACCAGTTTTCACACAATAAGTGTGCAATGAAGAGCCAACGACAAGATTGCAAACCACAGAAGAAGCCTGCAAGAGGCTGGTGATGGTGGAGGCATTAGGCACGTGCCGCTCGTGCGACAATCGATGGAACAGTTGGAAGGCCAGATGAGCTTGTTGAGGTGTACGAGAATGGGCGGCGATGAGGGCGTTGTAGGAGACGATGTTTCGTTGAGGCATTTTGTCGAGCACGAGGTGCGAGTCTGTGAAAGAGGCGCAGCGTGCGTACATGGAGAGGATGTTGTTGTGGATGAATAATGGGAGTACTGTCGGTGCGTGTTTGGTGGTGAGGAGGAGGGCGTGGAGGCGACGGGCTTCGCGGAGGGAGGTGGCGCCGGCGCATTTTTGCAGAAGGATGGATGCTTGAGAAGAAGCTATGTGCTGTAATGGAGGTGGCATAAAATATAGTGTAATGTATTTGTTGTCTTCTTCCTCATCCGTCAATTCTCTCTTTTTCCTTCTCTATTTCAAATTTTCAATCAACAATTGTTTGTCCTAAACCACATTCTTATAAATTCACTAACTTTATTCATAATTTTAGGATATCATATAAGTATAAATATATTTTCATAATCCAAGTTATTTTTATACAAAGCTAAAATTTTAGTGTTTAATCAAAAACTTATCTTTATTGTATAATTGCGATAATAATTATTGGTACAATTTATTGAGAAGTATTCATCAATTTTATTAATATCTTTAATGATAATAGTGATTAGTTATCCAAATACATGTATCAAACTAATAAATTAATAGATATATTTCATTATATTCATTGAAATAATATATAACTAGGGAATAATATACAATCTTACATATGTTTTAAATGGAAATAAGAATATATGTTATAAATATCATACAGATATACACGTGTGTAAATAATAATACATAATATCATTTTGTTTCAAACATAATTGAGATAATATGTATAAAAAATAGTGAGTGTATATAGACGTAGTGAGCAGTCATTATAATACATATATAATTGAGATATTAAGGCGATTGGTAGATAAAATATGATATGATAAGATTAAATTATCTTATTAAATCATGTGTTTGGTAGCAAATATGATAAACACGTCGGTCCGGTATTAAATATTGAGCCCGTGTCAAAATCACTAATTTATCTTACATTTTAATCTTAAGGAGGTGGTGAGATTAAAATAATCTTGATACACCATATAAATTTAATCTTATGATGCTATATCCTATCATGACTACCAAACATGGCCTAAGTGTAAGAAATAATATATGTATAATGGTAGGGTGTGTAGTCATTTAGTTGCATATATAATTGAGATAATGAGTGATTAAAAGAGTAGTGTGTAGCTATTTTAGTACAAAGATAAAGATGTAGTGTATGATGTGTATAAGGGTGTATTATGTAAGTGATGGTATATAAATGTGTATTGATTATGTGTATAAACATAGTGATCTTATATTTGTACTAACAAACTCACGACATATATAATTAGTTAATTACTATATTTTTTTAAAATATCTTAACGTTTTGTTGGCTACTCTCAAACATAGAATATTCTTATGTTCATGTAAATTACTCAAGACATAATAACTAATCATCAACAAGCAACATATTAATTTTGGGATGATTAGCCCTACTGTGGTGAGATGTAAACCCGCTGTTATTATTGGTTGTGCCCCCTTTCACTTTCAAACTATGTTGATTTGTCACCATTCATTCAAACATGGTGTATGGCATGTTTGGAAGATTCCGACATGAAAAAGAGGCATGACGAACCTACATATGAAGCTTAGTAGAGTCAAGGCTCACCTTAAAATTTGGAATAAGGAGATATTTGGAAATATCCATGACAGACTCCGGATGACTGAGAATAGCATGGCTGCTGCTCAGCTTAACTATGACCGTGATTTATCACCTTTTAATAGAGCTGAGACACATCGATGTGTGACACAATATTCCCATTGCCTGAAAATGGAAGATGATCTTTGGAAGTAGAAAACAGTGATTAGTGGGATGCTGAGGGCAAGTGAAATAAAAAATTTCAAGCATGAGTTAAGTAGAAGAGGATTAAATCTCACATCATGTAATCCAAGAAGGAAATAATGAGCTTACTGATGAGGAGGATATTCAAGCTTCCACAACTCAATTCATTTGTAAACTGTTAACATCAGATGATGATATCTTGGAGGAACCAGATTTAACCGGCCTCGATCGCTTACCTAATGATTTTAATCATGAGGCCTTTTGTGCTACCTTCTTGTGAGGAAATTAAAAAAGTGGTATTCGAGATTGACCCTAATAGCACAGCTGGCCCAAATAGTTTTTCATCTAGTTTTTTCCAACATTGTTGGGGAGGATGTTATACATGCTGTGAGAGATTTTTTTTGAAGGGGCAAGAATGACAAGGAGCTTCATTGCCACAACCATTATCTTGATTGCCGAAAAGAATAATCCAAGCACATGGTTAGATTACAAACCTATTAGTCTTTGCAATGTCACCAACAAAATTATTTCGAAACTTCTTACCTCTCGGCTGACAGCGGTGCTTCCATCGATCATTTCTCCTAACCAAAGTGGGTTCGTGAAGGATAGACTTGTTAGTGACTGACGAAGCTTAGTCGTTATCACTTCGATCAAGATAAATTTATTAACCTACACTCTTCACTAGGTTCCGCTAGTGACAAGTACATGATCGATCCCACAGGGAGTTGGTGGATTCCTCTCTCGATGTCACAATTTGAGTTTTGAATCGGGTCTTGCCTTGAGCAAGAAGTTGTTATCAAGAAGAAACTAAAAGTGCTGAAATGTAAATAACTGAAATGGAAACACTAAGATAGTTAAATACGAAAGCAACTTGACTTGGGTTAGAATCCTTGAGTCTTGACTTATATCTTGATCATCGGTGTAAATTTATTCGTTGTACTAGTATATCATTGGTTAAAGGCAAGTGTAAGAATGGGGTTTTACTCCTACTACCCAAACGCATCACTCAGGCAACCTCTTTTTTACTCATCACATAGCCACCTAAGCCTCGCCCAAATACCTTTTCAGCCTAAAAGGTAAGGATTACTCACTCTCTTATCCCCCTTGCCCTAGATTTCTCTTGTAACAAGCCTACTCCAGCATACCCAAATAGGCATTAGCGGGACTGCCCAACCATGGGCACACCATCTCAAACTCCCATCCCATGGCGTTCCCACCTACATCACCAAGCTGATCCCTTTAGCTGGCAAGCAGGGAGTCGCTAACACTTGGAGTTTCCAGCTCGCAGTTGTAACTTGATCTTGCCCAAGACTGCTACTGGCCAGACAATACCGATGACTTGATCAAGTTGTATAGGATTCAGATCTAGCGCTTTAGAAACATGCCAATACAACTATGCGTGCGATTAGACCTCTCAAGACTGATATGGAGGAATATCAACATTAATTAAATAAACGGGATTAAGAAGAATTTGTTAATATGCATGTTTACAAATATACTCGTATCCCTTTAATGGTGGACTTTGCTATAATGGGTGAGGTTGGGATGTTTAAAAGTGAATGGATTTGGGCATGAAACTGTTTGGACCTCTCATAAAGTCTTATTTGAGCAGAACTCACCTTAGCTGACCTCGGGTTAGATTCTG
>JAPKLX010000058.1:866919-916649 GCA_026898415.1 Leonotis leonurus | reverse complement strand
TCCCAACCCTTCTCTGGTCCTATTTTGCAGGCCTTGCCCGCTGGATATGGACCTAGCTTCAGCGATCATATTCCACGGTGTCCTTTGAGGTATGATCCTTGAAATATCTCAGAGCTTTCTGGTCACGTTCTTAGCTACTTTCGTTATAAGTTTGGACTCAATTCATCTTTCCCAAACCAAGTTTAATAAATCTAGCTACTCATACGAAAAGTAAAGAAAACAAATGAGATAAACAAAAACATACTTATATTGAAATACGAAAATAGAGTGTTACCAAAAGATCCTCTTGCCAGGACCAACCCTTGGCAAGGCTGGTGAGATGTTCCGCGTAGAGGAGATACTCCCAATCCTCCAAATATTTCGTGGAAGGAAAGAGAGATATTTTCCCTTTTGCAAAAGGAAAGAAATCCGCAGAAAATCCCGGCGTCTTGCCCATCATCTTCTACGCTCCCGACTGCTTCAATCTTCATCATCGTCTTGGCCAATGTGTTCCTCTTGCCCCTAACAGTTGCAGCGTGATCTTGAGCGATACCTTGCCTTGAGATTCAGACTGCCCAAGATGCTCCGTGTGTAAACATGCATCTTTCTTGAGATGATCTGCTACCTTGACCTGTATCCTGCCAACCCAGACTCGTGTCCTCCCAGACACAAAACACGACACAAATAAAGGAAAATGACTCGATCTAGACCTAAAACAAGACACAAAAAGAGCACGAAAAATAGGTCGCCACACTCACACACTTTAAGCACGATTTTCCTCAAGCGTGTAAGTACGACTTGCCCAAAAAGAAAAGGAAAATAAAAGACTCAAACAACCATCACACCAAAATGCATGTATCAAAAGCAGTCAAAGCAGATAGGAGTTAGAGCATAATTCAAGAAATGTTCTCAAGCAGTCAAGATAGCAGTGAAGTGAGCATAGAGATGTTCCTCACCCGCTCAGCACTCTGTGTTTGGGTTAAGTGTTTACGCTCGATAGTTGCTTAATCAAGATAGTCCCATAGGCTTGCTTGCCTTATACATATCTCCACCCAATTAGCCTGGTCAATGCATCTATCCTCAAGTCTTCATGGATTGTAACGTGCTTTGGCAAAAGGTTGAAAAATTTGGGAACTGGGCTAAGGTCTGTATGAACTATAGTCTTGGACAATTCCCTAACTAGAGAGCACACTTAAACTGGGTGTATTTTTTTGGAATTTTTCTAATTTTTTCTACCCTTTCTTTTTTTCTAAACTCTCCCCGTGTTTATTTATTATTTTTTTTGGATTTTTAGTTTTTTAGTTTTCGGGCTGCCGGGCTGGAAGCCAGTGCAACCATTCTAGGGGTGTTGTGTCTTGCCCTTCCTCCTCGCTCCATGGGTTTTTCTTTCTGCCCTATGTTCATCCGACCAGGTTAGGCCTTTATTGGGATTTTAAATATGTGCGTGAGACAAAAAGAAATATTAAGGCTCAAAAATTGGCTAGCAAGGGAATATGAATTATGTTAGGAAATTTTAGGCTCTTGGGCTATGAACAAAAAAGTGCCTAAATCCTCTAGAGACTTGACCAAGGCTGTAGGTCTTGACCAAGAAAACATGCAAGTTCTAGGACATATCAAGTCGAACAGTTGTATTCTCACAGAAAAATAAATCATGCTAAACAAGTGTATATAACATTTAAGGCTAAAAAATCTCACAAGGTAAAAATGCTCACATGACCGCATTTTCGTCATACCAGGCTATCCTAGAACATGCTTGACAGCTTGAATTATACATCAAAACTCCTACGCCTATCATGCTCAAGACACATATACATTCGGTATGCTGGCAAGACTCTAAACAAGAAAAGAATAAAAATTTACTCTCTAACCTAAACAGACGTGGGGACCCTTCCCACTCACACACTTAGTGCTAGAGCAGTTAAGGCTCACTAGTCAAGACTCTCTTCGTGGGATACACATGCGGCTTCTTAATGAGGTCTTCAACTATGCGGGGTTCTCCTTCAGCATTCTCCTCGATGGTAAACACGCGGGTCAAGGTAGCCATGTCGAAGTGGTCCTCTCGCTCCAAGAATCCTTTATATTCTGGCTTGATCAGGCCAAACTGTTTCCCGATCAATGTTGGCAGGTGGGATAAAGACAGTCTTTGTTGGGGCTTGACCAAGATGTTGTGGATGTGATTTGATACGAACGAGGAAAAGTTGAGCCTTTGTTTCTTCTCCATGGCAGAGTATAAACAACTTACTCTGGGACACGGTGCTACTGTTGTCCTTCTTGCCAAAGAGGTTTATGGCTAAGATGCGGTGACACATCTTGATCGCTGGGTCCACCAAGGCAGATGCCTTTGACTCGTTTCCCTTAAAGTTCTTCGTCCTAACAAGGCCCTCTCACATGCAGTTCCACTGCTCCTTCGGTGCATTGGGGACTACCTTGATCGCTGTCTTGTACTCCAGATTAATCTTCTCCCTAAAATCAATCATGCCCAGAATTACATCCAGGTCTTCAACTGCCACCTTCTGCTGCTTGCCTGTGAGTGAAAACTCCATTATACTGGGAAATCCTCCCATTTCCACTACCACCTTGACGCTCCTGAAAAACTCTCTGACCAAGTCACCATAAGTCGTGGTTTTCCAGTCAAGGAATTTCTCCCAGTCTAGCGCTCTGAGGCGATTTTCATATAAAAGCACCAACTCACCTTTGTTGAATCTCCTTTCTCAAGCAATGTGGTCATGCCACTTCTTTAGCTTCTTCTTGTACAAGGCAACATTTTCATAAGCCTTCAGTCGGATCTTCTGTAGCTCTTGCAAACTCAACTTTCTTCCTTCAACAGCTTCATCTCAATCTTGATTGATTTTGCTCACTGCCAGAACGCCTTGTGCTCCATCTCGACAGGTGAATGGCACAGCTTGCCGTATAGCATACAGTATGGATACATTCCAAAGTTAGTCTTGTAGGTTGTCCTGTATGCCCAAAGTGCATCGTCAAAGTGGTCACTCCAGCTGGAGACTTCAGCTTGCCCGCTTGGGGATGATATGCAGTAGACATACGGTGGTGAACTCCATCCTTTTTTAGCAAGCTAGTGATGGTAGAGTTGTAGAAGTGTGAACCTCTGTCGCTTACTATCGCCTTGGGCATGCCTAGGGGTGGGTCGGTACGGCATACCGAAAATATTTTGTCATACCGTATACCGTACCGAAAAATACGGTATGAAATATTGTATACCGATACCGTACCGAACATGTTCGGTATACCGAACTTCGGTATACCGAAAGTTCGGTATACCAATCGCCGATACCGTTACCGTGCCGAACTTTCGGCATGCCATACCGAATTTTCGGTATACCGTTCATGCCGAAATTTCACGGTATACCGTTCATGCCGAAATTTCACGGTATACCGTTCATGCCGGAATGTCACGGTATACCGAACAATAACATAAAAAAAAATCAAAATTCCTAACAAAAATATGAATATAAATTAAAAGAGCAAGCAAATATAAATCATTAATAACTCACTAACTACCTCAACAAAAAAAAGAAACAAATTTGCTAACAACACGAATATTATGTACATATTTAAAATCTTAAAAACACTACTTAAATATAATAATATGTATATTAGCTATGCTTTACTGCTTTAATAGTAGCTAATATTGCTTTAGGTATATTTAATAAATTATATATATTCTACATGCTTAAATTATTTATAAATAATAATATAATTAATTTATAATAAATTACTTATAATCTAATAAAGAATAATTAAAATATATTTGCAAATAATAATTTATTCATAAAAATTAAGATTACATATATTATAATGTTATTATTAAGATTTAAATTCTTGTGAGTATGATGATTGGTGAATGGAGTGTAAAGGACTCGAATCAAACTTCAAATAGTATATCAGTATAATACTCGATTTGATACAAATTCATTAAGTTATTTGAATAATTAAAATTTATTTGCAAATAATAATTCATTCAAAAAAATAATAATTAAACTTACCTATATTATAAAGTTATTATTTAAATTAAAGTTCTTATAAGTATGATGTTTGATGTGAATAGGGTGTAAATTACTCGGATCAAACTTCAAACAGTATATATATCAGTATAACACTTGATTAGATAATTAAAATATATTAGCAAATAATAATTAATTCATAAAAAAATTACATGTATTATAATGTTATAATAATACTCGATTTGATGCAAATTCATTAAGTTATTTGAATATTCAAATTTAATTTTTATGCATCTATTTTATTTGATTCGTATTTGATTTGATAATGATATTTGAAAGTATTCAATTAGATTCAATTTTTAATATGAATATATACATATTACACATACAATATGAAATGTCAATTATCATATATGAATATATAATTATTCGAATATATAATCATACTTCATAAACTTTTATTTGTATTTAAATATTAATGGAATCATTTTTCCCACATTTGAATTTAGAATCATAAAATATTAAATAGAAATATGAATATTCGAACATATATCTCAATCAAATTAAAATTATTTGATTATAGGAGTACACCTCTAACAAATATTTTTGCAATAATATTACATAAAATATAATACAATTATTATCTTTGTTAGTATATTTACTTTTACTCTAATTACTAAAATATTAAAAAGAAGAAATTATATATTGTATTTGCAATATTATTCTATAGTATATCATTAATATAATAAATTAATTTTTATTTTAATATTAATGTCAATCAAATATAAAAATAAAATTAATATATAATTAAAAATATAAATATAAAAAATTTCGGTATATACAGTAATACCGAACATCCGGTATATACCGATTATCGGTATTTCGGTATATACCGTTATACCGAACTTTCGGTATATACCGAAAGTTCGGTAAATACCGAATATTCGGTATATACCGAAAGTTCGGTATAATTCGGTATACCGCGGTATCGTCAAAATTCATACCGATACCGTACCGAAACTTTTCGGTACGGTATGATACCGTACCGAAAAAATCGGTATACCGTTAATACGGTATTTTCGGTTTTTTTTCGGTTCGGTATGCCCGGTATACCAATTTTTCGGTATTTTTTTCCACCCCTAGGCATGCCGTATCTGGTGAAGATGTTTGCCTTGACAAATCTTGCTACCGTCCTTGCATCTGCATTTGGTGTTGCAATTGCTTCTATCCACTTAGAAACATAATCCACTGCTAGTAAGATGTATTGATTGTCTTTGTACTTGGGCAAGGGACCCATGAAATCCATGCCCCAAATGTCAAAAGTCTCTGCTGACAAGACTGGTACCAAGGGCATCTCATCCTTCTTGGAAATGTTTCCTTCTCTTTGACATTGGTCGCATGTCTTGAACTTTTCAAAACAATCCTTGAAGATTGTAGGCCAGTAGAACCCACTATCTAGGATCTTCCTTTCTATATGCCTTAGCCCAAAATATCCTCTGTATTCCCTCTCGTGGCAATGCTCAAGTATACTTCTTTGTTCTTCCTCGGGTATACACCTTCGAAGTATCAAGTGAGTACACTTCTTCCATAAATATGAGTCATCCCAGATGCATGACTCGCTCAGCTTCTTGATCATTTCCTTCTGGGATTGGTCAAGCTCCATCGAGAAAATCTTCGTGATGATATAGTTTACTATGATAGCATACCATAGCTCGACAGTGTCTATTCCGTACAGCTCCTCGTCGGGAAATTTCTTATTGAGGGGTGTTTTGTCATCTTCCCTCAAGATCCTGCTCAAGTGGTCAGCCATATGGTTTTGGGCTCCACTTTTTTCATTCACTTCAGTGTCGAACTCCTGGAGTAGCAAAATTTATCTTATCAAGTGTGGCTTGCTATCCTTCTTGGCCATGAGATACTTCAAAGTTGCGTGATCTGTGTAGACCACTGTCTTGCTCCCGAAGAGATAGGAGCGAAACTTCTCGAAGGAACATATCACGGCAAGGAGCTCTTTCTCCGTGGTTGTATAGTTGATTTGGGCTCCGTTAAGGGTCTTTGAAGTATAATAAATCACATGTCTCTCCTTGCCAATCTTCTGGCCAAACATTGCTCCTATGGCGTAACCGTTTGCGTCACACATTAGCTCAAAAGGCATTCCCCATTCTGGTGGTCTGATTACAGGTGCCGAGATCAAGTGATTCTTCAAGATTTGGAATGCCTTCTTACATTCCTTGTTGAAATCCCAGGGCACATCATTCTGGAGCAGCTTGTTCAATGGTTGAGCTATCTTGGCGAAGTCCTTGACAAAGCGGTGGTAGAAACCCGCCTGGCCAAGGAATCCCGGTAGTTGCTTCGTAGGGTATGGAAACTTGGCAATAACTTCTACTTTGGCGCGATCCACTTTAATTCCTTTATCAGAGATAACATGGCCAAGCACAATGCCCTCATTAACCACGAAGTGGCATTTCTCGTAATTGAGCACCAAACCTTTCTCCACACATCTTTGTAATACCATCTCGAGGTGCTCAAGACACTGACCAAAGCTACTTCCGTAGACTGTGAAGTCGTCCATAAATACCTCAATGCAGTGTTCAAGGAGGTCGGAGAATATACTCATCATGCACCTTTGGAACATGCTAGGGGCGTTGCACAGCCCAAAACGCATTCTTCGGTAAGCGAAAGTTCCAAAGGGGCAAGTGAATGTAGTCTTCTCTTGGTCCTCGAGCGCTACCCATATTTTTATGTAGCCTGAATATCCGTCAAGAAAATAGAAGAACTTGTTTCCTGCCAGCCGTTCGAGCATCTGGTCAATGAACGACAATGGAAAGTGGTCCTTCCTGGTCACCTTGTTCAGCTTTCTATAATCAATGCAGACTCTCCAGCCTGTTTGCAGTCTTGTCATGATCAGCTTCTTGTTCTCATTCTCGATCACTTGCACGCCAGACTTCTTGGGCACAACATGGATCGGGCTGACCCATCGGCTGTCTGAAATGGGATAGATCATCCCCATGTCAAGGTGTTTGACAATCTCCTTCTTGACTAACTCTATCATGACTGGATTCAGCTTCCTTTGTGGATCTCTGACTGGTACCGCTTCTTGCTCAAGCAGAATGTGATGCTGGCATACTGTAGGACTTATTGCATTGATATCAACTAGGGTCCATCCTATAGCCTCCTTGTATTTCCATAGCAGATCTCGGATCCTATCTTCTTCTTCTTAATGCAACTCCGAGCTAATAATTACTGGCAATTTCTCCTCCTTGCCTAAGTAAATATACTTGAGATGTTTGGGCAAGGTCTTCAGCTCCAACTTTGGTGGCTTGAGTATGGATGACTCCATCTGGCTCCCTATAATCGAGAGTGATTTATGGACTTGGTTCTCTACTGCTTGGACAGATTTCTCAATGACTACTACTTCCTCCTTGCCTTCCTCATTGTCTGGTTCGTCTTCCATTTTGTTCAGAATTTGGGGCAATGCTTCCTCAATGTCTTTGTCAATGGATTCCACAAAACCCACTATTTCTTTATCTGGAGCATGTTGCTCTGCCTTGTAGATATCAAAAGTCATCGTCTCTCCAGCACAATTGCTAGTCAGTTTCCCGGCATCGCAGTCGATAAAGGTCCGGGCCGTCTTAAGGAATGGCCTACCTAAAAGAATAAGAGGCAGAAGCTTCTTGGCAGCAGAGCTGCCCATGTTAAGCACATAAAAATTAGCAGGAAAAATTAAGTCTTGTACCTTGATCAAGACATCCTCCACCATGCCTTCTGGATAGACGTTTGACTTGTCTGCTAGCTAGATCACGACCCTAGATGGCTTCAGTGGGCTTATCTTCAGTTCCTCGTATATAGATAGGGGCATGACGTTGTAGAACATCCTTGGATCTTTGCACTTGGTTGGCAAATCCTTCTTGAGCACTGCGAGACATTCTCCCCAACTAGAAATCTTGTGTTGTCACGGTACTGTACCTTCTTGGTACAAAGCTTCTTCAGAAATTTTGCGCACCTTGGCATAGTTGTCAATGCAGTAACAAGTGGAATGTTGAATTCCACTTTTTGGAACACCTTGAGTAGTTCTTTCATCTATTCAGCTTCCTTTGTCTTATCCAACCTTCTGGGGAAAGGTAGCTTCCATTAGATGTTCTCCTCTAGAGCTTTCTTGGGCGACTTGACTCTAGGTTTGGGCTCCTATTTCTTCTCTGGTTCAGGCTTCTTGACTTGCTCATTTGGCTCTGATGTCTTGACTTAGTCCTTCTCAGCTTCTAGCTCCTCTGGTTCTACCATTTCCTTGGCAGGTTCCACTACTCGTCTAAGTAAAAATTTGTTGTTCATGAGCATCATCGCGTTGACCTGTGGCTTGGAATTCACCTGGACTTGGGAGGGTAGTCCTTCTTGTTTGTTGTCCATCTTGACGATATCCTGGGTCAAGTTGGAGATCTGGTTGGCTAGTGACTGTAGAGCTCCTCGACTTTCTGTCTTGAATTTCTCAAAGTCATCGTTGAACTTGTGGTGCTCCTTGGTCAAGTTCTGAACTGTCTCGGATAGAGTTGGGCCTCTTGGTTGAATTTGATGCTGAGCCTCGGGCGGAGCTTGGTAGTGATTTCCTCCATATCTTAAGTTCTAGTGGTTCATCCATCTTGGATCGTCAGATTGTGAGTGATGATCAAATCTCTGCATTGGGCCTTGATTGTGATTTCTTCCATTGTTGGTATGCCCAAAAATATTGACTTCTTCTTCTCCTAGGGTGGGGCATTCATCGGTTAAGTGGGTGGTAACATAACTCAGCTGGCACATCTTGACATTCTTCTTGATGGTCGACTTCATCGTCTCCATCATCTGCTTCATGGTGACACACAAGTTCGAGAGTTCCGTCTCAGACTATGATGCAGAAACATCTCCCATAGTCTTGGTCAAAGAGTGTGAATCATCTCGGGATTCTTCTGTCATGTCGTTCAACAGCCTGAAAGTTTCAGAAGACTGTTTGTTCAAGATAGAACCTCCACACGCGACATTTAGAAATTTCCACTCGCCAAACCACATTTCATTGACATAGTACTGGATCAAGTCCTGGTCAGATGTTATGCTGCGGGCACTTGGCCAACATGAGCTTGAATTTGTTCCATTAGTCATAGAGTGACTATCCAGCTCTCATTTGTATGGTGCTCATCATTCTTCTTGCATTTTGGATCCTCAAGACAGAATAATATTTCTCCAGGAACTTCTGTTGCATTGCTTTCCAAGTCGTGACACTACCTGCAGGTAAAGTGTAAAGCCATTCTCGAGCAGTATCTTGAAGTGAAAAAGGAAATGATACCAGACGTTTATACTCCATTTTTGCTGCATCGTTGGTCCTTATGGTTCCACAAGCCATCTCAAAGTCTTGAAGATGCCTTTGCAGATCCTCTCCTGGAAAGTCACTGAACTTGGACAAGATCTGAATGAAAGAGTGCCTTAGTTCCCAGTTCTTCTTGCATTTTGGATCCTCGAGTGCATCATTGTTGATTTCTCCTTGTTCATCGCCATTCTTGCTGCTTGATGGGATTTTTGCTCAAGCTGTGCTTGTCTCCTTAGTCTGCCTCTCCTTCTCCTGGAGTTTCTCTTGATCTCTGGATTAAACCAAACGTTTCCGAGTTGTACTTCAAGATTGGGTCGAAACATACACCGTGGACAAGACCTGAGTGAAGGTGAGAGAAATTTTGGAAGGCGCAACTCCCCGATAACGGCGCCAATCTGATGAAGCTCAGTTGTTATCACTCCGGTCAAGATAAATTTATAAACCTACAATCTTCACTAGGTTCCGCTAGTGGCAAGTACATTGTCGATCTCACGGGGAGTTGGTGGATTCCTCTCTCGATATCACAATTTGGGTTTTGAATCGGGTCTTGCCTTGGGCAAGAAGTTATTATCAAGCAGAAAGTAGAAGTGCTGAAATTTAAATAAATGAAAAGAAAACACTAAGATAGTTAAATACAAAAAAAACTTGACTTTTGTTAGAATCCTTAAGTCCTGACTTATGTCTTGATCATCTGTGCAAAGTTGTTCGTTGTACTAGCATGTCATTAGTTAAAGGCGAGCGTAAGAATGAGATTTTACTCCTACCACTCAAATTCATTCTAAATTATAATGATAACTTGAAGTTAACTACAATTTCTAACATACATTTTGAATGCTAGAAAAAATTTACTTGGTAACCGACGATCGATGCAAAGATTCGAGAGTTGTGGTATGATAATTGCAGTGAGATATATAAGGACTTTATCTGCAGGATAAAGAGGAGGAGGAATGATCCCCCACCGAGAGGTGGAAAGCTGGGATGGTGGACTGATGATGTTTGGGCGGGTTGGCTCGCCTACTGGTCTCGGGATGATGTCATCAATAAATCCCAGACAGCGAGACGCAACAGGACGTCCGAGCTTCAGGGACCGAGGACTTGTCCTATCAAGCATAGGGGAGGGTTGAAGTCCATCATGCAACGAAATGAGGAAAAAGTAATTTCAATTCATAATTTCAATTATGTTTTATAGTTTAAATTCATATACACATGTTTCAATAATACAACCCGATTGATATGTCATGCATAGGCTGCTGAGAGGGGAATACCTCCGATAGACTGCATGTTCGACTCCTTTCTTGATAAGCATCGGTACGCAGATGGAACATACACCGATGTGAAATTGAGGCGATTGCGGTAAGTCTTAATTTCAACATAATATGTTAGGTATTTAAAGTCTATTGTTATTTGTAATGTTGACCTAACATGTGTATTTTTGTGTTATTCGCAGGAATGTTGACTTAGCTTCTGACTCAACATAACAACTGGTGTTGACTCAGCGTCCAGCTCCACAGCCACGTGGAAGGTTGACTTGGCATTCTTGAAAGACGCACGAAGACTTGAAGGACACACAAAGACTAAAGAGAAGACCAAGTTGTACTAGGCAGTTGAGAGTTTCATGCTAAGTGGAATTCTGTTCCAAAAATCTCGGAGTCAACAACAGATTGAAGTATAGTTTCACAATTCCAGGCAGATTTGCAGAGCACAACAACTGAACTGCGAGAATTGTGGAGATATGGGCCGAACTGTTGCTATACTTATAGATCCAAGCCCATGTAGTCTATTTATAAATATTAGAAACATTCATTCAGAAGTGAGACGTTAGATAGACGTTCTTTTGCAGATTAAGTTCGTAGTTTTAATTCTGTATGCTCTTAGTTCGTAAGAACATACATTTAGTATTTTAGTATTAGTGTTGATGTTATTGCTGTGCTCAACATTGTAATAGCTCAACACTTGTTTTGATTATTCTTTTTGGCCGTAAGGCTTCCGTGTAGGTTATTAATTTATATAACCTACGCAAAAATATCTCGTGTCTTCTACTTTAGCTTCCATATATATTTATTTAGAGTAGGTTGATACACTTTCAAGTGGTATCAGAGCCATCACTCGACACACTGAGTGTGGTCCTGACAGTATCACGACTCTAACACATCAATGGATCCAAACAATCTGGGAGTATTTCGGCCTCCGGTCTTGGATGGCTCGAATTACTCATACTGGAAGACACGTACCCGCTCATACATTAAGTCGTTAGACAGAAGAGCATGGATTTCTGTGGAAAATTGGTGGTCACCACCAAAACAAACTGACACAGAAGGTGATGTGGTCCCAATACCACAAAACGCATGGTCACGTGATCAAGTTGAGGCTGCTACACTCAATGATCGCGCACTCAACGCAATTCTCTCGGCAGTTGACATAAATATGTTCAAACTGGTCAAGAATTGTACGTGTGCTAAAGATGTTTGGGACATCTTGCAAAGGCATTGTGAAGGTGACACCAGCATTAAGCAGTCACGTCTACGTATTCTCACTTCTCAATTTGAGAATATGAAGATGGAGGAAGATGAAGACATATCCAGCTACACAAAGAAGATTCTTGACATTTCAAATGAGTGTCAAGATCTGGGAGTTGCGTTAAGTAACAAAGTTCTGGTCTCCAAAGCACTTCGCACTTTGCCACCTAGGTTCGATATGAAGGTAACAACCATTGAAACATCACAAGCTGTGAATACGATTGAGTTCACGGACCTCATGAACTCTTTCAAGACCTATGAGATGAATCTAGAGGCAAGAGGGACATTCACGAAGAAGAAAACGGTGGCTCTCACAGCAGACACAATCTCGTCACCTTCGTGCAGTAAGTTAGCTGACATAATGGAGTTCAATGAATCCGAAGAAGTAGAAGAGATCCATGAAGGAGATGATGTTGCCATGATCACCAGAAAGTTTAATCGGATAGTAAGAGGTTTCAATCGAGACAAGAACAAAGAAAGGCCCAAGGAGCGAGATGTACCACGTCTTGAGTACTATCAACCCCCAAAGAACGATAACAATCAGAGAAGACCTCCTGTTAGGAAAACACCTCACAACAAAGTGTTCAAGTTCAGCTCCTCTAAACTCGACAGCGTACAATGCCATGAATGTAGAGGTTTTGGGCACTTTGCAAATCAGTGTGCCAACACACTTCAAAAAAGGGGAAGTGTTGAGGATGACATAGACTCTGCATATGGTGAGGAATGTGATGACAATGCTCTCAATATAATACAAGGATTAAAAAGGTTGTATGATGAGCTGTTGGGAAAATTAAAACAACAAGCACGGGATCTGGTGACCGCAACAGCTGAGATAACACGACTCAAGGAAGCACAAGCAAAACAGGAGGTGTTGATCACACAACGCGATATAGAGCTCACCAAGGTGAAATCCCAACTTGAAGAAGCACAGCTGACCATCCGCAAGTGGAATACTGACACTTATTCGCTTCAAGAGATCATGGACAGCGCATACCCAAACAAAAGGGGCCTTGGATATCCTGCACCAATAGTGTTTTGTCGTGGCTCCACATCGGCAGGAGAAACATCCAATACCAAAGCAGATGTTGTGCTCACAGACCCACCAACACAGACAAAGCAAAGAGACTCTCAAGCAGAAAAAGGTAAGAAAGGTAAGAAAAAGAGTAAGAGACGTAGAAGGAAATATATATGTCATTACTGTCTCAAACCAGGCCACATAAAACCTTTTTGCTATCAAAAGAAAAGGGATGACAAGTCACAGTCTGTGCTGCCACAGCAACCCAAAATGATATGGGTAAAGAAAGCTGATTTAACATGTAATGTTGTTTACACAGCATTGAAAACTAACATTTCAGGATCTTGGTACTTTGACAGCTGATGTTCACGTCACATGACATGTAACAAAACATTTATTTCCAACTATGAGACTTATGACGGAGGAAATGTTTTCTTCGGTGGAGGTTCAAAAGGTAAAATCGTAGGGAGAGGTACACTTAATGTTCCTGGTTTGCCTGCTTTAACAAATGTGTATCATGTGCAAGGACTTATGGCAAACTTAATCAGCATAAGTCAATTATGTGATGGTAACATGCTAGTAAAATTCACTAAAGATGCATGTGAAGTATACAATAACAGAAACTCGTGTATCATGACAGGTCAAAGGTCGTCAGACAATTGTTATATGACTGATAACCTAAAATGCAACAAGGCTCAAGTTAATGATATTATACTCTGGCACAAACGATTAGGTCATACTAACTTTCGAAATCTTGGCAGGTTAGTCAAGATGGATGCAGTTAGAGGTCTACCCAAACTTGGGAAGGCAGACCAGATTGTCTGTGGAGACTATCAAAGAGGAAAACAATTGCATGCATCACACCCTGCTCTACAGCACCGTGAGCAACACTTTGGAACCAACCGATGCTTTGAACTTCTGCATATGGATCTGGTAGGACCCATGAAAGTGGAAAGTATTGGTGGCAAAAGGTATGTACTAGTTGTGGTAGATGATTTTTCCCGTTTCACATGGACATATTTTTTACGAGACAAATCTAAAACATTTGAAATGTTTAGAAATATGTTTGCTCGCGTTGCTAATGTATTTGATGCTAGAATATCTCGTATAAGATCTGATCATGGCCGTGAGTTTGAAAATTCACAATTTACAAGTTTCTGCAATGAAAAGGGAGTATGTCAGGAGTTTGCAGCACCAAAAACTCCACAGCAGAATGAAGTGGTCGAACGCAAGAATATGACCTTGATTGAGATGGCTAGGGTGATGCTGAGCTCAAAACAAATGGCGAAACGTTTTTGGGCTGAGGCAGTAAACACCGCATGTTACATCAACAATCGAGTCAACATTCGACCAGGCACATTCAAACACCGTATGAGCTACTTAAGGGAAGAAAACCTAACCTAAAACATTTTCGTGTTTTCGGGTGTGTATGTTTTATCTTAAATGATCGTGAGTATCAAAGTTTGATGATAAGAGCGACAAAGGTGTATTTGTTGGGTACTCAACAAACAACGTAGCTTATAGGGTATTTAACCTTCGCATTAAGACAATACAAGAATCTGTTAATGTTGTCTTTGATGACGCAGGTGATGTGAACAAGGAGGTGGAAGAAGACGACGTATATCAAGGGAGAGTTATTTCACCTCCTGTTGAAACTCAAACTGCTCCACCTAACACAACATCCAGCAGTGCTGAGGAAAACAATGGTACACCACAGGAACCAGGAGACGAACAAGATGAGGTTCAAGAGGTTACTCACCGCAGAGAACCTCCAGGAAGGGTTAGAGAAAACCATCCACTGTCTCAAGTCATAGGAAATGTTGAGGACGGTGTTCAGACCAGACGTAAACAGCTGATTAACTATAGAGACATGACATGCTTGTACTTTGTGTGCTCTACAATTGAAGGCGTAACATGCGTTGTCTCTAAGTTTGAACCAAAAAATGTCAAGGAAGCACTGACTGATGAGTTCTGGATAAATGCTATGCATGAAGAACTAAATCAGTTTGTGCGTAGTGATGTTTGGTACCTTGTTCCGAGACCAGCCAACATAAATGTTATTGGCACAAAGTGGATCTTCAAGAACAAATCTGATGAGAAGGAAACAATAGTGCGAAACAAAGCACGGTTGGTGGCTCAAGGGTATACTCAAGTCGAAGGGGTTGACTTCGATGACACATTTGCCCCAGTAGCAAGACTTGAGTCCATTCGGTTGTTGCTTATTGTTGCATGCCATCTCAACATCAATCTATACCAGATGGATGTGAAGGTAGCATTTCTCAACGGTGAACTCAAAGAGGAAGTCTATGTTGAACAATCCAAAGGATTTGAGGACCCTCACAAGCCTGACTATGTCTTTCGACTGAAGAAAGCACTATACGGTCTCAAACAAGCACCACGTGCTTGGTATGAACATCTCACAAACTTCCTTCTCAAATATGGGTTTGTGAGAGGTGCGGCTGACCGAACATTATTTATCAAAAGGAAAGTTCAACACATTCTTATTACCCAAATCTATGATGATGATATGATTGTTGGTTCTACATCACGTAACATGTTAACTGATTTTTCAGGTGCAATGTCTACAAAGTTCGAGATGAGCATGGTGGGCGAACTCACATACTTCCTTGGACTTCAAGTTAAACAAGGACAAGATGACATCTTTATCTCTCAAAGCAAGTATGCCAAAGAAATGATAAAGCGGTTTAACCTTGAAGGAGCCAAATACATGAAGACCCCCATGAGCTCTACTGAAAAGTTGACTAAAGATGATGCTGGAGAGGATGTTGACCCAGCACTCTACAGATCAATGATAGAGAGTCTGCTGTACCTAACATCCACTCGTCCAGATCTGATGTTTAGTGTATGTGTATGTGCCAGGTATCAAGTTAAACCCAAGGTATCCCATATTAAAGCTGTTAAAAGAATCATCATGTATGTTGCTGGAACATTAGATTTATGAATCTTTTTTTCTAAAAACATGAATATGAGCTTAATAGGGTTTAGTGATTCTGACTGGGCTGGAGATGTGGATGATAGGAAGAGTACGAGTGGAGGATTTTTTTATCTAGGTAACAACATTGTGTCATGGCATAGCCGTAAGCAAAATTGTGTTTCCTTATCCACTGCTGAATCCGAATATGTTGCAGCAGGCAGCTGTTGCACACAACTGCTGTGGCTCAAACAAATGCTTAGTGATTATGGCCTAGAAAACAATGACCTAGTTGTGTACTGTGACAATATGAGTGCTATAAACATTTCCAAAAATCCTGTTCAACACTCAAGGACAAAGCATATTGACATAAGACATCATTTCATTAGAGATTTAGTGGAACAAGAGGTGATCAAGCTTGAGTATGTGAAAACGGAAAACCAAGTTGCTGACATTTTTACAAAACCTTTGGATCATGAGAGATTCGTATACTTACGAAAGTCTCTTGGTCTTTGTTTTTATCATTAAAAATGTGTGTTGTGCTACACCCATATCCATATCATTGCTATCTATATCAAATGGTGTAGCTTGTGTGTCTAACTTGATGGTATAACATCATAGTCAACATGATCTGTCTACGGACGCCTGGTATTCTGCTATATATGTTTTTATGTAACTGTGTGGTAAACAATTCAAGTAGCTTGGGGGGCACGGCGTTCGCTGCGACGATGCTACCTTACCAAAGGATTGCAACTGCGACTGCTTTCGAGGGTGAAAGACTAGGGGCATGGCGTTTGCTGCGACGATGCACTCTACGCTCACTAACTCTTGGATTCTTGTAGTTCTGCACATATTTTATTTATATAAACCAGGTTGATGTTGCAGAGATGTTGGTACAACAGAGCAAGTTAGACTGTTTTATCAAAATGTTATTCTATAAAAATGTTTCTCTCAACATCGGCCATGTGTGTTTTCTGTACCACATACTCTAGCGTTGTTAGGATGAAAATGAAACGTGTTCTTGGGTTATAACTGTCGGGTAGCGTGTTCTTGGGCTTGTCAGGATGAAAATGAAACGGCATAACTTCTTTTGAGTTGAACCGTCGCCAGACTGTTCTCCATCATTACTTTTTCTCTCACACGAAACCCTAGAAAACTGCCTCTATTCCCTCTCTCTCCCAAATCTGCACATATCCCTAGACTGATACGGTTTTTTCGAACTATAGATAAAATAAAACATTAGTCGTCGTCCTCCCTCATCCAAAAACCCTCCATTTTTTCACTCTCAGATTTTCTTTCAAAAATTCTCCTGACATGGCTACTCCTCCAAACCCCGACGTTACTGCTCTTTTCCAAGCACTCCTAGCCGCAAACTCTCACCTTCTCTAGGCCCTCCAACCAGCTCCAGCACTGCCCGTCGTCGAGACTCCTCCCGTTGTAGTGGTGGAGACTCCGTACATTCCAGTCTCTGTCGCTCCCTCGCCGGTTGCAGACACCATTGCTACTCCCCTCGTTCCATCCACGGCCGAAACACCTTTGGTTCCGGCTGTTGAAGAATCTGCCCCTCCAGTTACCACTGTTGCCCTAGTTGAGCCCGTACCAGCATCACCACAATCCTGTTCGTCGTCTCCGCCAGCTGTTCCACCGCGAAACCCAGCCACCCGGGGTTCCAGACTGTCCACACACACAAGCCTTTCCAAGAAATCCAAGAATTCGGCCCCCACTGTCGTCGTTCCCGATGACAGTGAGGATGAAGTGTCTTCCGCCCCGAAGCGTCCTCGATTCACCGCTCCCATTGACGTCAAAACCGAGCCCACTTCCTCCGCTGCCACTACAGCAAAAGGAAAACAGGCTGTCCAGGCTCCGGTTCCCGTTACTGAGCCGTCTGATGCTCCGGACGGTCCCTTAGACCCAGCTCTCGCCCTCAATCTACAGTTCTACGATCAGATAGCGGCAGTCAAGTGGAAGCGCCTCCGCAATGCTCCCTGCATCAGTGAGCGCACCGTGGAGGAGACGACGTTCGACGAGAACAACTTGCTCTCCTTCTTTCGCTCCCGAGGACTGCTGGGTACCATTTTTGAACTTCCTCCATTTGTTAAATCCATTTTTCGTCACTTTTAATGCAACCTGCATCGTGAGTTTGGCAATCGCTCCTCCCAAAAATTTGCCAAAGTCTGTTTGTACAATACTGTGTTTGATTTTTCTGCGTAAGCCATCAACTCTTCCCTCGGCCTACCAAATGTGGAGGGCGACATTGTCTCCAGCCTTGACGATGTGGCCAAACTCATCACCGGCGGCAAGAGGTCCAAATGGGTTCAACCCATGAAATCCTCCTGGTTGACCCACCTCTACTCTGTCCTCCACAAGGTTCTCACATACAACTGGATAATTTCATCCAATGTTACTGTTGTCACACAGCAACATGGGGTGTTACTCTATCTTGTTGGGCTCAACAAGTCTTTCAACCTTGGGCAGATTATTTTTGATCAGCTGGCCGCTCTATCTGCTAAAATACAAATCAGCTCTCTCCTGTTTCCATATCTTATCTGCAGGGTTTTGGAACATCAAGGGTTTCCGGCGATCGCCATAACGCATGAGGCGGTCCCGGTTCCTGAATATGCCATTCACATCTCCTTGTTCAGCAAAAGCAAGGTGGCTGATCTACTCTAGCGAAACCCTGATACACCCTTGTCGGGTACCTCAGGTATTCAGTTGCCACCACAGACTGTCTAACAGTTAATTGATGCTCTGATTACGCTGGCTGCGCTCATTCCTTCTCTCCAAGCCTGCTTGTCTTCACAACAAGGGGGAGAAACAGCACAAGCAGCAGCAGGAGGCGAACCAGATGAGGAGGGCGAAGACATTGAGGATGAAGAAGACGATGGAAATGAGCGTCTGTGAGGATGACCGTATGTGGTCAAAAACATTTATTCAATGTGTTGTGGGGAGCACCAAAAACAATTTATGGTTGATGTTCTTTTAATGGTGGATGTTGGATGATATTTTGATGTAGCATACTTTTTAATGGGATGGATGTTCTTGTGCTGCTTAACATATTGTTAAATGCATGTGTTGTTATTCTGCAAATGTTGTTGTTGCTATTTTTTAACACGTTTTTGAAGGCATAAACAAAGGGGGAGCTCTAGTGAAAAAAAGGGTGTTGTGAAGAAGGCATAAAAACAGGGGGAGTTTGTTAGGTATTTAAAGTCTATTGTTATTTGTAATGTTGACCTAACATGTGTGTTTTTGTGTTATTCACAGGAATGTTGACTTAGCTCCTGACTCAACATAACAACTGGTGTTGACTCAGCGTCCAGCTCCACATCCACGTGGAAGGCTGACTTGACATTCTTGAAAGACGCACGAAGACTTGAAGGACGCACAAAGACTAGAGAGAAGACCAAGTCGTACTAGGCAGTTGAGAGTTTCATGCTAAGTGGAATTTTGTTCCAAAAATCTCGGAGTCAACAACAGATTGAAGTAGTTCCACAATTCCAGGCAGATTTGCAGAGCACAACAACTGAACTGCGAGAATTGTGGAGACATGGGCCGAACTGTTGCTATACTTATAGATCCAAGCCCATGTAGTCTATCTATAAATACTAGAAACATTCATTCAGAAGTGAGACATTAGATAGACGTTCTTTTGCAGATTAAGTTCGTAGTTTTAATTCTGTATGCTCTTAGTTCGTAAGAACATACATTTAGTATTTTAGTATTAGTGTTGATATTATTGTTGTGCTCAACATTGTAATAGCTCAACACTTGTTTTGATTATTCTTTTTAGCCGTAAGGCTTCCGTGTAGGTTATTAATTTATATAACCTACGCAAAAATATCTCGTGTCTTCTACTTTAGCTTCCGCATATATTCACTTAGAGTAGGTTGATACGCTTTCATAATATATATAGTTTCTATTTTCAATCTTTATAATATATTATTAACAAATGTTCATTTCTCGTGTAAATGCAGACTGAGGTGTTTGCCCATGCTGAGCGGGAACGTGTTGAGCTGCCTGAGGGGGACCACGATACAGTGGACGTCAACGAGCTCTACTTGGAGGTTCTCAACGCCCCGGACAAGAAGAAACGACCGTTCGGTACGGGATCAGCAGGGAAGGAGTTGAGATCCTCAAGATTCGATGGATCATCGTCCGCCTCACGAGCCAGCAGGAATGAGGTTGAGGACTTGCACCACCGAGTAGAGGAGCAGGAGCGCGAGCGCCAGGAGTGGCTGACTGAGCAGAAGAGATTGGTTGAGCAGACGACACATCTGCAATCTCAGTAGGACCAGATCGCTCGATGGATGCAGTCGTCGCAGCAGCTAGGAGGAGCTGGTGGTAGTATATTTCCCCCGTTTCCCCCTCTTCCTTTGCCCGATCCTGATTCCCAGTACTTTGATAATGTATTTCATAGTGATACTTGTGAACGGTTGATTCATATATATTAGTTTTTTTTTATTTTTACTGTTTGAATATTTGGTTTATATTACGTACGCGTGCAATTCGAATTTCGATCGATTTCATTTTTTGTTGATTTTAAATTATTGTTGACTGTTCGATTATAATTGTATTGACTGTTGTGACATGTTTTAGGTTACGAATAATATAAAAATAAAAATAAATTTCTTAAAAAAAAATAAACCTAGCGACGGACTGAGAATCTGTCGTCAGGTCAACAGTCAACGGAGGACGACGGATTCACAGTCCGTCATTAGCTAACAACGGACATATTTATGGAGTGATAAAGGTGGTAGGATCCACACCTTTTTGAAGAGATAATTTTTACTATTTATGGAATGTGTCGAGCTTAGTGGGACGTCCCAATAAGAAAAGTGTGTCATGTTTAGTGGGATGGAGGGAGTATTTATTAGTAATTTATAAATTTATAATTTTATGAAATAATATATATAATTAATTATTATATATATATATATTCTCTAAGTTCATATATGAGGAAAAAAATCATTAATAACAATAAAAAAGAATCTATCTCATTTATCTATCTAAAATTAATTATTAAAATTAATTAAATTAAATATAAATATTTTCAATTATAATAGGCATGTAAAAATTATATTTTATATAAATAAATTGTTCTGAAAAAAATCTAACAATCTTTCATTTATTAAAATGTATGTTTGATATATTTTTACAATTTTTACTTAAAGATTTTTTTCTTATGAATCAAAATATATATAATTATATTATAAATTGTATACTAAGATCTTTAATCTATTTGGATTATTAATACATATGTTAAAATAATAATTTTTAATGAACTATCGATTTTTCTAATAATTTATTTATTTATTTATCAACATATGTATCGTAGATAAAATTGTCATGACAAGCTCGACCCAACCTGCCTACTCAGAATACTCGAGATTTTGATAGGAACTGACTACGAAATTTTAAGTTTGAAATTAATTATGTCCGAAAAATTCATCTAAAAATTTTACAAGCCAATCAATATCAAGCTTAAAAAGTCCATCCATCTCTCTCTATATATATAGATATGCTTGTGTTAATTAAAAATAAATCTGAATCATCCATATTTTTTATCCAGTGGATATAATTAAACTATACCCTAATCAATAAACTTTAGTCTAAAAGAATAACAAATTTCCTGTTTTTAGGGATAAAATATTCTAAATAAGATATATACCAAAATTATATTTTAATATGTACTATTGATCTAAATAATTTAACAGTCAAGATTTATTTTTAGTTAACTCATACTGAACCATTTTTATTTGATCTCTTCCCTATAAAATATTTAAAATGATTTTGGTATATATCTTATTTAAAATATTTTATCCCTAAAAACAAGGAATTTGTTATTCATTTTGGACTAAGGTTTATTGATTAGGCTATAGCTTAATTATATCCATTGGATAAAAATATGAATGGTTTAGATGTATAAGTAAAATGATTTATCTACAATATTTATATAAGTAAAATGATTGATTGTACAAAAAGTTATTAAAATAATTAAATTTATTAAATAAAAAAATATTATGTTGCATTTATGAGTAAAACTGACTCGTCCAACACCTCATAAAGGGCCTAATTGAGTGTTATATTGATAGGTTTGAAATTTTTTCGACAAGTTTGGACGGGCTTCAAAACCTTAAATATTTTGATCTGATAATTTTGACAGCTCTAATCGTACCAAAATACCTCTAATGCACTAATAAAAAACTCATTAAGTCAAATACTAAATAACATAAATTTTCAAAATTTAAAATGCACATAAAGTACAAGAATGGAAAACTAAAATAAAAACTATAATTTCATGATTTGATAAAAAAAATGAAGATAATTATTTTATACCTATCAAATAAATTATAATTATTTTTTTCGTTGCAATGCACCGGGCACGTACTAATAATGCTCAATCCGATCCATTAAATGTTACAACATCTAAAAGCACGGGAGAATTAAAAAAGTGAATTATTTTATTTTAAAGGTAAAATTATTTTTAATTTTGGTTAGTGGTCACATTTATTGCGATAATAAAAAAATGATCACTTTTTAAGTGAATTGGTTTATTAACTTTTGTGCATCTTTTATTTAGATATAACATTAAAAGAGATTATATTATTTGTAATCATAAGCTTGTATCCTATTATTGTTTTTCTAGGTGGTTGAAGTGGAATAGATGAAGAATCAAATTCAAGAATGGGATTAAGATAAAAAATTGCATGAATTGATTTAGTTTTTATTTTTTGTAATTATAATGAATATTTATTAAATTTGTATTTGTATATTTCTTTTAATATCTCTAAGAGAAAGACATTGATAGTAAATGGGAGTTGCAGTTTGTTTGGAGATGCTTACAACAGTAAAACTCCCAATGACCGATGATGATGATGAACTGGAAGTGTGGAATTGATAGCCTTTTCGCATTAAACCCTTTTTCACTATTCTTTTATCGTAACAAAGCTTTCTACAGTTGAGACACAACACAAATCGTTACATAACGGTTTGCGCTCCGAAATTTTTGCACAGAAGAGATGGGGCCTTCGCCACAATACCTTCGTCTCCACTGCCTCCTACACCATTCTATTCACCCCTTTTCAGTAACCATTTCTACTTAACCTTCTCTCTTTTATTCTTCTTCTTTATATTCCCGACTCTCCAGTTATGCTCTAATCACTTTCAGAATCTTGCCTCCAATACACTGACTCAAGAAGTCGAGAGAGACCTTCTAATCGCTCTGTCTGAGGTTTGTTTTTTATTGAAACTATATTAGCTCCTGGTTCCCCTTTTCTTCCCCCTTCACATATTAATTCTTGCTTTATCTTTCTGCGATAGGTTTTCAGACAAGTTAAGCAGTTTATAGATGAAGTCGATTCTGACGAGGTTTGAACCCTCATTCTGCACATAGTCTGAGCTTTATTCCTTTGTTTTCCCAAAATGTTCTCATTATTTCCTGTTATGAGAGAATTTTTGTTAGCAGGAGGTGTTGGAGGCTGCTTCTAAAGGTGACTGTTTGATAATTGCAACTGCACATTTGGACAACCATCATTGTTTGGCTATGATCATTGGTGACTTGGTAAAGCTTGCTAACTTTGATAATGATTTCTGATGGATCATTGATGAATTAAAAGTAACACAGAGTATTTTACTCTTGTTTCCTAGAGTTCAGTTTTGCACACATTGAACTAGTCAACTAGAAAATGTTTGTGTTTTTGTGTAAAGTATATTGACTCGGAACTGCTCAACCGCCTTGTCCATGCTTATCTGAGGAATCCTAATTAAATTAAGTGTGTCATGGTCTCTCTCGTTTGGAATATCAGCTTGAATTATTTTCTCGAGCATCACATCTTTGCAATTTCCTTGCAGGTGTGTTTACTTGCTATCGACAGTCAGTATGCTCGACATTTAGTGGGGAACACTCTTGTGGCCATTTCTGAGTTTTTGCTTGAAGCAGTATGTTCTTGTAGACATAATTTTTTCCCTGGGATTCCTGGCATCTCATGTTTTTTGTTTGCAACAATAATTGCAGGACGATGATTGGGATAATTTCATGCATTTGTTGTGCCTTTGCTTGGAATTGGCAACTTGTACCATTCTTAAAACTTCTTCAATCCTTGCATTTGAAGCCAGATATGTAGATTTCAATCCATCTACCATATCTTCACTGAAGCAGAAACTGGAAAGTGCAAATTGGTCCTTGGTGGCTGCTATTTCCCGAGTTTTACGTAATATACAAAAATGTTTGAAACAAGATTATGATGAGAAATGCACGAAAACATACTTGGATTCTGTCAGCTCTTTCTTGATAAACTTTCCATGGGACTCATTAAGAGAGATCTACATTGTTCAATGTAGTGAATATCTTAAAGGATCTACTGAAGATGTAGTACTTAAAAAATATGGTTTTATAATGAGTGAAATGACTACGTTCTTTGGACATTGCATTCAGTTACTCTGTTCTTTGGTCACACAAAGCAGTTATCTTGAAGCTGAACCTGGTTTTTCAACAATTATTTGGAGAATTATCAACCTAGTTCCCAAACTTACATTGTGGTGCCAAGTTGACGTTCAAAGTCCGTATCATGTCCGCATATCTCATTACTTTAGACACAAAGTGCTAGTAAGTAATTTGACTATTGATAGTGTTTTGCGTTGGCTTCAACTTGCCAGGATTTATCCTTTTTATGTTGTGAATGATGACAAGTTTAGATGATGATGATCTTATTCATATCAATATAGTATACGTCTTGTCATAGCAATTAGCACATATTTTTGAATATACATCAATTAATTATTTAGCTTGAATATATAACATATTGTGATTGATGCACATGTTCTTCCAAGTTTCCAACCATCTTTAAGTATATGAAAGAGTGAGAGTTACTCTCGCCGTTAACATGGCCACACTTTCTTCTGGGCACAATTTTTTAGGAGAGAAACTTTATGGTGTAAAAGTGTGTACCTTTTATTATATTTTATTCTTTTAGTGTAAAGTTGTTGTCATTTTAGGAAGAGGCCATGTTAATCGGGAGATACCAATAAGGAATAGATGTTGTGTTAGTTGGGATGGAGGAAGTATAATTTTCATTGGTATTTAAACTTTAAACCCATCATTTTCTAATTATCGTTTTTGTAACTATGTTTAGATTAGCCATATATTTCCTTTGATAGAAGATTCATTACCATGCCTAACTGGTAGATATTGAACATGTAGATGCTAATGGTCAAGATTAGTTCTACCATTAATATTGGGAAAACTATAAGCAATGCATGGATGCATCTATTGCAAAAGAACTTTGAAGATTTATTATCGCAATCTATATCTGGGGGTAAACTTGATCAAGATGGCTTTCTGGAAGGGTCACCATTCTGCACGAGCACTTTTGACCCAGAAAAACACAACATTCCATCTTTCCATTTGCAAAGACTGGCTATTTTGCTTTTCGTGAAGTGTTCACTCAATGTGGTTAGCACTGGAGAAACTCCTGACAAACAGCAATGTATGCATGAATATTTGAAGCATTATTGTTCTTCTGACCTGAATTTGGATTCAGAGTCTTGTAGTGACAGCATTGGTTTAACAAAGCTCCATAAGTGGCTTCAATCTCACCTTCCTGCTAATATTCTTCTGAATGATGAATTATATTTTGAGCGATGTGTGAGATTCACATTATCCTTTGTCCAACTGTTTATGCATGAGGTTTGTTCCCGTTACCCTATTTTATCATGAAAATTCTTATTGATTACCTTATTATGCATCTTAATATCTGTGTGCACTCATCTTCAAACAAATTATATAGTTTTTTTTTTTGCCTTTTATGTCCTGTGCTTATACACACTTAGTTACACACATTTTATCAAATATTTTGATCTATTTTGAATTTAAACCTAAGGATTTTGTAATTACATTGAGGATCCGTGAGTTGGATTTTGTTTATTTCAAGCCTTTTTTCCCTTCCATGTCCACTAAAATTTGTGGATGTGGCTGACCCATTTCTTGATTCTCATTTAGAAGCTGTTCTCGATGATTATACATTTGGTAGAATATATGCCTCCTTTCCTTATTTTCATCCCTTTGAATTGTAGGATGATATCTTGTTTGAGATGCTCTTGCAACTGTTTCATGTTCCATTTTTTCAAGAATGCCGGTGAGTAAACTACTGTTTTAGGTCCTTTGTTCATTGATGCCTTCTCTGTTCAACACCTGCTAATCATTGAAGGAACATTGAAGACGAGCCACTTCCTGGAGTGAATCTTGCTGCTGACTTGTTTAATCCTATACATTTGTTCCATTTATTTCTTGCTGAGGTACTCTTGCAGAAATGGAAGACCTGGCCAAACTCCTCTTTATATGCTGTAGCACGCTTATATATATTGCGTGCATTAAAGGTTCTGTGTTGTCCTTTGTCTCAGATAAGCTATGATCATCAAGTCCTTCTTGACTATCTCATCTCAAAAGACACTGGATCTAGCTGTGCTGAATACCTTTTAAGGTTTGTATCTTGGAATTCCTTTATCTTGCACATCTTCCCCTGAATTATGCTAGGGTTTTCGTTGTAGTTCAATCATTGTACTCGACCGTGTGGTTCTTCTTTAGCTAAGATATATACTGATTGATTCATAATTTGTTGTAACTTTATGCGATAACTGCCAGGTCATTACGAATAATTTGCAATTCTTGGAGCTCATTTGTTGAATTTCCGGGAGTGAAAAACGATTCTGGCCAATTATATGTAAAGAGGCGAAAGGTTTTAGCAGATTCTAGAGATCGCAAGGGAGACATATATTCAGCATCATCAAAGGAAGGTGGAATTCCATCAATTGGGAAGGAGTTTAAGAAAGGCCACACACATGGCAATAAGAGTTGCATGAAATTTGAACCATTTGTGGCTGCTAAGGATTGCTTGGCTTCATTGACAACGTCCATTGACAGTCTTAACAAAAAAAGTTTATTTCCATATAATCCACAAGTGCTTTTACGGCGGTGAGTCATTTTCCAGTCACGTCATATAACTTTTGGATGTTCATTTTGCATCTGCAAGTTAATTTGTTAGAGTGACGCCATTTTAATTCCCAATATATTTGGTTATATGTATATTTTTTATTTTCCCTTATGCTTTGAAGGTTATGGTCTATGAAGTAATCCTAAGTTCTTATATTTCCTTGACTCTCGGATGCAGAATGTTGGATTCAAATTTTATTCATATAAAAATTAAATATAGTTGATCATGTTCACTGTTTTGAATCACAAAAGTATTTGCATATGGAAATCCCTTATTTCCCAATATCACCAGACCTCATCAGCTGTATTAGATCAGATTATATCTCATCAACTTATAAAGCACTGCTTTGATTGCAATAATATGAGATTCTCACTCTTATAAATGCCTTCTTTATTGCAGTTTGATGAAGTTTCAGGATATGTCTTCTAAGCAATAAATAACTGGATCTTCATTAGATCAATGCACCC
This sequence comes from Leonotis leonurus, assembly GCA_026898415.1. Classification (NCBI taxonomy): domain Eukaryota; kingdom Viridiplantae; phylum Streptophyta; class Magnoliopsida; order Lamiales; family Lamiaceae; genus Leonotis; species Leonotis leonurus. The sequence goes on along the minus strand of JAPKLX010000058.1, from coordinate 889,464 downwards.
TGAGTTGGTTCTACTTCTTTACATATGGTGGTTTAGAATCAACAAAGATGCAGACTTCAGTTAAAAGTATTCATGACAATTATATCCCACCCAGACATGTGAATATAGGAAGTTTTGAAGGTAACATGCATTCATCCAGAAAGATTACACTCTCTTGAATTTGATGCATTTTATATGTGCTCCGGATTAGGTAACGGCCATTCTGAACAATTGTGTTTATTCCCTTTTTGGCTGGCCTACTCATGAAGATAAATCAAGTAGCAGATCTTATCTGATTTCCAAATGGGAGGCTGAATGCTTCACAAGAGAGACTGAAAGACACTTAAAAACTTGAATCATGGTAGTGGCTTACTAGATTTTATATATCTTGGTATCCAAGCTGAATTTTTTTATGATTGAAGCTCTGTTGAGATGAAACGAAAAACGTTAAAAACTGTAGTTTAGTTGTAGGGATGACAGTGGATCCAGGATCCGATCCGAATATGTGGATCTTGATCCATGTTTTAGGATTTGATCCTTCAAATTTTGGACTCGACATATGCGGACTAGAGCTCGAGCTATTAAATTTTTACATTACCGGATCTAGAGTTCACATTCAGAGACTCAAATCCGGCCCATAGATCGGTCTATTTAATAATATATATATATATATATATATATAATATTTATTTTAAACTTCAAAGATTTCCTTGAAAATTTTAAACTTTGATTTTAATTGTGATTGTTCCAACACCTTTTTTGACATATCAATGATTGCAAAACTATTTTATAATTTTATGAATTATTTTGGATTGTTGTGCTTTTATAGGATTTATAATATTATTTTGATTAATATATGCTGCCATAAATATTACTCCACATACATTTCCATATTTTATTATTTTCATAAGTTGTTGCAACTACAAACACCTCATTCTTGTAAGTTTTGCACAAGATAGATGACTGAGTATATACCAAAACTAAAGTGGCCTACATGCAATTTTCGATATTTTTTTATTAGTGTATGCTATCTGTGGAATGGCTTGAGCCTAGGCTTTGCATTTCGTTTCTGGGACATTCCTTCTAGGCCTAGTCTTAGTGTATATTAAGGTATGGTGTATAGTTATACATCTTTACTCATATCATGACCTAGCTGTCGTCAATATGTATTTCTAATATTAGTTTCTCCACTCCGATCCTATTAATAATATTCTCTAGCTCTCTTCTGCAACTATCATAACTTACATACCTATAATGATTTAAAATAAAGACAGCATCTACTTTGCCCATAATAAGACAACCGGAAAAAAAAATAAAAATGTATAATTAGAAGGTTGATTGGGAATGAAAGAGAGAGAGGTGACTAGTAAAAAGAAAGAATGTATTTTTGTAGTAACGTCCAAGTAAGTAAGTAAGTAGCCGCCGTCTAAGCTTGACTTATGCGTGGTCTATATTTTGCAATATTATTCCCATTGTAATCATCAATGCATTGTAATTGTGCTTCCACACTCTTCTCCATTTCGCCTATCCACTATCTCTTACGTATATAATAATTCATTCCCCTTCGCTTTGCTCCCAACCCAACCAAGTAATAGAAAATGGAAGATCAGAGCAAGAAGCAGCACTTGGTGCTTGTTCATGGGGCGGGGCACGGCGCATGGTGCTGGTACAAGGTGGCGACGACGCTGAGATCGGAAGGCTATAATGTGACCGCCCTGGACATGGCAGCTTCGGGTGTTAACCCGAAGCGTGTGGATGAGGTGAGGTCCGTCTCCGAGTACTGCCGCCCCCTCATGGACTTTATGGAGGCTCTTCCGGCGCATGAGAGGGTGGTTCTTGTGGGCCACAGCCTGGGTGGGGTCTGCTTATCCCTTGCCATGGAGAAGTTCCCTTGTAAAGTTTCTGTTGCCGTTTTCGTAACAGCGTTCATGCCCGGCCCCGACCTCTTCATCCTGCCTCTTCTTGCCAAGGTGATGAATTCGAAACTTATAAGATATATCTGTATTCAGACATTATATTAATCAGTCTTGCCTCAACACACACACCAAACACATTTGTTTATTATTAAGTGGGATTAATATTTAGATGTTTGATTAAAATGAATACTGTATGCAGTATGGTGAGCAACTGGGATCATATATGGACACACATATCTCATTGAACAATGGAAGGCCGACGTCATTACTCTTTGGCCCTCAGTTTTTGGCCACTCGCATGTATCACCTTTCTCCACCTGAGGTTGGTTCTCCTCTCTATCTCACCGTTCCTTTCAACAATTTTAATTATTATTTCATTATCCTATTATTACTAGTTTGTGTACCCGTGCGATGCACGAAAAGAGTTAAAAGTAGTATAAATAATTTTGATTATAATTATTTAAGATACACAATTATATACTTCTCGTGTAACGGTCCATACAAATTCAAGTTAAAAAAATAGTAGTATTGTTTCACATTTTTAGTGGAGCACTATGGTTACAACTAAATATAAATAATTTATTATGCACCAAATATAAACATGCAAGAAAAAGAATATAATTGATTTATTAGGTTTCATGCTAATTAATTTATCATATTTAATCTAACATCAAGTTAATAGGTTAATCCAAATATATGGTTAAGGTATTTTCTCATTTTAATTTCATATAAAAATCTTTTTTATAGAGTAAGAACATATGTGGTACATTACGGTCTGTTTGATTTGTAAAATATATATAATAGATAAAATTGATAACATATTCCTTATTTTCGATTAACAATTCATCATTTTTTAAATTATTTTTAATAATTTCGCCATTTTTTCCAGTATTCCAATGAGTGATAAATTTAAATGTATCTACATGCAAAAAAAAAGTGAGATGACATATAAACTATTTTACGGTTAAAACGGACAATTCAAATTTATGGAATTAAAATATCAAGATTATCGACGATTTTACAATCCGACAATGAACATATTTTTTCTTAAAGCAATTCATATATATTTGGTTTCGACAAAAATAAATAAAGAATAAAATTAGAAAAAAACAATCATTTATACAAAATTGAAGACTTAATATTTAGTGAAAACATGTAACCTATAATTTGGGTAATAAAAATATTACTCTACATGTCCCGTTAAAAGTGTGTCATGTTTTTTTATTGGACCGTCAATCAAATAGAAAAAAAATATTTTTAAAAATTAAGTCTCAGTTTTTTATAGTCTTAGTTGATAAAGAGAATATACATATTATTTAAACAAATATATTATTTTAAAAACTATAGTGCTACTAATGAGAAAATGAAACTATATTATATTTGTTGTATAATTCTCATACAAGATTATTTTAAAACTATTTAAAAAATGATATTAATTTAATTTACTTCATAAAATTTTCAAATGAATAATATAATTATAATAAAAATAATCACTAATGATATAAGAACAAATGTAATAATCACATATATACTGTATAAATCTTGTATATGTATAAATATATTAATTGTATGTATGTGTATATATATATATATTATGGTGTGAGAAATAATTTCGATATTTAAAATGATAGTAACTTGTTCATATGAAATTATTTTTTTATATCATATATTTAATTATAATTTTCATGACAATATTTAATCTATGATGTATATTGTACATTTTTTTACATACAAATCAATTAAAAATTAAAAAGTATAGTTATAAAAAAAAATTGAATAGTTACTTTTATTACTTTCATTTGCCAATAATTTGGAAGCTTTAATCATTATTTATTAGTAACTTAAATAATTTAATTTACATTTATGTAATGAGACATTAATTTGCATATAATTACACAATTGCCATTGAAATTGATGTTCAATTGAAAACTTGTTTTAATATATATATATAGATTCCTGACATGTTTTGATCAAAATTGAGGTCGGGGCCATTTTCTAAGAGAAAAAGGCATTCTTCTAAATTTTAGATCTAAATTATTCGATGCGAAACCACCGACAGTCAGTTCAGATTCCAAATCCAACATCGTCCAATCATCCTATCTAAGTCCAATGGACCTGGTCGCTAATCACTACCTGCTTTTAGAAAAGAGGACTCATCCAAGTCTAACTACCTTTTGATCAAAACATGTATGATAAATTCATCATAAAATACAATTATTCATACATTAAATATGAACAAATATGCCTAACATGACCTATAGTCAAAATTCAAACTCATCATTTCCAATAGCATATACATTTGTAATTTATTGGTGTTTCTACGTTACAATAAAACTTTCAAATAGCGACCCTTGTCTGCAATTATTATGTGTGTCACAAAATTTTAAATGCATGTCATTAAAATTATTAGTGACATTTAATGGTATAACTAATTTTGTATAGTGATAATCTCAAATACATGTCACAAATTATAATTTAATAATTACACTTTTAAACGTCACCAAAAATTTTAGTGGCATGCATTTAAAATTTTATGACACCCATAATAGTTAAACACAAGTCTCACTATTTGAGAATTTTGTTATAGTAATTGGATTTGGATCTCTGATTCGATTCTCGATAAATATTAATTAATCAAGAAGTCCGACAAGTTAGCTATGATCTATCTATCTATCTTCAAATGGCTCTAATAGCCATATGATTGAATGATACTACAAAAAAAAAGTTAGTATTTGCCACAAACTTTTTCGTCACAAAAAACTATTTTTCGTTGCATAAGATCATATATGAGGAAAAAAATTTCGTTACAGACTCGTCATATTAGGTCCTCATATATAATATAATGCAATGAAAATATGATTTCCTCACAATATATATGAATTTTGTTGTTTGTTAATTACAAAATTGTCGCCTTATCTTTGAGACTTAAAGTGAGGATATATAATTTCCTCACATATGATATGCAAATGTAACAAAATTTATTTTGTTTACGCAAATTTGTTACATATAATCAAGTTTTTTGTAGTGTGATTTTGTTTTGAATAGGCATATGATAATGAAGTACGTGTTGCAGGATTTGAGTCTTGCAATATCGTTGATGAGACCGGTAGGACAATACGATGAATCGGAGTTGGTGAAGGAGATGGCTTTGTCGAAAGAAAAGTACGGTTCGGTTCGTAGAGTGTACGTAGTGTGTGAAGAAGATGATGTGCTGCAAAAATATTTTCAAGAATGGATGATTGAGAAGAATCCGGTGGAGGAGGTGAAGATCATTGAAGGCGCCGATCATATGCCTATGTTCTCCAAACCCCATCAGCTATCTCAACTTCTCAAAGACGTTGCTCTAAACTATTCTTGATTATATGTTATTATTTGTTGGTCATGTAATAGTAATACCCACTGCCTTCTCCAAGAATCTGACTGTTAAGGATATAGGCGAGCTTAAATAAGGAATATTGGAAACATGTAATAACTCGCTATTTTACTCGTTATTTTTTCAAAAATTAAAATAAAACTATCTGTTATGATTTATAAGACTCCCAACCAAATAGAGGTGACAATTAGGCCGAGTTGGGTTGTTATTGGGTCAACTTGATAACGACCTAACATGTTAAGGTTAAACTTGAACTTAACCTGTTAAGAATATAGTAAATTCGAACATGAACCCAACTTGAATGGTCTAAACCAGAAGCCAACATGAATGGTCTAAATCCGAACACAATTTGAACTCAAACTGACATGCTTTTTTATTGGATTGACTAGATACGATAATGACACAACATGATAATAACCAGATACCATCTTGATACGATTTGATAAATTCGACAAATTTTAATTAATAACTAATATTATACAATTTGAGAATATTAGAGACTTTGCTCCATAATGTATACGGGATGCGAGATGATATAAAAAAAAATGTCAAACATGAGATGTAAAAAACTGAAAAAATAAATTCTAATTAGGTTAAAATATATTATCAATGATAATATTAATTAATATATTTATATATTTCATATAACTCGAACTCTACTCGAAAATTTCAAGTTCTTATTGGGTCAACTTGTTAAGAACCCGAGCCCAATAAAAATCGACCCAAATCTACTAATTTCGTATCGAGTTATCGTTTTATGTTAGAAATTCACGGTGCTACTTCATTTTATTTAGATTCGATAACGAGCTTTGCTTATTGCAATATAAATTTTGAGATATTCGAAATCTTGTTTTTGATCTGAGTAATCGAGACCAGCAACTCTTGGTCTTGAATTATCTTTGCAGAAGGACTTTATAAAAAAATTGCATTGGGGTGCATGGTTATCATAAGAAAAAATTGTCTTTAATTAATACAAGCCCAAAATTAATAAAACGGCCCAGTAATAATTAAAATAAAAATTAAGATACAACAGTAACTCTTTTTTAGTGAAATAATCTTGGAACTGCTACTAACACAATCATAGGTTGTGACAAAAATATTCCACTTGCAAATTGCTACAACATAATCTAGTGATATCTTGAATAGGATCTCAATGCATTGCTTCATTTGAAATATAAATACTCCCTCCTCCATTCCTCATTAATTGACACGTTTTATTATTATAATAAATTTTTAAATATAAAACGTGTCAATTAAAGAAGAACAGAGGTAGTAAGATATATTTCCAACCTTACCAGTCGGTCATATGGAACATTAACTTTTAGGTTTATATTTCAAAATGCGTAATTTAAACGGTAGCTAAAGCAATTTAACTGGAGAAAACTAAGGTTTTTTGTGCTTTTATGATTAATTTAGCAACTGATTAATTTTGGATGAACTCGGTTTAGAACTAGAAAAATAATTATTGTTTTGGTAAGATTTTAATGAAGTGTTCTAATTCAAATTATAAAATCTTTCCTGATGATTTATGTCTTCGGACAGCTCGTGTATTAGGGAGATTGATCTTACTTTATTGTTTTAGTTCTAAGTCTCTAAGCTGAGTTCAGGATTGGAGGACGAAAAATAGATATCAAGACAGATGTTAATACTGAGGATCCAAGAAGATTGATGATAGTCAAGTCAAGACAGAAGGACTTGCAAGATTAGTGGATGACTCAACAATGATAAACATCATGCTAGATTGATATGGAAAAAATTCATTAGGCGGTGTTTACTTTGAGTGATAAGTTAGATTGATAAAATGTGTGAGTGATAAGTTAGATTGATAAAATGTGTGATTGATTATTTGAAATATAGGATAATTAAATTAGTTCAAAATTGAATAATCCATCATTTATTGTAAAATTCCGAAAAATCGACATATTTGTTTGAAAATTAATTAAATATTATTATTATTATTATTATGAAAAGTTCGTTGGAATATATTCTATTTTTTAAGCATATACACAAACTTTAATTATTTTAAATTAAAGTTTGATTAAAATATTATATTTATACAACTGTAACGCTTGCGCATGAGTAACTTAGAAAAATAATTTTTCTTGTCACATGCGTATATTACCTAATGATAGAGCCCGTCGAGATGAATCCGTGACACCAAAATCGTAAAAATCGGACGTCGTTTGAGGGCTCGGTGAATTTTTAAAGTTTAAGACGAAGTAGGTATAAATACCCTTCCTTCTTTCCTCCTCATTTTTCACTATACACATATTTTAGAGAGAGAATGTAGACAGAGATGCTCTCCAGCCCATTGTCGGACCACCGTCGGCCGGCTACCGGAAAATTTTTCCGACGACCAAATGAGCCCAAATTTCACCCCAAGCTTTCTCTCGACGTGTACATTCCATTTTTGGGGTTCGATCGTCCAAAAATAGCTAGAAGGCAGCCATGCAAGGCCAAAATCTTGGCTAAAGTAATAAGTTAATTTGATATTTTCCACCTTCTCTTATCCCCATTGTCATCCTTCACTTCTCACCCCTTCTCTCTACTCTTTTTACAACTATCCTCCGGAAAGAAGAGAGTAGCTCCGGCGAAGAGAGGGGAACTCCGGCAAAGCCCACCATGAAAACTTCATATTGATTCAATCACCTTAGTTCTTTAATAAGGTAGTCATTATTCTTTCTCTTTACCGATTTAAACCGGAATGGGGTATGATTATGAATTGTCTTGAGTTAATATGTGATGTTATAATTATTTGATTTGAGAATTAGTTGTTTAATGTTGTGTTGGTAATGAAACATGATGACTAGGGGATTAAATTTTGCTTTACATTCTTGTGTTGAAAGTTTATGTCCGGCTTCTGCCACGTCATTTCTGTATAGTATGAGTATCCAAATTTTTTATCTTTTTAACATAATAAAATACTAGATCGAGATATGAGTAATCTCCAACTTGAATCACTCAGTTTTGTTATGTTTTCGATTTATTATGATTTTTTTCAAAATAGTTGCGCAAACTGTCTAATATTGCAAAATTTTGGGCATTTGTCTAACTTTTATGATTTTTTCAAAATGGTTGCGCAAACTGTCTAATATTGCAAAAATTTGGGCATTTGTCTAACTTTGAAAATTCATGAAAAAATAGAGTGAAATGGCTATTTGCATTTTGTTTTCAGAATATAAAACTTTAAGACGTTATACTCACCTTAAAATTTTATTCAATACAATTCGAGTTATTTTCAATTTATTATGATTTTTCAAAGTCAACTGCTCATATGACTTGAATAGATGTGTTTGTGATAATTATTTCGAAGGTATGTGATATTATTTTAGATTATTGGCTCAATGAAACTCAAAACTATTTATAAGGCATGTTCCTTATGATGTTTTTAGTATTTGTGTGAATTTTCACATTCATTATAGTTCATTTGATAGACTAACAAAAATTCAAGTTTTAATCGTCTTATAAGGTATTGAAAGTAGAACCTCACATTTTTATTCCTTGCGGGGTGTAAAAAATGAGTTTTTGAATAAGTTCTTTTGAAAAACATTGACTTTGAGATTTTGGAAAGCTATTGTTAAAATTTCACAAATTTATTATTAGTAGTTTGAGAGAAACTTCTTTTAAAAAATGAGTGTGTATAGATTTTTGATGAAAATTTAATTGCGACATTATTTTACAAAAAGTAGTAAAATTTGTATAAAATTTATTTGATCAAAATTCTTTTTTTTTGTTTTGAAAAACTCAACTTCGTCATGTAGAGAAACTTATATAATGTGTTTGCATAAGTTTTCACTAAAAATCAACATTGGAAGTTCTAACAAATCCCAACTCATTAGCTATATACAAATTTCATTCTTTTTATGTGAAACTTAGGACATGTTTATTTCGAATAAGTATAATGAGAATTCAAAATCCTTTTAAGTTGGAACGGCTAATTACTCGAAGTTGATGGATGATATGATTTTGTAAAATACTCATGTAATCGAGATAAGTATTACTTCTTCTATTGTGACAAATCGAATCGACTAACAATGGATTGAAATTTCTTAAGTAGTTAGGTTTTGTAAATGATGATCACCGGGTAATTAATAGGTCGATGTTAGAATAGTTATACATTAAGTTCAGTTAGCGCCTATCAATTTGTACTTAGTCATGAGATTCATCATGTAGGGTCTTATCGAGGAATATCATATATCCTATGCAATAGAATGTGAGCTCCATACATCGGTAACAGGTGTGGGTCTATTTAGAGTACGATATTTTGAGTTAATAAGCTCGAACTGCTTTTTTCTGAAAATGTGAATTTACATGCCAAATGTTTTTATTATGCTCATATGTATCCTATATGTGACGGATCGGTATTACCATACCCGTTGATTGACGCTGTCAATGATGTAAGTTAACAATTGTGCCTTGAGCCGGATCTGACTAAGGTAGTGTACACGGAAAGTCCGGATCAGGTGAACTTGGTCAGGTTCCCCGGTCTTGGCGAAAGGGAATTATTCGCGGAAGATTTCAGTTTTCCCGGTCTAGTCGCAATGAGGAACACTGTGAATGAGCAAAGAATGATGACAAGCTCGTAATGATGGTAAAATGTATGTTTTCATATGTGTATGGTGGGCTTTTGTTTTAAAACGTCATGCATCATATGGTTGAACATGTAATATTCTTTAAATGGAGATTTATGTTGTTTTTCACTGAAAAAGTCGGCAACAACTCACATTGAGTACACTAGTACTCAGCCCAAAATATTCAAATATTTTAATAGATTTGAGGAGGACGGTGATGAGTTAGCGACGAGATGGGCCTGATCGAGTGTCATATTCCTAAATATCGATCACCAAGGTGATGGTAATGTCATATTGATACTTATTCTTTTGTCATTGGGTTACACCTTGTGTATTACCTTCTATATCCAAACTCATAGTCTTATCATGTTGAATGTCAATACGAAACTTTCGACCTTCGGTCCCATTTATTTCAATGTCTACAGTTCAATGTCTCCATACATTGAACTCGTGACGTATCCAATGTGTCCAAACTCATGGAATTTTCATTTCTTCTTTAATCGTTACATCATTACTTGTCGTATTCAAACGATTTTCACTATATTTCATTGAATTCATATTCCGCGTAGGCCTCCTCATGTGGGGCGTTACATTTATAATTCAAAGTAAATACTAGATTAATTTGAATTATTTTATTAATCAATCCTATCATGCCACGTAAACACTACCTAGAGTATAAATCTAAGCGTGAATTGAGAAGTGGAACAAGGAAATGATCGTCAAGTACACTTATTAACCTTGTCAAGATGTGTTTCAACAGACTCTCAAATTCAAAAAGAGTATAAATATCACATTCTAACTAGTCACGAGTTATAATGATGGCATTGTTATATGTATTAGGTTGTGTTCTATTTGATGGATAAATTTATTTTTTCAGAATGTGGTATAAAAGCATAATTACCCTTTAAATTTCTTTTTTTTTTATCTATCATTCTTATTTAAATTATATATTAATCATTATTTTCTCATTCATCTCACAGAATCACATTATCATTCCAAATAAGTTGGAGTTATGAAGCATACAAACATTTCATATTTTATTAAAAGGGTAAGGGCTCAGCTAGTGCGCATGAGCGCACTTCTTTTACTAGTCAATGGTTCCCGTGGTTCCTTTGCCGCCGTGTTTTCCTATCCTTTTCTTTTAATGCTCCGACCTGAAGCGATAGCTTCTAGCTAGTTCAGTGGATAAGATGGTTGCGCTCTAACTCACTGAAAAATGGGACGACAGTGGTACGCCGACAAAATTATTCTGATCTTGGACGCAGTACGTTGGAATCCTGAAGCAACACCACGAACGCTACCGCGTGCCTGCCTGCGATGCGGTAAGGCACCACCCTCTTGTGCCGTTGGAGAGATAATATTATCCTTAGAGTGGATTAGGAGAAAAATAATGTTGAATTTATAATTTAGATATGATGGGTGAATAAAAAAAAGGAATTTAAAAAGTGATTATACTTTTATTCCACATTTTTAAGGGATAAATTTATCTCTTAAAAAGAATATAACCTTAATATAAGTCATTTTTGTGCAGTCGATGCATAATTTGATATACACTTATTCAAAATAATGATAATACACCAAATAGTGATAATACAAAAATTAACTGTACAAATTAGTTTATAGTTTCCACCTAATAATAATTGTGTTAAATAGTGATGGTAAAAAATAAATAATTATAAACTTAATACTCCTTTCGTCTCACTAAATATGTACTGTTTTTGATCAAAACATGACATATTTAGTGAGACAGATAGAGTATTATTTAAATTATAGTCAGTTGAATATAAAATGTTATGATTCGTACTCAAATTTTTTGATTATTTTTTATTTTACCTCATAATAATGTATCTACAATGGCAGAATTTTCATAAAATTCCAAATTAATATCATAGACTATTTCAACGATATCAATAAATGACAAAGAGAGTCTTTAACATCCTCAAAGCAAAAAAGAAAAATAGTATGTATCATTATTCGGCTAGAGCAAGGTGCATGATACAAGAATATTACATATAATAATATTATGTTTCCTATTCTCATCTACCAAATTACATTACTAATAACTGTTGTATCTAAGTAAGGACGTAAGAAATCATAATAAAGGTTGTGGCTTTATATTTAAAGGAAACACTAATATTAAAATATTTAAAAATTACTTTATGTTTGACTCGACATGAGTTTTTATAATGTGTTTTGACTTTAGTAGAGATGTGTAGTGAGTGAAACTTGATTTTCATTTGATATACTGTTTTAAATTAGGTTGCTTAGTTAGTAGAATTTGAGTCTCACTTAATATATTATTTTAAATTGAATTGTTTCAAATATAAATAATTTTCGTGAACGCTCTGAAATGACAAATTGTAATTTTTTTTGTGGATGGAGTGAGTACATCTTATTCAAAATATAAATTATATTTTATATTTAAGATTCATATCCTATAAGTTATTAATATATTTTATATTTAAAGATTCATATACTAAAATGTTGCATTGAGAATCAATACACAACAAATAAATAGAAAAAAAGTATGAATGCTCCAAGATATTTGGAGTTTATACATTTAGTATCGAGTCTTAGGTTGCTAAGTCTGATCGGTCGGAGCTCATGCAAAAATATCTCGGAAAAAAGATTGGGCTTCTTCGGAGTGAGACCCCGACGTTCAAGTTAGCCCAAAGTAGACCGAGAATATAAATATAAGAATGTATGCAAAGTGTTTAAGTATAAAAGTTGAAAACAGTTAACCTTATAAATGAAAATGAATATGGTATATATAGCTTAGTTTATAGAGGGTAACAGAGTAATACTACATGAATAACAACCTTTGTTGCCATCTTACGGTTTCTCAAATCCTCTCCAATGAAGTAGAATCACGTCAGCAGTGGTTCTCTTAGGTTGTTAGAATATTCTTCGAGATATTGTAGATCCAGACTCGTTAAGAATATTGTAGGTCCAGACTCGTTATAGTAGATCTACAATATTCTTAGTCTTTATGTCAAATTTCTTTTAACCGCTTTTGCTTAGAAAGTGCAACTTAAATCTTGAAATATATTATAATTAATTATATAGTCTCTACCAATAAAATAATGAATCTTTGTAAACATATTTTATGTTTTGAAACAATAAATTATATTTAAGGTATAAATTTAAAATTTTCGACATTTTCTTTTGTTGCTTCGAGACCTCTATGTTGTATTGACCACAGAAAAATGACATGGTACAAAAACGACAGTATTTTGTCTAACGCAGATACAGAGTTGTACCATACACTTTAGATGTTGTACCGAAAGTGATGAATGAAAACAAGTTAGTACATACACAAAGCAACGAGCAACTCCTCCGTCCTCAATAATAACTCTTCCACTCTTAAAACACTTTATTTTCATTCCCATGGATTTCTTTACAATCATTGCTGGATTCTCATTCTCCCTCACCCTCGTCTATGGTGTTCAAACTCTTTTGTCGAGAGGCAAAAACCTCCCGCCCGGCCCGACGCTGCTGCCCTTCATCGGAAACCTCCATTTGCTCAGAAATCACCCGCACAAATCCCTTGCTCGTCTAGCCAAGATCTACGGCCCCCTCATGTGCCTCCGCCTCAGCTCCATCAACACCATCGTTGTCTCCTCACCCTCTGTGGCCAAAGAGGTGCTACAGAAGCATGACCTCGCCTTTTCAAGCAGGAGAATCCCCAATTCTATGCATGCTCACAATCACTTCAAGTACTCTGTTGTATGGCTTCCCGTGGCGTCGCCGCGGTGGCGCAGCCTCCGCAAAGTCATGAGCTCCAGCATCTTCTCGGTTTCCCGCCTAGACGCCAATCACCACCTCCGTAGTAGGAAGGTGGAGGAGCTCATTGCCTACTGCAGGGAGAGAAATGCTACCATTGATGTCGGCCGTGCAGCCTTTAGAACAGTCATGAACTCACTCTCCAACACCCTTTTCTCCAAGGATTTGATCGATCCCTTCTCGGATTCCGGCAAGGAATTCAAAGAACTTGTGACCAATATCACGAGGATTGTCGGGAAGCCCAACCTCGTGGATTTCATTCCATTTTTTGCAAGACTAGATCCCCAAGGAATACGGTACCATACTACTATCTACTACCAGAAAGTGATGGAGCTTATCAGTGGCTTGATCGAGGAAAGGTTGCAGAAACGAAAATCTCAAGATAAGGAAGAAGCAAGTGACGTAATGGACGTCCTTCTCAACACAAGCCCCCAAGAGATCGAACGAACTCGAAAGATTGTGTGTGGTTAGTTCTCTACCTGGAAACATTTATACTTTTCTGTTACACCATCAAATGCCATCTTATTAAGTAATGTATGTATTCTTCCTCAACAAAAGAGAAAACCTTTGACAGAACAACTATATCACAAGGTATATAATGTTCGGAATCAAGTGTATTTATTGAGAGCAATCACTTCAGACGACTTCACTAAGAAATTTTAATGAGCATAAGTTGAGACTAAATATGAAAATGAAATGAGTTTGCAGAAAATGCTTTTTTTCTTTCTAACCGCAGCTCTCCTAAATAGGATCTGTTTCTAGCGGCAACGGACACAACTTCTAGCACAGTGGAATGGGCAATGGCCGAGGTGCTGAAAAATCCAGAAATCATGAAGAAAGCAAAAACAGAGCTCGAGGAAGTAATCGGAAAGGGGAAAACTATACAAGACGACGACATATCGCGGCTTCCATATCTACAGTGCATGATGAAGGAAACGTTGAGACTCCACCCACCAGTTCCACTCCTAATCCCACGTAGAGTGGAGCAAGACATTGAGGTCTTGGGCCACGTAGTGCCCAAAAACTCACAGGTCTTCATAAATGTGTGGGCAATCGGTAGGGACCCAAATGTTTGGGAAAACCCTCTAGAGTTTAATCCCGACCGCTTCTTGAAATCAGAGGTGGACGTGCGGGGAACAGATTTTGAGCTGATTCCCTTCGGGGCAGGCAGAAGAATCTGCCCAGGCCTGTCGATGGCAATGAGAATGCTGCTCGTAATGTTGGGATCATTGGTGAATTCATTTGATTGGAAGATGGAAGAAGGGGAGAGATTGGATATGGATGAGAAGTTTGGAATCTCTTTGGTGAAGGCTCAGCCGCTCAGGGCTGTCCCCATCGCTCTCTAGTCTCTCTATTACAAGTGTAAATGTGCTTAATAAATGAGACCACTAATCACCTTTGAATGTTTAAATATATTGAATTCACATAGCATCTCACCTCTTTTCTTTTAGTGATGAGATATATGCATGATATTTAAATACAAATATAAATTATAAGGGCAATAAGATGACAATTAGAATTGCAGATAGGTTTATTTCGCAAGGCAATAATGTTTTTTTCTCTCTCTTTCAAAGCAGGAATGCAATTTACCACTAACAATTGATAATGAGATAAGTAATTTCCTCTTCAGTTACAAGGACAAAATTTAGTTGTTAGCTATGAGTGTGCTACGAATAAACACCGACCATTGTGGCACTCCTAATCACCCCTAAGACTAAAACATATGCTCTAAAATTCAAATCATAGATTCTTTCAAAACAAAGAAGAATTCAAGGCATAGATAGATCACACTTAGTCCACTATATAGCTTCAGCTATCAACAATATAGAGAAAAAGTTCTAACCGGTACAATTGAGTCTTGCAAATGTCAAGTAACCAGTATGCCCCCTTGTATCGCCAATTCGTCGAGCCAGGACAGTTTGAGGTCGAGAATTATCCTGACCATTTGTTGAACGCGGTCTTTTCTTGCAACCCTTACCAGATGCCAACGCCCCTTCGCCATCTTGCAAACTTGCCAAGTGCCCTTCTCGAACTTCGTAAGTTTGGAGGAGTATTTCAAACGTTCTTATATCTGCAAGAATTGAACATTAAAAAATATCATAAGTAGCTTTGAAATGATCGAGTGAAAGTTTAATTTGGAGGTTTTATGTTAAAATCTAAAGGACTACTCTACCAGTAAAGGAGGTTTTAAGCGTTTCACAAGATCTCTGTACTTGCTCGATGCAGGGAGAGAAAGTGCACAAAACTCCATCTTGCTGCAACATTTTAGCAGCAGAAGGAATCGCTAACCAAGGCTGAGGCAGGTCGAGGAAGACAGAATCAGCCCTTCCTAAAAATTCATCAGGGAAACCCTCGCCTTGTATGTCTCTCACACCAACCGTAACCAAACTACTCAATCCCGTGCGTTCAAAATCCTCTCTAAATGAAACATTTACATATACATAAAGATTCACATAAAACCCAGTCGACAACTCAAATCACAAAAAGGCCCTAATGAAGACTGGAAATAGCACATCCAATTAAATATAATCAAATTTCAAGGATCCCATCATACATTTTTGGCATCCAAAATTTCTCCTTTATTTCCTTATCTCTACATTAATTAAAAAATAAGCATGAATTTGCAGAAAATGATGAAATTTAGCAACCAAGGTCCAATGATACAAGTATCTTTAACAAAATAATTTGATTTTTATGACAGTGAGAACTTTGCTTCACTTCTCCTTTGAGACCAATAAACATAAACATTATCCTTAGAATCATGAAAAGAATGATTAAATTCACAAACTTCTTACCTGGCTGAGGCAGCCCTCTGTTCATGGAAATCAAAGGTATAAATATGGCCCTTTGGAGCAACAGCACGTGCAAGAGAAGTAGTCAAGGATCCACTTCCAGTGCCAGATTCGAGTACCACACAACCAGGAACTATCTCCAAATACATAACAACGAAGCTTATGTCCGCGATATATAAAATCTGTGTTCTATGGCTCAAAACCAGAGTCCACAACTCGGGAGTCGGGGCTAATAGATAAACAAATCCACCTTTACTGCTGAAGGCCTTAAAACCAAATGGTTTTCCGATCCAATCGGAATTCTTAAACACACCAAAACGGTTCTGTAAAACCCCTTCCTCTGAAACTTTTACAGGCTTCATAACATTGTGACTCTCGTACACGATAACCAAATCTCCATCCATTATATGGCGTTTATTGGATATTATTTTGGTAGAATCAGTTGGTAACATCTTTAGTAGTTCTCCAATCCTATTTCGAATCTGCAGTTTTTAAGAAAAACTTAGTGAAAAGTGGAATAACTAATTCAACAGTCAAATCCAAAAGAATGATGTAAAGCTTCAAATATAAGCTATACGTCATGAGTCTGTGAACAAATAAGATAGAATTAAAAGCAATCCACCAAAAATCTCATAATTTCGAATTAAATCTTTATCCATAACTTGTAAAGCTTCATAGAAATGAATATAGTTTCACTTTTTTAATATATCCAATGCATCTTTAGTCAAAGATATGCCAAATAATTAGGAGGCTCAGAATTATCATCAACATTTCCAATGTGCAAAACAAATTTAAGCATAACATAACACTAATCAAAGATTCCTATTAACCTGTCACGTTTTTCTAATGGACATGCTGAAATAACAAAGGTTTAAATTCTCACTCTTACTATTACATGTTACTTCAGTTAGAAATTTAGAACACTAACAGGTCAACATCCTGTATAACAGATATTAATAATAAGAGAAGTTACTTAAATTGAAAACCTCATGAATCAGAAAATAGAAACAATATGCTGAGCTTATAACTACTCCCTATTAAGAACTTAACTGGTCGAACATTAAAGCGTAAATCATAAATATATATACATGTATTCAGATTACAGAAACATAAAACAATAATTACATTTCAGAATTTTAGAAACTATACTTTTAGTACTTCATAACACATATATATATATATTCTGGTTCAGAACATAGGACCTTTACATACCTTCAGATTTAGAATAGATATATATATATTATCATTCCAGAACATAGAGCTATGTTTAAATATTCAGACTTCAGAACATAAGACCTATACATATGCTTCAGAATATAACATATATATATATGTATTCGAATTCAGAGCGAAGATATATACATTGTCTCATATTTCAGACTTTCAGAAACTGAATTTCAGAACCTATACATATATATTCAGACTTCAGAATATTGATGCATTTATTTTCGGATTTAATAACATAGGACAGATATATATTTATATCTTTAGATTTCAGATATCAAAACATAGATCTATATTCTTACTTTTCTCATAATACACAAACATATATATCTCAATGTTCAGATTCAGAACCTAGAAATGATTTTAGAAAATAAGCTTCAAATTGGAAACCAAACCACAAGTTATTAAAATTTAAACAACAATTAAAGAAATGCAAAGCAGTAAAGCATTTAGCCTAACATAACAAATAAAAGAGACAAGCTTACCTGTGAAGTCGACGGCAACAGTCTGGCGGGGGAGCTCCGGTGAGATTCTCTTCGGATAGCCCTTCCACTGGGAACGCCAGTGAGTTTCCCAACCAAGAGACAGACGAGCCGAGAAAAAAAAAATGGGTACGAGGGTGAGATTTTCAGGAATACATAATCTAGAACCAGGACTTAGGGATTGAAACTTGCAGATTAGATGAATTGGAAACTGAAAATTTAAAAAAAAAAGAAAACTAGAAGTATTAGGATTAGGGTTCAAACCAAAATCAAATTAAAATTTGAGAAGTATAGAATTTAGAAATTAAAATGAAATTAAACTAGAAGGAAATGTAGAGAGAGACGAGGGATTCCACCTTAGAAGCGGCGACCACCAGCGACAGCTTCCATCCGTAGCTGGGAGAAACCGAAGCAGAGAGAGAGAGTGTGGCGACAGAGAGAGAGGACTCGAGGAGAGGAAAGAAAACAGGGAGAGAGAAGAGAGAGAAGAGAGAGATCGATGAAGAGGAGGATATTGGCTGTGTGTGTTCTGCTAGGGTTAGGAAATAATCCAAAATGCCACCAACGGGCCGGGTCGAATCATTCTAGCGGGCCGGGCATAATTTAATTAGGATGGGCCAAGTTCAAGATTTACCAAATGGGCCTGTATTATAATCGCTTGGGCCGAATTAATAGAAATCAAACCGGGCCTAAATTTATTTAAGTGGGCTATAAGTATTGAATTAGTGTGGGCCGAAGAGAATATTAAACGGGCTTAGATATAATAGATCTTGGTGGGCTCAGATTTTATGTTTTTACTAGTATAGACAAATTTTCATTCTTTGGGCCAGAACATAAGTTAAATAAATTGGGCACCTAATAGCTAGATTGGGCCTAAATAATTAGATTAATTGAGAGGTTTAAGATATGTAATTAGTAGGTATTATTTTAGATCATAATAAATTCTAAAAGGGTATTAATTTAAATTAATACTACCTTACAAGATTTATTTAGCATTTTAGCTTAAGATTAAAATTATCCCACGTAAATTATCTTAAATAATTATAGTACCCATTATTAAATTAATTGGGTAAAACAAATGAAAATATAAGGGATTAATAAATCAAAGAATGATTTAAAATCCTACGAAAATAGTTATAGAAATCTTTAAGTACTCGAAGATTAGTCGAGCAAAAAAGGATTAGAATAGTTAATGAAATAATAGAATATTATTTCATTTTATTTAGATGAAATAAATTATATACTCACAAGGAGTATCTTTCTCTTAATTACGATTAAGGTTACGGAAGAAGGAAATACTAAACGAGAAAGAATTCAGATCCTATCGAAGGAAGCGATTCAGGTAGGCTTTTCTTACCCTATAAAAATATATGTGTGCATACTTTCAAAATGAAACGAGATATTTTCAAAGCACTGTCTTGCCATAAATGTTTTCGCTTTATGTATGATGCATATCTGTTATATTTATAATCGAATTCGGGTTCCAGTGGGTTAGCGTCTCCACTCGAATTAGTGTACACAACGGACTATGAGTCAGCGAAAGGTTGACCGGTCAGGTGTCCGTGGGAAGTGGCCACGTAGGATTTCGTCTATGCGATCCTACTTTTCCGCTGCTAGACCATTATGTAATAAGACCGAGTTTTAAACTCTTTAATTTAAAGTATGTGATGTAACGAGCTTATGACTCTGACTTCACGAAGTTACGAGATGAATCCTTGATTTATGGCATGAGAGGAATATTCATTGCATTACTCTCGTCGCTTATTCCTTTCATTGGTCATGTTCCCGACTTTACTAGATTTAGTAGAAAGCGGGCGTGACAGAGTGGTATCAGAGCTCAAAGTAGTCCACAGTTCTGTTTATTGTCAGATCTGGAATGCATGTTGAAATCAAACAAATTATGAGCCTTGTTCCATTGGGCACATCAAGCAATTCTCACGCACTTATGGAGGCCTGCTACTAAAACTACTGGTCAGTGGTCAGTGACTCGATAATAAATAACAATAATATTGATTGCTAAACTCCGATATACCAGATTATCAGCTTCTGCTGTGGAGACTAACAGTATCCAATAAAGACTTAAGACTCTAGTAATCTCTCATTCGGCCTAGCTAAGCATTCTATTGAAGGTTGTATTTTTTTTTTTATTTTTTTTTTGCGCCTCATGTCTACATTTTTAGGGTTTTGTGCTCTACCCCTACCTCCCGGCGTACAACACCTCTTGGCGGCATCGTGATAACATGTGGTTAATTTCTTAGCTAACGTCATCCTCACAATTCTATTTATCACAATGGTCTCAACTATTTTTATAGGGCGTTATCTTAAGATTCCTAGAACATTAGCTTGTTAACTCATAGATCTTTAGATGATGCAAAAATCTATAGGGTCATCTCACGTGTACAAGTACATTTAGAGAGAATTGTCTCCTCAAAACTTTTGTACAATCTTCATTCCTGAATTTGCTTAGTTGAATAGTACTACGAATGGACTCCCTTTGCGCAAAATATTTTCATTTTTACTAGGAAGACTAAACGAATTTACTTGTTACCCGTGGGGTTAAGGTTCGAGTTATGGAAGAAATTTTGTTTCTATAGGCGCGCCTACATAGATCTTTGTACTTAATTCGATGATTAGGCAACGAAGTTACTTATCGTCATTTCCCCAACATCGTTGTCCTTTGACACTTCCTCGAAGTCTTTCCTAGGCCCTGTTAACCTCCTCTGAATTTGTTCTTCTAGCTATGTGTCCTTGAACTTCATGTATTACGTCTTGCGCTTATTGAAGAAATTTAGTCGTTCGATTTCCCCTTTCTAGAAGGAAATGACTTCTAAGGATATCTCTCAAGATATGATCATGACTATCTTATTATGTGAGGTCCTAAAATTTTGAGATACTTTTTAAAATATTGAGAAGCGTAGGTGGGCTGATTCTCTTAGCATTGTAGAAACTTTTGTATGATTTGGTGTCGAGTTACTATGATTGGACCCAAATTCTAGTATACTACCATTGTGATGGTTTACATAAAAGTCATGGTAACCATAAGGGTAATGAGACTCTCTCCACATTCTTGTCATTCAATTGACAAAGTAATGAGTAGTTGTTGCACATTTTTCTATACATGTCATTCTATCTGGACATGTCTCTCTCCAAAAGTTGGAGTAGAGGCCTAGGAACTCGTTGAGGTTCTCCGATCACATCTCAAACATATGTGGTCGACTCTAAGATAGGTGTCTTTAGTCTTATCGTCTGTCATCATTATGATAGAGTTGAAATAACTAGTTTAAGCCTTTGGATCGTAAGTTGGCACTCAAAGTAAAACTCTTTAAAAGAAGAGTTTCTATTCCTGCATGAATGTGATACCTTGAAAATCTGCATCAAGTCTGCTGGCTTTTTCTTGAAAATACCAGTTTCCTGGGATCTTGCTCTTTCCATTGTCTGCAGATAGCACACAATATTATTTGAAAAATTAGAATAAGTATAAGAATACAAAAGGTAAAATAACCAGAAGAATAGACTACATCTCTTAAAATTTTCATAAACAGTCTAAGAAGACATCATGCCAGCCAGAACTGAGAAGTAGATTTTTTAGTTGAACAGATTATCAGCTTATCAAATCACCTGCTCATCAACTGTCAAAAAGATTCTTAGATCCTCACTCTGTTGAAGCTCATGATGTGAAGCTACCCGGTTGACAAACACATCTAAAGCTTGCCGCCTCATCTCAATGAACTCAGCACTGAATCTGAATTTCTCTGTTTGCCAGAAGCCAATACTATGCTCATTAATAGTTCAAAATTTTGCATCAATATGAAGACAGCTTCATGCTATGTCAGGTAGTTCCAAGAAAATCATAGGTCAGTCAATAGGAAAGTAAAAAGGCCTTGAGCCATGTGGGAGATGTGAAGCCTCAGCAAGAACTTTCAGGCTAAGAACAAGCATCAATTAATCCCACGACTTTACAGTCAAGATGCAATGTCAGACGTCCTTTTTGTTTTAAGGAGTTGGGAAACTGTCGGGAGAGCATAGCTAACACATAAGAATTTAATTCAAAGCCATCTGAGCAGTAGAAGTTCCAGGACCACTTCTATATAATATTAACAAACATACATTAAATAAAATTTATTTTCGCCGTCAGTGAACATTCTGTCACGCCTGCTTAGAATTTATTAAGTCCTAGCACCTTAATTGAATAATTAACCCAATTAGGATTAATTAATAACTTCTTAGCCCATTAGAATTTATTAAGTCCATCCCTTAATTTAATTAAGTAGGCCCAACACTTCAATTAATTCAACTAGCTTCTGGGCCCATCATTTATTCTAACTTAAGCCCACTGTTTTGCATTATTTAGGCCCGTGGAGAATAATTCTATCTTAGTTACATATTATTTACTTGTTCAGGCGTTTTATAAATTGAAACTTAGAC
>JAPKLX010000058.1:803775-851919 GCA_026898415.1 Leonotis leonurus | reverse complement strand
TGGATAGAAAGGAGATGAGTTGAGTGAAGTGAAGTGTGGCGTGTGGCCGCAGCTCCCATCTTCTCAGCTGCCTATTACTGCAGTCTACACTCTATAAATTTTTATTTGCACTGTGCAGTCTTTTATCCTTCTCTCTTTTTTTTTTAAAGTTGGGAGGGGGTTTTAGGTTGATGTTGTATATAACATCTTTATATATACAGTGTACAGTTATCCCATCATTAGATTTGGTTTCTGTAACAAAAATCTGATTTATTCTTGCTATATCTATTTGCAGCCTTTTATTATAATAACATATATATATATTACGTATGTACAGGAAATTCTTAGTGCTTGATTTCCCCCCATTCATATAATGCATAACAAGTTGACTATTAATACTTCTACACGATTTATGATACAGATTAATACAATTATCACACTAATTCTTATTATCACATATATATCGTAACAATGAAGGCATATAATATAATAGCAACTAATAATATATATTAACGATAAATAATAATAATAATGACCTTAATGATTTTTAGAAATGATAATAAGTTGGGTACTTATTTATGAGGATTCTTAACACCGAATCATTATAAATTAAACCTCGTTTAAGCTCTCATTTGGTAAAAAAAAAAAATCAAACCATTTCAATTTAACATAAGTGGAGAAAAATATTGACAATTGCTACTTATTATCTATTCTTAATTAGAACTTTAGGAACTCCCTACATAACCGGAGTCCCTCACATATATCAATGTTGTATCATCAATGAGGCCATTCAGGCGGTCGCCTCAGACCTCTACTAAACTTGAGGCCCAAATATATATATATATATATATATATATATATATATATATATATATAGTTTCTTTCTAAAGCACGGTTACGCCACTTTGGCTGCCGGAAAAATAAACAAATAAAAATATACGGCTAAAACAAGTGTTCTATCTAGACAAATACGGGGACGCCGTCAGTTCATTTTCCATAGGGTAAAGGAAGTTATTTTTACCTATCACGTTTGGGCGATGAAGGAGTGTAGGGAGCACGGGGGTGGTGGAGGCGACGAACAATGGGAAATGAGGCAGAGAAGCACGGGAACGCTGTCGGAGGAGGTGACGAACAATGGCGGATGAAGGAGAAAGAACCGTTGCTCGAAAGATAGGAAGAAGTGATGGGTAGGGTTTAGGGAAGTGGGCGGCGTGTAAGTTTAGTTTAGGATTTACTACTTCATTCTTTATTATTTAATACTCTCGTTAAGCATAACACTCTTTTTTCAGCACGATTATTAAAAAGTGGGTATAAAGTAATGTGTAATAGTGATAAAAGTAGTAGTCCTCATTTTTTAAAGAGATAATTTTATTTATCTCCACTAGTGGAGTTTGAGTCTCACATGATTTATAATTTTTAATTGGATTGTGTGTATAGAATAATTATTATAAATGAAAAGTTTGAACTGTTAAACACTTTGGTGGACGGCCCAAAAAGGAAATATGTTAAACACTTTCGTGGACGGAGGGAGTGGACGTCCAAAAAGGAAAACGTGTCAAGTTTAGTGGGACAGAGGGAGTACTAGATTGTTACCAGTCGAAATTCGATGAGATTAATATTTTATAAAATTTATAAAAATATTTGACATCATTTCGTTTATCACCATTTGTTGTCATAAATATATGAATTATTTTATTCATATACTAAATATATATACTAAAAGTCGTTAACTATGTAGATTTGCTTATGATAAATTTACTATTGTTTCAAAATTAATGAAAATAAATTTACAATTTAATATATATATATATATCATAAATATTAAATTCTCGTAAACTTGTCTATACTGGTCCTAACAACTTAATATTTTTTTGAATATATTTAAATTTAATTTATGTAAATATTTGTTCTAAAGTAAAGTAAAAATAATTATAATGCTCATTATTATTATTAGAGATGTTCAAAAGAATTGTAATTAGCGGTTCTGGGAACCGAATCGTCAAAGATTATTAAAATTGTGAATCGCAACTGTATAGGAAGCGGTTCGGTTTAGGTTTCGATTTCAAATGTTCAGAATCGTGAGCCAATTTTACATTAATAAATTTTTTTCTACTCTTTTTAATTATTTATAATTTGAAATTTTACATTATAATTTGTAAATTATTGTAAAAATATACTTTTTGTAAGACGAGTATAAAAGAACAAACGATTTAGAATCGAAATCGTAATGTCTTGTTACTCATCCTTATCTCAATTAATCATTCATGGTCACGCCATGCCCGTATGAAAATAAACTCAAATAATATGAACGCATTTATTTATATGCATATATATATATATTCATAATTTGATTAAGAGCTAAATATATATATATATATATATATTCTCGTGTTTGCTTCAAAAATTATATATATGAGTGTGTGTGTAAATTTTATTGGGAGTGAAAAATGTATTCAAATTATTTATTTGTAACTACAATGCGTACATTTACGTCAATTAGTTGTTGATGTCATATAACATCAAAATATATTTAAATATAAAAGTTTTCACATTTTTGCGTGTTATTTAGTATAAACAATTATCTATACTCATGGTTTAACTATGGAAAATTCCATCATACTTTGACTGTATTAAAGTAAGGGTCAAAATTGATTTAAAATAAAAGGTAATTTTTAATTTTGCAAATAAAAATAATTTTAAAATATATTTACGAAGAAATTTTTTTTTTAGTGAGAATGAATCTTAACCATTCATAAATGCATTTCATGCACTGTGAGTTATTTCGTTTAACTATGGAATAGTGATAAAAATGACTTGAATTGAATTCAATAACTGCTAGAGGGTTGTAAACAAATCGAATCGAATCGAATATAACAATATTGGATTTTATTCATAAAATTATTCGAATCATTTGATTCATTATTTGTTTTGAATATTCGATACGAATATTTGATTTGTTTAATATAAAAAATAATATTTAAAATTATTAAATTCAAATTTCAATTTGATTCGTTAATATTCGTTTTGATTCAAAATCTCACTATAACAAAATTAAAAATTAAGTTAAAATCTATTTTGTTAATATATAAAATAAGTTTTACATTTAAATAGTTATATGTAAATATATGTTTATATATTTTTATAAATATTAATATATATATATATATTTAATAGAATATTTACGATTAAATATCCAATCAAATATCATAATATTAATCAAAAAATTATTCATATTCGAATTTGAATCACCAAATCTCGAATCGAATAGTGAATCGAACCAAAATTATTTGATTCGTTAACTACCCTACTTGCTGAAACAAAAACAAAGTTTATATGTCTTCAATTAGTATGACAAATAATTATGAATGTTAATTTTTTGGATTATACATGTAAAGTATAATCAAATACATTTGAAATATCTACTCATTAATAGATAACTTAATACGTGAGTTATTATGAGGCTCAATTTCATTCTATAATAATGATATATGGCGAAAAATTATCAATTTGATTGAATTATCAATTTTTATTATTTATACTGAAAAATATATAAGGATTTTCATAATAATACAAATATGTTATAATAGTCATATGTGATAAATTATAAAATTTATTATTTCTTTTCAAATAATGTGAAATCTATACATTTTCATACAATTTATAATTTTTTTTATTAGATTTGAAAATGTTATATGGAGTATAATTTATATAAATTATTATTAAATCAGTTATCAATATATATATATATATATATATATATATATATGGGTAATTTATGAAAACTACCCATTTACATAACATGTATAAGTTAAATACCCTATTTGTAAAAGTTACTTCAAAAATACATAAAATGACTAAAATGACCTTAAAACTAAACCTATAAACTAACCCTAAGCAAGAAGATGATAGTTGGTGGACCTTAGTTGGCAGCTTATGTATCGGTGCATGTAAAATAAAGTAAGAGAGATAGGAGTGAGGCAGTCAAACTAACAATTATTAATTTTTGAAAGTGGAGAGAGATAGTTCTATATAAAAAGAGGGAGAGAGGCACCGGGTATTTGAAGAAGTGTTGTAGCCAAGTTTAATTAAAAGAGAGATAGGAGAGAGAGATGTGATATTAAAAAAGGGTTGCAATTTAATTGTCACCAGGTAATTGCATTAGTTTGTTTAATTTTTTCACTAATTTCTTTAGTTTAGTAGTTGCAATATTATTTTCGCAATTTGTATGTTTAATTTTTTCAGTAATTTCATTAGTTTCATTTATTTTCGCCTTTTTTCCTTGCTAATTTATAGAGATTTTTTCTTGCTAATTTATTTCATTAATTTTTGTTATTTTGGCAGATTATCAACTTTGAGAGAGGAGTTGTTTGTCAACAGGTTTTCAAGCTTGAGGAAGGTTTTCGAACGAAAGAAATTGTTGAAATCCAACGAGGTATGATTTAATTAATTAAACATTTCATTTATAATTTTAATTTCATTTTTATTCAAATCCAACGAGGTGAACGAAAAAATATAAATTTAATTTGTATTGTTTTTAAACATGAGTTTGATTTAATTATTTAGGGCGGAAAAACGATTGAGCAACGAATTTTTTGGGTTTACTTCACGACGAGAACTATGGCACAAGAGGTATTTTTTAAATTGTTCATTATTTATAATTTATATTTGATAAATACTGCTATTTATTTTATTTGTTAATTATGATTTATATGTGATTTATATAAGTACATGTTAATTATGATTTATATGTGATTTATATAAGTACATGTTTATTATTATTTAATTAATTAATGTTATTTGTGTACGATAAGTATATGTTTAGTGTTGAATTTATTACTCATGTTGTTAAATAAATATAGTATAATTAATTTATTAAAAAAAGAAATGAAAATACCTTGAAAATAAACAAAACCCGGACGGTTCGTGTTTTGTATGAAAACCGACCGGGTTTATGAACTAAACGTCCGGGTTTACGTTTTAAGCGCCCGGGTTTTATTATATTTTTTTATGTCATTATTTTAATGTATTAAATAATATAATGTAGATTTGGTATAATTTCCATGTTAAGTAAGTATAAATACAACTTAATTATGATTTATACGTTATTATCATGAATTTGCTTATAATATTACTATTATTATTTTCTCATTTAATTTAATTTATATACGATAAATATATATGTTTAGTGTTGAATTTATTACTCATGTGTTAAATAAATATAGTATAGTTAATTTATAAAAAAAATGAAAATACCTTGAAAATAATGAAAACCCGGACGGTTCGTATGTTGTACGAAAACTGATCGGGTTTTCATTTTTAGCGCCCGGGTTTTATTATTATTTTTTTATATCATTATTTTAATGTATTAAATAATAATGGTAAAATTACCCACTTTTATAAAATAAAAATAAAAAATACCCACTTAAAAATAAAAGATAAAAAATACCGATTTTTTACAATAATATGATGAATTTCATCATGTGATCATGTTATTCAAGTTATTTTAAATTTGAATAACATGAAAACATGATCAATTTCATCATGCTATTGTAAAAAGTGAGTATTTTTTATCTTTTATTTTTAAGTGGATATTTTTTATTTTTTACTTATCAAAATGGGTATTTTAGCATTTACCCCATAATATAATATAGATTTATTATAATTTTCGTGTTAAATAAGTATAAATACAACTTAATTATGATTTATACGTTATTATCATGAATTTGCTTATAATATTACTATTATTATTTACTTATTTAATTTAAGTTGAATTTGTTACTCATGTTGTTAAATAAATATAGTATAGTTAATTTATAAAAAAAATGAAAATACCTTGAAAATAATGAAAACCCGTGTAAAATACCTTGAGAATTTATTAAGTTTTTGGCACTTGT
Source organism: Leonotis leonurus (assembly GCA_026898415.1). Classification (NCBI taxonomy): domain Eukaryota; kingdom Viridiplantae; phylum Streptophyta; class Magnoliopsida; order Lamiales; family Lamiaceae; genus Leonotis; species Leonotis leonurus. Next base: position 846,046 of record JAPKLX010000058.1, on the reverse strand, counting down.
GTTGTTGGAAATTTTATTTATCATTATTCTAATTTATTAAATAATATAATGTAAAATTAGTATAATTTCTGTGTTAAATAAGTATAAATACATGTTAATTATGATTTATACGTGATTATCATGAATTTGTTTATAATATTGATTTAAATTGATGAATAATTAATAATAGATCGTATTTGAGACCTGAGCTTGTGGATTCGTCTATAGTAGCGAGCACATACTATAAGGAATCAATATTAGAAACAATTTCCAAGACATTAAGGCATGTAGGAGGTGAGCCTCTATTGTAGCGATTTATGGACGAATGTTTCGGTCATTTTGTTGACTGGAGACTGGGACATAAGTGTTCTGGCGCACTTACGTATTTGGTGGCGCGAATGGTGGAGCCCGACGAGGATGATGACGAAGGTTTATTCTTCGTTGTGAACGGAGGTCGGTACCGTTTCGGTGTAGAGGAATACTGCTTTATTAGCGGTCTTCGCTTTGGCCATTCAGATTTTGACACACGCCCTACATATGACTCAGGGCAGGTCGAGCTTTATAATGTGTTTTGCGGCAGATCCTCCGCGACAGGAGGAGCTGTACTAAAGACTTTCACGAACCTCTCGGTTGAAGATCCTGATGGTGATTTATACCTTAAGGCGGCCCACGTGCTCTTTGCTGCCTTATTTTTGCGTGGGGCTGATGCGACAGTCAGGATCGACTCGTGGATGTGGGTGCTAGCAGACGATCTAGCCGCGTTCAGCCTATTCCCTTGGGGGGCTATATCCTTTCTTTGGATGCGGCATTATTTGAACAACATAAACTAGAATAATGTGAAGTACAATCTGTACGGGCCGTCATGGGCATTGTACGTCTGGATGCTCGAGGTATTTCCATGGATGAGCCAGACATTTGGGCGATTGCGTGATGTGGAGATTCAACCCAGATGTTGTCGTTGGAGGTTCATTTTCAGGATTCCAATTGACGTCATATACCGTATGTTTCATATGGAAGAGGTAAATTTTAATATTTATGAATATGAAATAATTTAATATCAAATAAACGAATTAAAATTAACATTCTAATTTCTTTTCTATTGCAGAGTGAGGTGACTGAGATGACTGCCAGCGTTGATGAGCAGTTATCATGGTATTATCAGTCACTGTTGAGTATGGATCGGCGGGAGGTCTTGAATATCTTGTGGGTACCGCCGTATAATGCATTGAGACAGGGGGTTCAGCCGCCACGACTCGCACATCAGACAAAAAATGCAAAGGGAGTTCACGTTGACCCACCGATGACACGTGCACGGAGGGAGATCCCATCACCACATGTTCATCCAAATCGGAGCGGGCCTTCTTCCTCAACTCATAGGCGCCGAGACGATGGGAAACGGGTTAGGCCACCGTCATCCTCCTCTTCTAGTAGTAGCTCTGGTGGGAATAGAGACGGTCACGAATCGTACACAATTACCCCTGATTAGATGGAGCAGATTGTAGAGTCGGCCGCAGAAAGGGCGGTTGAGAAATCACACAAGAAGTTATTGCCGATTCTGAAGAAGTGGTTTGACGAGTTCAAAGACTCATTTCGATGCTCAGGATCACGACATAGTCCGGCCTATTCTCCACATCGTAGGCCATCTCATGCTCCAGTTCAATCTCCACCGAGAGATCCATCGCTACCGAGAGATCCATCTCCTCCGAGCTATCCATCTCCTCCGAGAGCTCCATCTCCTCCGAGAGCTCCACCAGTGTCATATCCTCCAAGAGAGCCAGAGCACAGTTCATATTCTGGAGCCCGTCATTCCGTGCACGAGATCGGGCATTCTTCAGCGTACGACGACCATTTTGATATGCCGCGATCATCGGCTTTCGAGCGCATCGAGAGGTCGGATAGTGATGTTGAGGAGATATTTCCTATACAGGCCACACCTGTTTCAGTGGTAAATCCACCTCAGCTTTATGATCCGGGTCAGCATTATGATCAGATGCCTGCAAGACCTGCTCGCACTCGTGTGGAGGCCGCAGTTTTACAGAGTCCGTACACTGCAGAGCGTAGAACCGATGGGTTACCTCCCATTCCTCGAGATCTTCAATTGAGATATCTCAATTTTCTTTCACAAAGATCGAACGCACAAGCACGGATTTCTAAGACCGGGTATGTTATGGAGGCTCTTCAATTCAACAACATACAGAACATGTTTATGCATTTAGAGGCCGAGGTATGTAATATTAATTGTTATTTACAGCACACACAACCATCAGTTAATTAATACTAATTTTATTTGAAATGTGTTTCATGTAGTATTTGGATCTGTATCTCTTCTATCTGAGGCGTAGGTTGAATGCTCGAGAGGGCGTGTCTGTAGGTGTTTCAGTGAGAAACACCATCCTGGTGACCTCTGATTTTTTTGTAAGCTGAAATTATAATTAATTCACATGTTATATTATTTTCTAACTTATAATTTCTAATTATATTAATGTGTATGCAGGTGAGCTTACTGAACACCTACCGCCACTTGAAGTACACTAACGTTCAAAGTGTGCGAAATCCACCTGAACTACGTAACGTGATTGAGAACTTTACAATGCCTGACTACTTGACGGGCCACGTGACATGTGTGAATCAAGCGGCATCATCAGTGCCTTGGTGGGGAGATGCTAATGTAAGTATTTTATATTTCTACATTTCTAATTTAATATGTCGTTATTTAATAATATGTTTTTTTTGCACAGATTATCATACCCTGTTGTTTGGACCGTCAGTGGGTCGTTGTTAGATTTTGCTTGATTGATTGGATAGCATATCTCTATGACTCATCCTGGTATACGAGCTCAGAGAGTGCACAAATGGCGAGGATCGAGCAGCTCTCGTGTATCACGGACATGTTTTGGAAGCTGTTGCTCGATGCAGGGTTCTGGTATCAGAATAATGCAGTTCCCATTAGAACCGACCCCCTGCAATTTTGTGTGCTACCGAAGAACAGACAGTTCAAGCAGGGTAAACAAAACAACCACTTGCTTAACAGCGGCCCGCTAGCACTGATGGCGATCAAGCGATTCATCAGTGGCAAACCGAAGCTCCCATATGCTCAATCCAAAGTTCCTGAATTTCGAAACCATATAGCGATTATGTGTTTCTCTATTTGTGACGAACTATAGGATCGTTTTATTATAATTACTAAATGTTTTTCCTATTTGAAACTTAAACTTATTCTTATTATTAGTATCATATTATTAAGTTACAAGTATCGTACATTACATTATAGAAAAAACAGATTACATAAGGATTCAACAAGCATATTACATTACTGAATTTGACTCAACCTCATCAACGAGTAGCAAACGTTACATTACATTAAACAAGTTGCAAACATTACATTACTAAAAAAATCATTCTGAATTTGACTCAACCTCGTCAACTAGCAGCGGACATTTTGGGCGCCTATGACTAAATTGACGATAATTACTGCATTTTCTTCGACGAGGCACACTACTCTCCACTTCACCAGTTTGTGGACGTGCTCTTTCACCACCTGCTCGAGCTCTAGTCATCCTAGGTCTACCCGACAATCGGATAACAACATGAGGTAAAATAACTCTTGTAGCTATTCCAATTGGAAGCATCCAATTATCTCGATGAGGCACGGTCATAATGGAGCCAACATATGTTTGAATTAGTGCTTCTCGGGTGTAATAATGACTCACATATTCAGATACAGGTTCTGAATTTTTTCTGTATTAATAATGAATAAAAAAATCAATTGTTTGTAATGAACTAGCAAAATTTAAAATCAATTGTTCGAGTAAACTACATACCTAATTGCAGCGATGGCATGTGAACACGGAATACCGTCCATTTGAAATTCTCGGCACGTGCAAGTTCTAGATGCAAGATCGACCATATGAGGTTGTGGGTTGCTCACTATGAAATTAGTGTACACCTCAACCCTGACATGTTGTGCAGTGTATGTCTTCGATTTCTCCCGTTGTATTTCGAGCTTCAAAGATGCTTGTTGAGTAAAAATATCTTGAATACGCACAGCCGCCGTCTTCCTTTTTCTGAACCATTCCTCGATAGCTATCCTTATTGATTCAAGCATGGAACATATCGGCAATCTACGAGCCCATAATAATCTGTTGTTCAATGACTCCGCGGTGTTAGACGTAAGCGTGCTATAACGACTAACGGGACACTGTGAACGAGCCCACTTCTCAGGACCTACACGCAGCAACTTTTCGTACGCCTCTCGTTTAGCAGCAACAATTTGGGACATTCTTTTTTGAAATTCTACTAGACGATATGTATATGCTGCTCTCTGATACAACGATATGATATGCTTTCCCCATTGTTTCATCTTTCCCATGAGATGAAAGTAGCACAAATCGTGAGTTGCCTCCGGAAATACTATCTGTATAGCATTTGCTATGGACTTGTGGGCATCTGATACTATTAATATTTGCGGTGGACAACCGTACGCACTTCTGAGACACTGTAGAAACCAAGTCCAACTCACGTCGTTCTCTATTGGACCAACACCATATGCCAGAGGGTAAACACCATCGTTTCCATCTTTTGTCACTGCTACGAACAATATGCCCTTGTTCCTACCTTTTAAGTGCGTCTCATTCACAACTATGACGGGCCTCATCAATAATGAAAAGACGAAACGAGATGCTCTGAGCGCAACAAACACATGCTGGAATCTATCGTCATAACCGACATCTAAATCAGTGATCGTTCCTGGATTTGTTCTCTCAAACATGTAAAGGTACCCTGGCAACATCTGAAATGACTCATCATACCCACCATAGATCATCTCAATAGCCATTTGTCGTGCTCGCAGTGCCAAATCGTATTTAATATGAATTCCAAACTCTTCTTGCAACTCTTGTGTCATCCCCTTCGGTTTAATTATATGAAAATCACGATGAATCTTCTTCGCAAAGTATGTAGCCATAATCTTTGAGTGAACTCTTGTTGGAGGAACGTAGTCAAATGTCATGATGCACGTATGCTTATCAGTAAACTTGTAGACTCTCCAAGACTGATTTGTATCATCACCCGATCCAGATGCACGGAGCTCAAAAGTGCATTTCTTCTCAGGAAGTGAACAAAAAAACACTAATCGAGTATTATCAGACTTATATGTTCAATATTGCACGCCTCGTTTCTTGTGCCACATGCCGACAACAACTATCAATTGATTCTTCGTGTCGTATATGGCACCTTTCTCTAAATCTGATAATTGGCTTAGGTCTTCTTCACATGCCATGAGTGAAGCTCTATCTGTCAACGAAATCACAGGCACCAACCAATTTTCCAATTCATCTGGATCCAATTCCTCTTCTTCATCAACCTTCAAGTTTGGCGTTGGATGCACCATTTCTATCAATCTAGCAAAACCACCATGTTGTCGTATCCATGCAGCACAATCAGCAAAAGTAAATTTCCTTATATTATCCTCAGAATCTATATCTGAAGCATCAGGTTCTGACTCTGCCGAATTAATTTTGTCGATGTCATCATCTTCACAATCTCTATGCACCGAACTAGACGGAGCATCATCTTCATTCACAGGAGCTCGTATAGGAGATTGCGGCCATGCCCGCCATGAACCAGACGGAACTTCTTCGATATTAATGTCACCAAACCAATCTACTATCGCCGTCTGATTAACAAACTCACCTACATCTTCATTTTGAGTACTATAGTATTGCGTATTATAGGCCGACGTCCCCATGAAATCCGAACGTCTACTCGAAGATCCCATATCATGTGTCTCGTTATTAATATCCACATACACCACTGGACTCCACTCATTGTGAATCAAAAGATTGAAAGAATCATCATTACAAATGCGACGTTTACTACCATTATACGAAGATATCCGGTAAATCTCAAAATTTGTACTCATCCCAATATCATGCAGCATATGTCGTATATTGTACCTCAAATCTTCAATCCGAGCAGGGTCTATGGTAACAGGAGTGGACCATTCGTTACCGCCAACGTACACATTGTCTTCCCAAAACCCATTGTACCTTACGTTTATGTACTTCCATCCGTCCATTTGAATAATAAATTACATATTTGGAATCAGAATATAATCAAAATACTAAAACATAAAAACTCGGTCGCAGTATCTATCACCAAACTTAAAACCCGGCCGTGAAAACTTAAACCCGGTCATACCATGACCGGGTTTTTATTTTTAACGACCGGATTTTATGTTTTTTTTTTCTATCAACTTCTTATGTTATGTACTTGCTATATCATGAAAATCCTGTCGTCACAGTTTGTATAAATGATAAAGCTCGGACGTTTGAATGTAAACAGGTCATGTTTGCAAATATAACGACATGATTTTTAGAAAAATTCATGTTTTCACGACAGGTTTTAGCTCATCAAACTCATAACACATTATTCTTTGAAACTACGGGTTTAAATTTAGCATTACCTCTTTTGTTTACCCAAATCAGCACGCGATATTGTTTTCTCCTTCTCTTCTTCTTTCTTCTTTCTTCTTCTCTCCTTATGTCTTCTTCTCTCTCCCTTCTCTCGTTTTTTCCAATTGTGAATGAGATAATGACATATGAATGAGATACTTCATTTATGCCTGTAGGGCCTTCATTTGACCCACATTTTTTTACCCACAGTTTGTACTAAATCACATGACATATAATAATTTTTTTACCCACATTTTAATTTGTCAATATAAAATTAGTATTACTAATTAATATAAAATTATGAATGTAATACTACAAAATTAGTATATTACGGTATAAAATTATCCACGGTATATTACGGTATAAAATTATGGTATAAAATTATGCCTTCATATTTTATAAAATTACGGTATATTACGGTATAAAATTTTACGATATAAAATTAGTGCTGGGTTAGCTTCATATTAATGGAGTGCATGCCTTCATATTAAAATTTCATATAAATGGAAGGCATATAAAATTAGTAATATATTACGGTATATTACATTCATTAATGGAAGACATATTACTAAAATTTTATAATATAAAATTTGGCAGAGTTATCACTATAATGTAATGTACGACCAGAGTTATCACTATAATTTGGCAGAGTTATCACTATAATGAAAAATATTACATTCATTAATGGCAAAGTTATCACTATAATAAAATTAGTATCACTAAAATTTAGCAGAGTTATCACTATATTAGTATCACATATAATTAGTATCACTATAAAATTAGTATCACTATAATTTTCAATATAAAATAGTATATACCCACATTAGTATATGCCTTCATATAATTTACGTATGATTTAATAATTTTCTATTTAAAAAGCAATTCACAATCTTACCCACATTTTATATAAAATAAAAATTGACCAAGGGTAATTAAGAAACTTCAACATTAATTTGGGCATTTTTCATAGATAACTTACAAAGAGGGCATTTTCCATTTTTAGTTACGGAAATGGGTATTTCTCATATAGCACCCTATATATATATATATCTTATATTTATGAAAATTATATTAGAATATGAAGTAATATATAATAAAATATATGTTATATATAGAAATAAAAACATGACATAAACATCATATGCCTACATGGAAATAAAGATATATAATGTTCTATAAAGAAGTATATAATCTTCTTGTTTATTTATTTATTTATATATTATTATTTTAATAAAAAATACGATTATTAAATTTTTATTATCTATATTGAAAAATTTATGTAGATAGTTCAAATAATAAGATAATTAAATGTATGTTATAATCATCACATGTAATAAATTATATATATTAAAAAAAATATTTTCAAATAATGTGAACTCTATTAATTTTTATGTACGATTTATACATAGTATAAATTGAGGCAAGTGCCCCAAATTCATACCACTGCTTGACATCTTGGGGTTTTGATCCCGGCATCATCCATACGCGCGGATATTTTCCCGAGACATCAACCCTACTAGAATTAGGATTGATACCTACTCTTGTAAGTAGTTTCTCCCAGTTCGCCTGGTAGACCTGTTTAGAAGAGGAGAAAACAATCATGTTAGTATCAGGATCAGATTTGCCTGTCATTGGTCTGAGACTAATCTCTCCCTCTTTTTCCCCAAAGGTGGCGGGTTGACATGATGGTTCAGGTGGTGAAGCCTTTGCATCATCTTTTTCTTGAGCCAGTGGTTCAGACTCCACTGACTTAGAACTTGCTCGAGGGGTATTCGATTCCCCTTCTACCGGTTTAGGTGACGGAACACGAAACTCTGCTTTTTCCAGAGATTTTCTAGAAGCCCGCAGGATTGGCTTTTCCAATGTTGATCCTAACTGAGTATAGGTCAACAAACAGGCTCGTATTCTACCTGAGACTTTCGTCTTATCGGTAGATTGTATTTTTCCCATCTGATCAGCATGGAGAGTATACTCGTCCCACTCTTCAAGAAGCATTTCCAGGTTTTCTCGGAGATGTCTCTGGGTTAGGATGATGGATCCAATCTCAGCAGGCTCCATCCTTTGTTAGAAAATCTGCAAGAACATTTTCATGATATTTTAACACAACAATATCATATATATAATATTAACATAAAGCTTGCCACCTAAGTAATCTAGCCTTTTCAGACTTTGATTCTATGTTGTTTTTTAGAAAAGCTTTAACTTGTGTATTGTCAACTTTTAACGTAAATTTCTTTGCTAGTAAAAATAAAGGCCATTTTTTAAAGGCCTTCACAACTGCGAATAATTCTTTTTCGTTGATATGCCATCTAATGACCTCGTTTTCTAGGAACAATCCACTGTAATATCTGCACGATTCTTCTCCATATGTAGTAATCTTCATTAGGACAGCTGCCCACCAATGATCACTCGCATCTGTATAAAGGACCAGATCGTCATCATCTTGCAGTATTGAGAGTTTTGGGAGGTTTCTACATTCCTCCTTTAGTTGTTTCATTTCTTGTCGATGTTCTTCTGTCCAGATGAACGAAACATCCTTTTTTAGCAAACTGCTAAAGATCTTTCTGTGCTTTGCAAGATTTTTGATAATCATTTCTGCAAAATTAACCACTCTTAGAAAACTCTGAAGTTGTTTTTTGTCTTTCAAATTTTCTGGAAAATTTTGGACCTTTTGTACAATATGATCTTGTAAAGTAATTCCAGATTCATCTATCTCGATTCCCAAAAATTCCATTTTTTGGGTTGCAATTACTGCCTTCTTCTCTGACAGTACTAATCCTTCCTTGTAACAAACATCTGCAAATAATTCAAGATGTTTGATATGTTCATCCATATCTTTTGATGTTATTAGTATGTCATCAATATAGACAAACATGAAAGAAAAGTAATCTTTAAAAATATTATCCATTTTCTTCTGGAAAATTTAGGGAGCATTAGCTAACCCCATTGGCACTGCATTCCAAACAAAATGTCCTTGTGGTGTTGAGAAAGCTGTAAGTTTCTTACTTTCTTCCTCCTTGCGAATCTGGTAAAATCCCGATTTACAATCAAACTTTGAGAAGACCTTAGCATTTCGTATGCAGTTAATAAGGTGATTTCTACTTGAGATAAAATATCCATCAAACTCAAGAATATCATTAATCCCTTTGTAATTAATGACAAGTCTGGGTTTACCTCTTTTGATCTCACCATGATTCCTTACCAAAAATCCTGGACTACTGTAAGGAGAATTGGCTGGCTCGATCAACTTTAAATCAAGGTGTTCCTTGATAATGATTCTTATATCCTCCTGATCTTTTAAGTTCATCAGGATTGGTCGGAACCTTACGAACTCAAGCACCCTTTCTGGCTTTACTTTTAAGGTTGCTTTGAGTTGGTTCTTTCCCCAACATGCTAAAGGATTCTCACTGTAGCATCTCGAGATTTTCCTTTTAAAATCTGCAAAAGAAACCTGCATTTGAACTTTAATTTCTATGTTAGAAATTAAAGATGTCTTAAGGATATGAATTTCCTTAATTTGAAGATCCTTTTCTCGGATACAGCTAAGCACTGCTTCGCTGAACCTTCTTTGATCTTTCATTTTCGGTTGACGAAGTTTGCCTTCATTCTCACCACATTTGCTGCGAAAAACTACTGGTATTTGGCGATTAAAAGCCCCTTGCAGCCGTTGAACAATGATTTTATGCTCATAGTTGGTTGTGAACACCAATCGTCTCCTTTCATTGTCTTGCGTGTATCTTTTGAACATCTGTAGGAAATTATTTCCCAACGGAATGTCTGCTCCAGTATCATGAAAATAGATTGGTGGAGTTTTAACCTTATACCAAGGTGTTTGACCCGCTCCCCCAATTAATATTTCCATCTCTTTTACTCCTTTGGATAAGAGTAAGATTCTTTTAGAGAAATCTCTTCCAGCTATTTGTGGTAACGTATCTTCAACTTATGCTGGGAAGATTCCTCTTCTTGCTGTGCAAATTCCTGCTCCGGAGTCAATATAGGCAATAAAGTATTCTGCCTTATATTTTTCATATAACACCCCGATTGGAATGTATATAGAGAATGGACTTGTCATACGATTATGAGTCCTTTTTCCTCTATCGTAATTCTCATTCCATTGTCAACTTGTTTCCAAGGTTTGTATTTTTCCAGGAAATCAAGTCCTAGAACCAGAACATCATCGCGTCCTGCTCTGCCTTTAATCTCTATAATAAAACCCCCAATATCTAGGGTTCCATTGTAATGATTTATCTCTGGTTGTTGTAGATAATACAAGACGTTGCAGGGAAAATTATTTTCCCATATTGTAATATCAAATCTGATCGTCATTCCTCTCCATCCTTCTGGGCACTTAAGATTGACTGAATCATGTACCTTCCATGGTGATTGAGGTTGACTCTCTTGGATAAGTTTCCTTCCAAAAGATTGAGATATAATTCTATCTCCTTGGATGGATAATCTTCATGTGCTTATCGTAAGACTTTGATCATGTCTTATGACCGGCCTTTCTTGAATTTGAATGTTGACTTCTCTTCTTTGTGGAATCTCCATTATGTCGGGACCAATGGTTGTTGTCACCTTTTTGAAAATATCAGGTATTTCGATGAATTTCTTTCCTAAGAATAACTCTGTATGATGAGAGTTGGAAAACGCATACGAAATCTGATATGTTATTGAATAAGGTGTGTTTCCCTCATCCAATAACTCATTTCGTTTGAAATCCTGATAAAGGGTCATAGCTTTACTGAAGCCCGAGTCGTTGAGATTGTAGGCAATCTTGGGATAAATAATCCCAACGACTTGACCCGCACAAAGATTACCCGCGATGGTTCCCATTACTGAATCTTGTAGGTTTCGGATCCTCCTATCACATATCGCTATGTCAATTGGAGCGTCAATCCCTGTGAATGTCGTTGATTTGAGCATCAATTGTATTGCCCCAATATGTATCCATTTCATTTTCTCGGCAATATCTGGTTTAAGCTTTTCCAAATCCTCGCGTATGTCGCTTGCTGGAATCAATTGCATCTCCACCAGATTTCTAGTAAACTTGATCAGAAGTGACATCTCTCGTCTGGTAATTCCGTAGACGATGTAATGTTTTCTTCTTCCTAGACTGAAGTTCCTAAGAAGACTGTCTAGATTGCTTGCATTAAAGCCTTGATACTTTTGAATGTTCAAGCTTTTCTTCATGATTTTGTCGATCATGCTTTGAGAGATCATAGTTTGACTGGAAAATACAGTCCGATCTTCTCTTTCTTGATGACAAGATTCTGCTTCAATCTGATGATTCTGTAGATCCAACAGATTCTTCTTCTTCATTAAGGATTTCGTCCTGCTCGTATATTCTCTCGTTTGAGGGTATATCTTCGAACTAGTAAACTTGTACCAATTCTTGGTAGTTGATGGCCTCTTCGATGTCTGGTGTAGACTTGAACTTTTGCATGCCTCTTTGTTCATTGTCTGGAAATTTGTTGAAATGTGCCCCTTTGCCCCGCATGTCCAGCAATTGCAATCCTTAAAACTTTCATTAGCTCTAGTATGAGCTTTTTTGAAAGTTTTTTTTGCTGGAGTTCTTCCCTGGAAACGGTTTGAGCTGGATCCCTGGAATGAACTCCTGCTTCTGGCTGGTCCGCTTCTTTGTCCGGTTTTGTAGGATCTAACCTTCTGTTTAGACCACATTGTCCTTGGTTTCCAAGATTTTCTTCTTGGGTTTCTTTCATTGGAATAAGGTTGGTACCTATTCCTCTTGATTTTTGTTATTGATGGCTCGCCTCCAATAACCACTGGAAGATCATTATCTTCGCAATTTAGAGGAGCTGCTTTATTGATTCTTCGCAGCTTCTTCAGATTTTTCTGAGCGGTGGCTTGTTGACACCACTCTGAAAGCTTTTAATGTACATAAGACATCCTTTTGGCGATGCTGTCATTCGCTTTTGAGATATATTCCCTGATTATCATCTCTCTCCACGGGCTTGGAAATTTTAGGAATAAAATTTCCTTTGCAATTGTTTCATCAACTTTTGACTGATGTTGGTAGATCGTGAAGAGTTGAAGGAACTTATTGAGCGCCCTTTGATCTAAGACAACAAGCCTTAGATTATAAAGCGCCAATAAATACTTTCTTCTTTTCTCTTTATCGAATCCTTCATAATATTCTTCGCCGATGAAATGATCTTTGAATAAGATACTCATCCTTCGGATAATTTCGGTGTAGAATTCCTCAATGAAGCATTGATTTTTCAACTCAATGTGGAATCTTTCCCAGACGATTTTCACCATGCTTGTAAGACTAGTTTCAAGAATTTTCACTAGTCCTTGTTTGTCAAGGTCGAGTGTTGCCGCTGCAATCCGCATCGATCCACCCCATTCATGATCATTGAAACTAACTTCATCAAGATCGAGCATCACTCCATATGGATGAATGGGATCAAAGATGGCCTTTCCAACCGGTGAATCTTGGATTCTAGGTTGTCGCCTTCTTCTTGTTCTTTCCATTAGTACAACCTCATCTGGTACAGTCAAGGTATATGTTTAGCCTCCTTTTGTTCGTCTAAACTTATATTTTCCGTATCTTTATTCGTATTATTTTTCCTCTTTACATGATGTTTTGGCCCGATTTATGTTTCAGGATCATTGGCTTAAACGAGCGTCGAAGTTGGAAAAGAAAAGAAGAAAAATCAAGAAATGAGGAGAAAATGAAGACAAGTGCCGATGCACTAGTCAGTGGTCCCGTGACACTCCGCGGCCGCTAATTAGACCATACGCACCAGCGCCAGAGCCAGCCGAGGAGCACGCGCTAGAGCAAGTCAGCGGTCGCTGACTTTGCGGCTAATTCGGGACCGTTGCAACCAACCTAGATTGGTACGGAGCCACCGGGTCAGCGGCCGCTGACCTCTACGCGGTCGCTGACCCACCTCTCGCCTATATATGCTCGGCGCGATTCTCATTCGATAGACATGACTTTCGATCGGATTTTCGACTCCAGTTTTTGCACGACGCCCTAGACTACTTTCCAGTACTTTTTCATATATTTTCCATTCATAGTTTAGCTCATCTCGACCTCGATCTGAGAGTCGAGACCTAGATAGTTCTTTACATTATTTTTCATTTTCAAGTTAGCTGATTACAACCTTCATAGTTCGTAGTTCATTTTCAGACTTCCATTATGGATTCAAGACCGTTTTCAGTTCTTAATTCAAGTTCGTTCGTTTTCCCATTACTTATTCTTATTTCGTATATTGCTTTAATTCGTTTTATTGTTTGAGCTTTCGAATTCTTGTTTTAATTTCGAACTCCAGATTTCGTTACGTAATTATTTTGAATTCAATTTTCAAGTTATTACTTTTTCTAAAGTAGATTTAATTCGCTTTCGTAGATTAGATTTATTTCGCTTTCTTAGATCAAATTTAAATTGCGTTTCTTATTTACATTCTTCGCCTAGATATAATATTTCAAATCAAATCATTTTTATTGCTTTCCGTTTATGAACAAAAAATCGAATTGCCCTGTTAAGTCTTCTTTGAGAATACGACTTGGGTTGGCTTACTACTAGATGACCTAGTTCTAAATTGCGAGCGACTCGAACAATTTTAGTCGAAATAAATTTTGGCGCCGTTGTTGGGGAAGACTTTAGGCGATTTAATTCACTGTTCTTTTTCTTTTTATTTTTTTCTTTTTATTTTATTTTATTTATTATGTTTACTTTCTTCTTCTATATTGTGGTACGCGTAACGTTTTTGTTGAGTGTTGTTTATGCAAGGTCGCCGTAGTGCTAGAAAGCCATTGATGCCCTTTATTGATTACATAAACCGGAAACGCGTTATCTTAGCCACCGTAGAAGAAGACATTGAGCACATTGACGAATTTTCACTTTCGCGTTTATTCAAAGAGATGACCAATGAGAGAGCGGACGAGAGATCGTGTTATATAAGCAATTTCACTAAGCCTAAGTTCGGGACAACTGCTACTTCAGCCATCGTTCTTGACACCGCAGTCCGAAACTATGTGTTGAAGCCACACCATCAATCACTACTTCCGACGTACCATAGACTCCTGAGTAAAGACGCTTTGACGTTCATCCGAGAATATTGCGCGGTGGTGCAAACTTTCCCGCTTCACTCGCTGACGGAGGATCAACTCAAGTTGAAGTGTTTCCCTTACATGTTGAAGGATAGGGCCAAATCCTGGTTCTTATCTCTTCCATCCGGATCACTCACCACTTAGGGATCGGCTTGTGAGAAATTTATGTTGAAGTATTATCTGTATCACAAAACTCAAGCGGTACGTACTAAAATAATGAATTTCGCGCAAGCACATGACGAGCCATTCCATGAGGCGTGGGAGAGATTCCAAGAGTTACTTCAACAATGTCCTCACCATCAGATGGCACCAGAGATACTTTTTCAATTTTTCTATGATGGTTTTTGCTCCAGACTACTCAATTCATGGTGGATAGTTTGGCGGGATGGAACATTGCAGTCAAGACGGCGGAGGAGATGAACGAGATCTTCGAGACCCTAGCTAAAAGTTCGAATTAGAAATTCACACGATCGAGACGAATGGAGGCCAGTGCAGTGACTACGAGCCCCGATCTTAAGAAACAAATGGCGGATATGATGAGGGAGCTACAAGAGTTGAAGATGAACTGACCCTCATCACCGTTTGTTCCGCAAGTTGCACCTGAGCCATGCCATATTTGTGGCGACTTTGGCCACGTTGTAGAGGGATGTCCGCGAATGAGAGAGATGACATCCGAAGGACAAGCCGAGGTGTACGCAGCACAAGAATTCACACCCCAGCCTCAGCCTCAGCAAAACTCAAGATGGAAACCCCAATTCCAAGGGCATGGAACACATAATTTTCAAAATAGACGACCACCATTTTAGAATTTTCGCCCTCAACATCAACAACAGCCGTATTATCCACCACAACCGCCACAACAACATTTTTTTCCACCACAGCCGCAACAATTCTATCCACCAACGGTGCAACAATTTCCACGTCAACTTGTTTTCCCCAAAGATCATCAATTGAAGATAGCCTAGCCGCTTTTATGCAAGAGAGCAAGAAGGAGCGAGAGGCCCAAGACTCCACCATTAAGCGTCTCGAGACAGCAATAGGGCAGATTTCTGGCACCGTGAATCAGCTTCAACAAGCCCAACAAACAGGGAAGATTTTGGGGCAAGGTCATCAACCACATCAGGCTCAAGCCGTGACGGTACTAAGGAGCGGAAAGATGGTGGATAACAAAGTGGAGATATCACCCAAGGTTGAGGAAACCGAGTCTAGCGAGAAATTTCACAAGGCGGTAAATCCATACGTTCCGCCTATTCCTTATCCTAGCAGGCTAAAGGATGTTAAAAGCGAGCAGCAGTTCACGGATCTTTACACAAGATGCTAGCTAAAGTAACAGTGAACGTTCCACTCCTCAAAGCGATCAAGAATATTCTATCTTATGTCAAATTCTTCAAGGAGCTGATTTCAAAGAAGAAGAAACTCGACGATCAAGAGTTATTGACAGTCTCCGAAGTGGCGAGTACGATCATGCAGCAGCCTTTACCTCCTAAGCGACGCGATCCAGGTAGCTTCGTTATTGATATTACTCTAAGTAACGGTAAGGCAGCGTCTGACATGTTAGATTTGGGAGCCAGAATTAATTTGATGACGTACTCTATTTTTAAGCAATTAGAATTAGGTGAACTTAGATCCACTCGCATGTGCTTACGACTAATACCTTAATTGATGTTAAAAATGACACGATTAAAATGTCTGTTCTAGGAGATGAGGTTTCTTTTTCTGCTCATAGGAACTGCACTATACCATCCGCCGAGTTTATTGATGATTGTTGTTTCATTGACATTATTGATACATTGGCCGAGAGTTCTTTTTTGCAGGATTTTCTGAGTGAAGAAATTTTAGTGCAGGAAGTTGACGTGTTATTGGAAGACGAAGAAAACAAACCGGTGATCATCTCATCCGAGTTGAAGAAGGACCAAGAATGCTTACTACTTCCAATTCTCAAAAAGCACAAACTCTCTTTTGGATGGGGCCTAGCGGACATTCGTGGCATTAGTCCCACTACATGCATGCATCACATCAATCTCGAGGAGAGCGCCGTTCCAAAACGAGATAGCCAACGACAACTTAACCTAGTTCTCATGGAAGTTGTGTAAAAAAAAAATTTTAAATTGTTGGCATAAGGTATCATCTATCCCATTGCGGATAGCGAGTGGGTGAGCCGGGTACATGTGGTACCCAAGAAGGGAGGAATCACGGTGGTCCTAAACGACAAGCAAGAGCTTGTTCCTTCTCGACCTGTCACGGGGTGGCGGATGTGCATTGACTACCACAAATTAAATGCCGCCACTAAAAAGGACCACTTTCCTCTTCCTTTTATTGATCAAATGCTAGATATATTATCCGTTCGGCACATATGCTTATAGAAGGATGCCATTTGGATTATGCAATGCACCCGGTACTTTTCAAAGGTGCATGATGTCCATATTTTTAGAGATGATATGGGACTTCGTTGAGATTTTCATGGATGACTTTTTGGTATTTGGCTCATCTTTTAATGATTGTTTAATTAAAATTGAGAAAGTACTTGAACGATGTGTTGAAAGCGGTCTAACATTGAGTTGGGAAAAGAGTCACTTTATGGTTAAAAGTGGTATTGTTCTAGGTCATATTGTTTATAGTGCAGGCATTGCGGTTGATAAGCCGAAAATTGAGGTGATTGAAAAATTACCCCCACCAAGAGACGTCAAGGGTGTTAGAAGTTTCTTAGGTCACGCAGGTTTTTACCAACGTTTCATTAAAGATTTTTCTAAAATTTGTCAACCCCTTTGTCATTTACTAGATCAAGATGTTTCTTTTGATTTTGATGACTCATGTTTGCATGCTTTCACCCTATTGAAAGAAAAGTTGATTTCTGCCCCTATCGTTATTGGCTCAGATTATTCTATTCCTTTCGAGATCATGTGTGATGCATCTAATTTTGCAGTTGGAGCTATTTTAGGTCAACGAGTGGATAATATTCTTCGTGTGATTTACTACACCAGTTTGACACTAAACTCGGCCCAAGTAAATTACACCACCACGGAGAAGGAAATGTTCGCCGTATATTTGCCTTAGACAAATTTTGATCTAATATCTTAGGATCTAAGGTAATTGTTCATACCGACCATGCGGCCTTGATATACTTATTGACCAAATCACAAGCCAAACCGCGATTAATTAGGTGGGTTCTACTTTTGCAAGAATTCGATGTAGAAATAAAGGATAGGGAAGGAAGTGAAAACTTTGTGGCCGATCATCTTTCTAGACTTGAGCATTCACATGTTGATACGTCTTGTGTCTCTGACAGTTTTCCTTATTAGAATGTCTCTGAAATTTCGATTACTCATTGGTATGCCGACATTGTGAATTATCTAGCATGTAATCTACTTAGACCCGGTTTAACCTCCCAAGAGGAGAAACGATTTCGTTATGTTTGCAGGCAATATTTTTGGGAGGAGCCTTACCTTTTCAAGTTAGGCAAGGATAGTATAATCCGACGTTGCATTTCGGATTCCGAGCAAGAGCAAGTGCTACGTTTCTATCACGAATCCCCATGTGGATGGCATTTCGACGGACAAAAGATGGCTCATAAAGTCTTGCAAAGCGGACTCTTTTGGCCGACTCTCTTCAAGGACGCTCAAGCATTCTATTTAGCATGTGATAGATGCCAACGAGTTGGTGCCATAGGCCGCCACAACGAGATGCCTCTTCAAAACATATTGGTAGTCGAAATCTTCGACATGTGGGGTATTGATTTCATGGGTCCTTTCCCTAAATCTTTTGGCTTTGAGTATATCCTTTTAGCAGTCGACTATGTCTCCAAGTGGGTTGAAGCTATCCTCACTAGGACTTGTGATGCTAATGTTGTTCTCAAGTTTGTGCAGGAAAACATCTTATGTCGATTTGGATTCCCTCGAGCTATCATTAGCGATGGAGGAAAACATTTTTGCAATAAGTTGTTCGACAAATTGATGAAGAAGAATGAGATCACACACAAAGTAACCACCCCATATCATCCACAAACCTCGGGGCAAGCCGAAACGAGCAATAGGCAAGTAAAAGCCATATTGGTGAAAACCATGAAACCATCCCGAAAAGATTGGACAATCAAGCTAAACGATGTCCTATGGGCATATAGGACGACTTTCAAAAGTATTCTTGGGATGAGCCCATACCGTCTTGTGTATGGGAAGACATGCCACTTGCCGGTCGAGGTAGAATACAAGGCTTATTGGGCTATCAAGTCAGCAACGTACGACCTCGACAACGCAGCCGAGAGGCGATCACTACAAATTTTCGAGCTTGATAAGCTTAGGAATGAGGCGTACGAGAGTGCACGTATTTACAAGGACAAAGTTAAGCGGATTCATGACCGCCGTATTGTGCACAAGGAGTTAAAGCCGGGAATGAAGATTCTACTTTTCAACTCTAGACTTCGATTATTCCCGGGCAAACTCAAATCAAGGTGGAGTGGTCCATTCGTGATCAAGGATGTACTACCATTCGGGGCCGTCGAACTATATAGTAACGACGGGGAGGATTCTTTTCGAGTAAATGGACATCGGATAAAACCGTACATTGAAGGCGACTCTATGCCCGAAGTTGTGGATTCAACGTCCATATCCGATCCCCCGTTACATTAGTTCCATTATATCGAGCTAACGACGTAAAATAAAACGCTTCGTGGGAGGCAACCCATGCTCGTTTTTCCTGTTTTTTTTTTCATTTTTATTTCCATTTTATTTTATTTTGATTTTGGGTTTTTAATTATTTTTGGTCTTTTTCTATGTCCGTAGGTATCGACGAGTTGGGAGAAAACCAAGTTGAAAACAACTCGCGGAGGAAAAAGTATGGGATTTCACGAGAGCAAGGTCAGCGGCCGCTGACCTCCCGCATCATCTACGCGCCAACACCCTCGGACGTGTGCTACACCGAGTCAGCGGTCACTGAGTAGTCAGCGACCGCTGACCATTACTTCGTAAACTCTCCCAAACCAATTCAAGCTTTTTACGTAGCCTAACTCAGCGACCGCTGACAAGCCATTACTTCGTAAACTCTCCCAAACCAATTCAAGCTTTTTACGTAGCCTAACTCAGCGACCGCTGACTTGTCAGCGGCCGCTGAGCCCACCCGATTTCTCCCTATTTTTATCCTCTCTCTCCTTATTTCTCCCACTTTTCCCATTCTTCATCCTCAATTTCTCTCAAACCCTAACCCTCATCCATTTTAATTCTCCAATTACTCTCTCAATACTCTATAATTCCATCTAATTCTTTGGATTCAGCATTACTTTTCCATCCTCTATCATTCTATCTGATCAAATTTTCTTTTCACCCACAAATTCACCCAAAATCCCAAACCCTCATTCCATCTCTACTTTTGCACACCAAGTGTTTGTCAAAATTCCAATGGGGAGAAAAAGATCAAAGACTAATGAGGTGGGGCAATCTAGCCGACAAGGAGATGGCGACGAGGAATTTCATCCTGTCCGGGACCACATCTCGACTTCCGGTGCCCCGTTCCCAATTTATAACAATCAAGAGGGTACACTCTATACTCGGTTTATTTCTCTTGATCCTACTCTTCTCCGTATGTTGGATTGGGATCTTATGTCTAGCTTAGGGATTGCATCTAAATTAACTCGTTATTTGAAGAACATTAGTTTGGACAAATATGCTAGATTATAAATTGATGGCTATAGAGAGTTAGGACTTGAATTCCTCACTAGTTTTGATGTTGCCTCTGATTTTAAATCGTTTAAATTCCGTTATCGTGGCATCATTCATACCGTAACCACTGCTATGATGAAATCCATCTTTGGATTTCCCACTTCGGGACTCTATCGGGTGCCCCCGGAATTTAATCCAAATCTAGCATGGTTTGAGCTTACAAGTTTTCATAATTGAGCATCGGAAGGTATGTCCAATGGCTTTCTTCGGGACCCTGAGATCGGCTTCCTCCACAAGTTCATTGCCTACTCCATCTCGGGCAATGAACAAGCCAACAAAGTAAACACAGTGGAGTGCTTCCTACTCCATTGTGCCATCAAGAAGACAAAGATTTGTCCATCTTCTTTCATATTCGAGGCCATCTAGTCGATTCAACGGTGGAAGCGGGCCCATGGGTCCCTTCTACATCTCGCTACGCCCTTGGCTATGCACCTTAAGCTTATCGGTGCTAATGGCCCTCCCAATCATGAGCCACTCCTCACGAATTATATCGACATCAACGAGTTGAGGGGTGCACCATTCGCCATCTCTTGCACAGAGTTAGTGCCATAAGAGCGAAGAAATTGTGTGCGGCGTTATCTAAATGCTCAAGTCGCATCCTGAGCATCCAATGCATCTGAAGAACCGGGAGATGCGCATATGGAGGATGATGAGGAAGCTCAGTCCGAGCACGAGGAGGACGAGCAAGCCGAGGAGGAGGCCGATGCCGCTTGGCTAGGTTATGAACAAATGGACACCGCCGTCGGATCCGAGTGGGGTACCCAGTCACAATGGGGCGGACAGTCTCAGTGGGGTGCCCAGTCTCAATGGGGCACCCAACCTCAATGGAACGCTCAATGGGAGCAGTTCACCTCCGAGGTCACCACGGGGATACGCGAGATGCGATCTGACATCTGTGACCTCCATACTCACCTCGACACACAACAACATCAATGGGAAGCTCAGAACCGGACGATGGAGGAGCAAAACCGGCTACTCCGGGAGATGCAACAACAATGGTCTTCTTGGACCCTTGGTGGCGCACCCACCCACCCTCCTCCCGACCAACAGTGAGCTTTTGTCTCACTGTTGAGGTACCTTTATCGTTTTATTTTATTCTTCGTGTGAGTGTGTTTTCGGCTAACTTTTGTTTTTCCCTTTGTTTCTTAGTTTGTGTTTGTAGGTTTTTCTTTCCGTTTGTTGTTCCGAATGCTGCATATCAGGGACGTTTCTCTATCCCTACCTAGATCTTTACTTTCCACAATGAGGGCATTGCTCTATTTTTGTAGGGGGGGAGGGGTGTCTTTTCATGCGTGCATTCGTCGTTTTATTTTAGTGTCGTTTAAGCATGCAAAATTTTGATTGTTTTAGAGCTACTTGATCTTGATACATCGTGGGTAAATCGAAGCATGACTTATGTTTGAGATGAGACGTGATTTGAATTCCTTGATTGATTGGAGTTGAGTTATGTTATGAAACGTAGATGAACTAAGAAGGTGTAGAACATTATGACCGGATTGTAGATCTTAGTAGAACGATTAAAATAGTGATGCATGATGATATAAATTGATTGATTCAATTGACTAGTTGTTTATGACCACTTGTTGCGTATCCGTGGTTTATTAAATGAACTTTGTCAAGAGGTCTCTGCTCCTATGGGAACCATGAGCTCGGGAAACCGCGTGAGGATATATTAGGGAACCCTTAATTGTTCACACCTCGCGACAATGACCATATAACTTGACATCGTTCTAAGTAATTTTCTTAAAGTTCTTGAAAAATAGGAATACAAAAGGATTCTACCCCGCTCTCTTAAATCAAAAATACAAATTTATAAAAGAGATGGGTATGAGAAACCACACCGGGAAAATCCGAACATTCGGAGTACTCACCTGATGAATATTGTCCTTAATATTCCTCATGTTGAAAAAAAAGTAAAGAAAAGAAAAAGATACACTATTTAAGAGGGATAAAAACTCTAGTCGATTATGTGATCTCAATAACATCTTGAGCATCATTATTTTGCGTTGTTCAAATTGATTATAATCTAGTCTAGATGGTCTACTTGCTTCTATGATCTCTATGTGATGTGATGTGATGATATGAAGATCAATTTTGGAATGATTTGAAGTCTTGTCAAGAACGCATGCCGTGATTAGATTTTTCCCCTAGCGATAGTTTAGACTAAGTTATGCTTGAGGACAAGCAAAGTTTTGTGTGTGGAGGTGTTGTTTAGCCTCCTTTTGTTCGTCTAAACTTATATTTTCCGTATCTTTATTCGTACTATTTTTCCTCGCTCCGTGATGTTTTGGCCCAATTTATGTTTCAGGATCATTGGCCTAAACGAGCGTCGAAGTTGGAAAAGAAACGAAGAAGAATCGAGAAACGAGGAGAAAATGAAGACAAGTGCCGAGGCACTAGTCAACGGTCGCGTGACACTCCACGGCTATTGACTAGGCCATACGTGCCAGAGGCCGAGCCAGCACCCGAGCCAGCCGAGGAGCACGCGCCAGAGCAAGTCAGCGGTCGTTGACTTTGCGGCTAACTCGGGGCCGTTGCAACCAACCCTATATTGGCATGGAGCCTCCGGGTCAGCGGCCGCTGACCTCTACGCGGTCGCTGACCCACCTCTCGCCTATATATGCTCGGCACGATTCTCATTCGAGGACATGACTTTCGATCAGATTTTCGACTCCAGTTTTTGCACGACGCACTAGAATACTTTCCAGCACTTTTTCATATATTTTCCATTCATAGTTTTGTTCGTCTCAACCTCGATCCGAGAGTCGAGACCTAGATAGTTCTTTACATTGTTTTTCATTTTCAAGTTAGCCGATTACAACATTCATAGTTCGTAGTTCGTTTTATGACTTTCATTGTGGATTCAAGACCGTTTCCAGTTCTTAATTCAAGTTCGTTCGTTTTCCCTTTACTTATTCTTGTTTCGTATATTGCTTTAATTCATTTAATTGGTTAGGCTTTCGAATTCTTGTTCTAATTTCGAACTCCAGATTTCGTTCCGTAATTCTTTTGAATTCAATTTTCAAGTTATTACTTTTCCTAAAGTAAATTTAATTTGCTTTCTTAGATTAAATTTATTTTGCTTTCTTAGATTAGATTTAAATTGCTTTTCTTATTTACATTCTTCGCCTAGATATAATATTTCAAATCAAATCCTTTTTAGTGCTTTCCGTTTATGAACAAAGAATCGAATTGCCCTGTTAAGTCTTCCTTGAGAATACGACTTGGGTTGGCTTACTATTGCTAGATGACCTCGTTCTAAATTGCGAGCGACTCGAACAATTTTAGTCGAAACAGTATACGATGGTCCCGCATGAAAATTACGAGCTTCCCTCATGACCTCTTCGGGTGGCGCTTGTTGATTTAGCGGCACTATTATGTGTGGAGGAGTATTGGCTTCCACCATCTGATGTTGGTTCATCTTGAGATCAACCACCTTCATGTTAGCAAAAGATTCATCTAGCTCTTGTAGATCATCAAGTCCGAGTCTTTCAAGGTGATTCATGATTTTTCACCTTGAAACATTCGTACATATCTTTCTACTTGAGGATCTTTGCCATTTTCCTTTACAGGTAAAGGATATTTTGGTCCTTCGGTGAATAGCATCTTGTTCCTCTTTTTTGAACGAGATCTGTTCTCCAATTAGCCTACTCGAATATGAATATCTTTCAAGATGGTTATAATTTCATCTTGTTGAGTAGATATTCGATTTATCTCCTGGGGTACTATGTATAGGCAGTCGCTGTAGTTTTGCACCGTTTTCTGGATCTCCCTTAAATCAACCGAGAGTTTTGAATTATCAGGGTTGATTTCTTGGAAGACTGGAGTGAACTCCCTTCTTTCTTGACTCATTTGAAATGGGTAGGATGACCCATTTCCCTCTGCATTTCCACCTCTCTTTGAAGTGAACGGCCTACTCGGAGTAGATCTTGGTATCTACTCATCATGACTATAATCCGCAAACTTTCATTTACGGATATAGGACCATGAGTCCTTTCGTCTAACTTGTCAGTCCAAAAAAGAAATTTTTCTTGGTGCTTACTTTCAGTAATCTTCAAATTTTGGAGAAAATACCTGTAACAAAATCTCTCGGACAATTGTCTGGATCCATATTTTCTTTGATGTCTCCTCCGTTAGGATAAATACTATTATGTAATAAATAAGATATAATTCCTTAATAAACCTAGGGCTCTGATACAATTTTTAGATCCTTTATCATGCCAAGATTTATATCAAACATGGCAAAGATTTTCGTAACAAAATATCAACATGTTCTAATTTCAATGAGTAATATGCTCAAAAAATTTCATAAAAATCCGATCGTGAAAAACAAAAATTCGGTCGGTACATATTCAAAATCCGGTCGGTTTTGGTCTCAAAACCCGGTCATAGAAAACACAAAATTTGTTCATTATTTCTCGACCAGATTTTGGTTTAATATGAAAACCTTTCATATTTTAATTTTTTACTACCATTTTAAAATATTTTGTGCATCTTATTAATTGAAATTATTTTGAAATATTAATTATTAAACATATATATGTAATAGTGAAATTTTGTTCTTAATTAAATATTTTGGATAAATAAATGTGAGTAAAATAGTTTTATTGGACACTTTTAATATATTTTTACAAAAAATGACACTTTTCATTTTAGTGTCGTTGAAGAGGGGCATTTTTCATTAATAACTCATATTCTTTTTGCATAAAGTCCTTTTCTGTTTGTAGAATACTAAGTTCTCATGCCACATGCTATGTGCTTTTGAGATGATAATGTAATGCTAAGCTAATCATCACCAAAAACGATTCATTCATGTGTATAATAACCATGGCTGATATTCAATAAAACAAGTCTTAATATTTTCCTTTATTACAAAGAAAAAGTAAAATAACTAAATATGCATGTATCTCTCTGTAATACCATCTTCTATTCTTTCTCTTTGTTGTCATTGATAATTTGCAACACTATTTCAAAAGTTTACTGTATATATAACTATGCCTAAACAAAAATGACTACTTTGTTTACTTATGCAAAGTAACTTTTATGAAATTTGTTTACTTGAAAACTTGGAAAAGTAATTTTTGTTGCATGCATGTATTTTGATTATAACAATCTTCTTACTAATTTAAATTTCAAAATATATAAGATTATGCAAAATTGACAAATTTCATAGGACACATTTGGTACTAAAAAAACATCAACTTTTGTTAGCATTAAAAAAACACTTACATTATCAATATCAACTTCAATTTTTCAGTTGCATCCTGTATATATAATTCACCTTGTATAAGAGTCAAGAGAATCACGACGGTTGAAAATCAATTTACAAAAAATAAGAAATCAAAACTGCAAATCAATGCAAGAAATAGAACATAAGAATAAAAGGAGTGAAAAAACAATGCAAATAATCCACAAAATGAGAGTCCAAAAAATCAATAATTAATCAAAATAGACATATAAGTTTTGGAATAATTTCTTCCCTATAAATAAACAAATTAATAATACATTAATTTATTTTATTAAAAATATACATTAATTAAACCAAATTAAAAGGCAGTTCTCAATTGAAAGACTTCTCCGCCAGCACCTTGTCGATCTCCATCTTTTTACAATCTTATCATCAATCCATAATTTTTCATTTCAAACTTTGTCGGAATTATACCCGCTTGAAAGAGGCTTGCTACTAAACCCCAGAGTGGATTCAAAGCATGCCGACCACGAAGATGACCATTTCCCCTTTTACGACATCGTTCGGTGAAGACAGAGAGAATTTCGTGAAATATCAGACGTCGCGGTGAGTTTTGTACTCATTGCTCTAAATACTGGCGTGTGACATCGACTTGTTCATGCTCATTTATCTGTCTATCCTTCGCTATGTATTTTACATAGATATCCGTTCCCGAAAACTCTACCTTACTGCATATTCAATTGTTTATCAACAAGTGAGTTAATCCTGATTAACTTTGAATTCCGACATTGTCGATTCAAGAGTTGTTTTCGTAAAAAATTTAGAGTCGTCTGAACATTGAATATTTGCGTTCACATCCTCAAAATCATCAACACCTGCTATCACTTTTTGGTTGAATTCGTATTTGAAGTTTGTTTATACGGACTCTTCTTGAAAAAATGTGACTATTTAAATTATGATTTTGGTCAAGAGTTGTGACTATTTAAAATTATGTTAGTTGAGAAAAAACTGTCATTTCAAAAATAACCATAAAATCTTTGTTTTTATATATTACAATTCCAAATAAAGGTGGCATGGTGGCTAATGAATGTGTGGATTAAATTTGTACGATGAATGTGTATTTAAAAATGTGAGGAGGTGCTCTCAAAATATAATTCTCTAATGAAGATTCATGTCTTTTCATTGGTTTGAAATATAAATTGTGTGATTGTATTTTAAAAATAAAATATATGAAAAAGGTGCATAGAATAGGTTTAATGAGTTGACACTTGCGGAAGTGGGTTATATGAATAGATGGAGTCTTTTCATTTATTTGAAATCTAAATCGTATGATAATATTTTTAAAATAAATATAAAAAGGTGCATGGGATTATGTGTAAAGTTTTATTGTACTCTCTCCGTCCCATTACATTAGACGCATTTGGTTTCAGATCGGAAACCAATATCTACTTAGATTAGTTGTTTTAAGTGATGTAGATATAACAATGAGTGTTTTAAGTGTATAATTTTTAATTTCAGTTATATTTACTGAAAAAATATGAATTTACATTTAATAAAAATTTTAAAGTTAATTAAGATTAATGATTAACTTTAATTTGATTAAATAATTAAAATTAATGACTGAAAATGTGAAGTTTTCGAAAATTAAGCAAGATGCAAGTTCTGAATTAAATCTGCAACAATTAAATTAAAGCTGTCATTTGAGTCTAGTAAATCAAATTAAAAGAAATTAAATGAGATGGAAAGATTAAACAAGCAGGAAAGTAACTACTAATGGAATACCGCCAAATCCAATGTTTCATTTCTTAATTCAAATTTCCCACCTAAATACACACCTATACTTAGCAACATTCGGCAGACTCCAAAACATAACACAATCTCAGCAATCAAAATCTAAAATAGCTACCAAGTGTTCTTCTCATCAATCAAAAGCTAAAAAGAGATGGGAAAAGAAAAGGACATCACAACAGAAACCAAAAAGGAGATCCTGCAGTTTCTTCTCATCAACTCTACAAATGGAAAAGCCAACCATGGCATCATGAAGGAAGCTACATGCAAGTTCCACTGCTCAAGGAGCACCATCAGCAGATTGTGGAGAACTGCAAAAGAGAAGCAAGCATCAACAACAAGTGAAATGATTAATGTTGAACCAAGAAATCCAGGTATACGGAAAAAAAGAGTGCACATTGATTTAGGAGTTATTCAAAGTTTGGAATTGTTTAAAAGGAGCACAGTAAGAAGACTTGCAAGCAACATCAATTGTAGTAAGAGCACAGTATGGAGGTGGATTAGGAGCGGACTGATCATATCACATAGCAACGCTATCAAACCAGATTTGACGGCTCCGAATAAACTTTTGAGACTCAGCTTTTCATTAGAGGCTTTGGAGTATGATAGGATTCTCAATGTGCTGAAATTTAAAAGCATGCACAACACAATACACATTGACGAGAAATGGTTCTACATCTCTAAGACGTCTCACAGGTTCTACCTCACACCGGGGGAGGCCGAACCACACAGGACGTGCAAGAGCAAGAAATTCATAAGCAAAGTGATGTTCATGTGTGCAGTGGCAAGGCCAACATTCGGAAGTAATGGGGACTGCACTTTTGATGGGAAAATAGGAATATACCCCTTTGTGGAACAAGTTCCAGCAAAGAGGAATTCAAAAAACAGGATTAAAGGAACATTGGAAACAAAACCAATCCAGTCTATAACTAAGGAAGTTATGAAAGACTGTTTGATAGAGCAGGTAGATACACTTTGAACTGATTGCATTTTAATGTTAATATGCTGACTAAGTTTATGATTTTGTACAGATTATCCCAGCAATTCAGAGCAAGTGGCCAAAAGATGCTTCAAAGTTGATATTTATTCAACAAGACAACGCTAAACCTCATATCAAGGACTCGGACCCAGATTTCAGACGTGCAACAAGTGAAAGTGGATTTGAAATCAGATTAGTGCACCAACCACCCAATTCACCTGACACTAATGTCAATGATTTGGGTTGGTTTAGAGCAATTCAGAGCATACAAACTGAAACTTCAAGTTACAATGTGGATGAATTAGTGAATGCAATGATAACATCATTTGAAACTCTATCGCCTATGACACTTAACAAGGTGTTTTTGAGTCTACAAAGCTGCATTGTTGAAATATTAAAGGTGAGAGGGCACAACTCATACAAGCTGCCACATATGAAGAAAGATGCGCTTATAAGAGCCAATGAACTACCTATTGATTTGGAAGTTCCCTATGAGCTAGTGAGAGATTGCATAAGTTACATGCTGGAGAAAGGAGGATGTGCAGGTTTGGATGATCTTAAAAGGGCACTAGGATGTCCAGGTTTTGATTTAAATGTGTAAATCAGATTAGTGCAGATTATAGCAGGTAGTTTTTGTGCAAGAATAGTGCAGATTAGTGCAAGTAGTGTTTTGTGCAGAATGGAGGTGGTAGTTTTGAGAGTGGTGCAGACGTCTCAATGTGTAAGTATGTGCAAGTATTAATGAAGTATTCATGTCAATATTCATATCATGCAGCATAATCATCAATCTCAGCATAGAGAATCACATAATCTATCTCAACATAGCCTCAAATAATGAATCACAACACAGCCTCAAACAATCCATAATATTTTATTCTAATCATTTCAGTTCCCCAACAATCAACAACCGTATTGTGCCCTTACTACAGAATCATCAATCTCACCATAAAGAATCAGCAATATCACATATACAGAATCATCAATATCACATATACAGCATCATCAGATCTCACCAAACAGGATCAACAATCTCACCAAACTCACATACCAAACAGAATCAACCAGAGCACCAATCTCACATATACATAATCAATACATACAGATGCAGCAATTTCAAGACATAAGGGAAAGATCTCACCATAGCCCATCCGATCAGAAATTTACAGGTGGGATTTAGGGAGTGAAACCCTAAACCCCTTACCAGACGCAACGCTATCAACCACAGCATCAACATCGTCGAGGTAGACCAGTGGGAGGTGAAGATCATCCCTCTGCCATTTGTAATGTGACAGAGGGAACACAAATGATGATGCAGGGCCACTGTCGCCGCCAAGGACCTCACCAGATGGTGGGGGTAGCGACATAGAAGCACCAGAGGGTGGAGCAGGGGGTGGAGGGCCACTGTCGCCGCTTGAAACATCAGCTCCGCTCAGAAAATAAGGATCTCGACCACTTTTGGGGGTAGGAATCTTCACGGCAGATGGTGGGGGTGGCGAAATAGAGGCACCAGAGGGTGGAGGGCCACTGTCGCCGCCTGGAACCGCACCTCCGCTCAGACTACAAGGGTCATCAGTTACATGTGTGGGGGTAAGCATCTTCACAGCGGATGGTAGGGGTGACGAAACAGAGGCACCACAGATGGAGTCTATGCGGCGAAAGGTATCCATCCACTCAGAAATCCTAGATTTCTTCTTAGTGTGGGGCTTAGGTAGATCTGGGGGGGAAGCAAATGGTGATGCTTTTGGAGATTTGGTGAATTTCTTCACAGCAGAAGTGGTAGGAGGCGACAATGGCTTGGGGTTATGCCTTTTACGGCCACCATCGATGGGAATGACGCTTGGAAGCGTAAAGACAGCCTCTGTTTTTGGAGATTTCATCACTTCGGTTAGGGTAAGGATCTCGGATGAATGGAGGTGGATAGGAAGCTTCTAGGTTTAGGGTTTTCAGTAGAGAGGTGGAGAGATGGAGGCGTCGGGAATTAGGGTTTGCTTCGGATGAATGGAGGCGGATGAATGGAGGCGGATGATTAGGGTTTTCAGTAGAGAGGTGAAGAGGCGGATGGTTAGGGTTTTCATTAGAGAGGTGAAGAGGTGGAGAGGATGCTTCGAGAATTAGGTGTATCAATTATTGATTTAGGCGTGATAAAAAAAACGAGAGATAGATTTTTGGTAAAGATAAATTAGGT
This sequence comes from Leonotis leonurus, assembly GCA_026898415.1. Taxonomy (NCBI): domain Eukaryota; kingdom Viridiplantae; phylum Streptophyta; class Magnoliopsida; order Lamiales; family Lamiaceae; genus Leonotis; species Leonotis leonurus. Next base: position 815,688 of record JAPKLX010000058.1, on the reverse strand, counting down.
GTATCAATTATTGTTTTAGTAATCTTTTTTCAAAAAAAAATTATTGATTTAGTAATGGTAATTAATTCTTAATTTAATTAGGTAGTTGAGAAGATTAAATGATAAAACTTTCCAAAAAAGGAAACGCGTCTAATCTAGCGGGACATCCCAAAATGGCAAATGCGTCTAATCTAGCGGGACGGAGGGAGTATTAGGTAAATGAGGAATTGACACTCGTAGCCTTTCATAAAGTGACGGAAGTGGGTTATATGAATAGGTGCAGTCTTTTCATTTATCTGAAGTCTAAATTGTATGATTCTATTTTTAAAATAAAATATATGAAAAGGTGCATAGAATAGTTGTAGCGGTAATGTATAAAAATACTCAACTCAACTAATGCACAGGTAAGAAATACTCAATTCTTAATAGTCATGCAAAAATTACTCACTTTACCTATAAAATTATCAAAATATCCTTACAAATGTGCACTTTACTTATACAATTACCAAAATATTCTTAAAAATACATTTTGTAATATAAATATAAACAAATTATTTGTATTTTGTGATGAAATAATAAAATATAATTAATAAAAAATTAAATATTAAAATTCCATTTTATGATGTAAGAATAAATAAATTTTTTAAATTCTATTTTGTGATGAAATTAATTTTATTTTATTTTGTGATTAATAAATAAAATGTAAGTAATTAAAAAACAAAAGATTCTTAAAATTGCATTTTGTGATACAAAATTAAATAAATTATTTAATTTATATTTTGTGGTTGGTAAACTATAATAAATGTATCTAGCTACCATAATTTATAACTTTTTCTTCTCTTCTTCTTCTTCGTTACTCTTCTCTCTCTTCTACTCTTTTTATCATACTAACATAGTATTTCAATTTTAAAAAAAGTAAGAGCACACCCAGACCCACCCATGTGAAGGTGAAGGCGAAGAGTATTATAGCATCTAAGAGGTATTTCAGGTTATATTTATATTATACTTCATCTATTCAAATTTACGTGTGTCTCTCATATATGCTTTCTAATTCTTGTGTATGCTTGATCTAATTCTTGTGATATATAAATCAAAAAATTATGAAATTTTACAGGAAGAACCATAATAGTTCAATAGTGATAAAAATATGGTTTGCGCTCTAAGAAAGACAAATTGCGCTCGGTCGCAAACCACCACAACCGAGCGCAATTAGACTTTTCTAGAGCGCAAACCTCATTTTTTTCACTATTACGCTATTATTCTTCTTTCTTTAAAATTTCATAATTTTTTGATTTATATAATTAATATTACCAAATATTATTCGATTAGTAAGTTCATAGGTGATTCTGTAGTGTAATTTATTTTCTAGAGTATAAAGGTATAATATTATAGTGTAATTTATTTATTTTCTTTATAATTATGTTGTTAGTTTATAAGTTGTTATTATTGTGCTATTAGTTTATAAGCTATTAGGTTATGATTATTAATGAAATGAATTATTGAAATTTAATTTTTTTATTGCAGATGAAAAATGTTACTATGTGTTATGGAGGCAATTTTTCAGATTGTATATATAGTGGAGGTTTGGAAGAGAATATCTTAATTGATCCTCAAATGACATCTATTCACAACTTGAGGAGCAAGATCGACAGTATATTGATATCAGATTCACGTGTTTTATTTTACGACATATACTATTTGTTGTGGTCTCAGAGAGGAAGAGTTATTAAATCTCGGCTCAACACTGATATGGAATTTAGTCAGTTATGCATGACACAAGAAAATCCATATCTATACTTGTTCTAAAAATTGAAGATGGAACATCGCATGATGACGTTTACATCCCGTATGATAGTCAGAATGAATCATACATCAATTATGAGAATCATGTGGGGACATCTACTTCTAGATTCGGCTCTGGAAACTGGCTTGACTCCTTAGATGATATTAGTAGGATTGTTTCTTACTCGAGTTGGACAGGTGATATCTACCCCTGTGATAATAATTTCACCTCACACGTTGATTCTAGGGTACCAGACCTAAACATGATGCCATTTAATGATGAGTCTGAGTTGGATTAGCACCAGAATCACGAAGAATCCGATAATGAAGACGAAGACTATATTGAAGAATCAACACTAGAATCATCTGAAGAATCTTCAGAAGATGAGCAACAAAACGTCCTCACACATGCCACAATTGCTGATTTCGCTGCATGGATTCATACTCAAGGAGGGATTCATAGTCTTTTAGATCTCACATGCCATAATGAGGATCGTAGTCCGAATGAAGATGAAGAAGAGTTGCATGCAAGATTGATTAATATTTGGTTAGTTCCAGTGATTCCGGTGAGTCTTACAGAAGCCCTCGTATCTCGTGAAGAAGGTCCATAAATTAAAACAATAGGAATGGGATCTTATTTCGACACGAAAAAAGACATTAACATTGCTTTTGGATTATGGCACCTCGAGAAGAAAGCTAAATACAATGTTGTACAATCTGATAAGAAGCGGCTCGTGTGGGTGTGTGGAGTTGATCCAAAGAAATGTCCTTTTGAAATGAGGGCCTCATTCCACAGAGATACTTGGTACGTGCATAGTTTTGAGCATGACACGTGTGTGGAATCAATTGAGCATGTTGTCCCGAAAATGATTCATTCAAAGGTTATGGCTGCATACTTTGCGAAAAAAATGCGTGGAAGTTGTGATATCATTCTCCCAAGTGCCATCCGACATGAGTTAAAAATTGGATTTGGTGTCGAAATTAGCTACGACGTGGCCCTTAGAGCAAGAAATTACGCTGTTGAGATGATATACGGTGGATATGCGGATAGTTTTAAGATGTTGCTGAGTTATCTATATATGCTGGAGAAGCATAATCCAGGTACAATCACAGACTTGGATGTTGGTGATGATGAAAAATTTTGACACTTATTTGTCGCACTCGGTGCTTGTCGAGCGGCATATTCATTTTGTATGAGACCGGTGATAGTAGTCGATGGCACTCACCTCAAGGGTAAGAACAACGACATTTTATTTGTTGCCGTGACAAAAGATGGAAACGAGCAAGTTTACCCATTAGCATACGGGATTGGACCCATTGAGAATGATGTGTCGTGGAAATGGTTCTGTACAAGGTTGAGAAGATCATACGAATGCACATCCAACACATTGATCGTATCAGATGCCCACGTATCAATTTCCAATGCCGTGCGTGAAGTATTCCCTGAGGCAACACACGGGCTCTGTTACTAACACTTAAGTGACAAAATAAAAAAATTTGGTCAAGTGATTGCCGGATTGTACCAACAAGCTGCCTATACATACAAAGTTGACGAGTACAACAAAAGAATGAGAACGATTGCACTTGCCAAGCCTAATGCATATATGAAGTTAATGGAGGTAGGTCCGGCTAAGTGGGCTCGATCGATGTGTCCAATCCGTCGTCATAGCTTCTTGACGTCCAACTCAGCGGAGTCATTCAATTCATGTCTTTTGTGGCCAAGGAGACTTCCTGTTTGTTCGTGTCTTGAGGCTATAAGAATGGCAATCGAAGAATGGTTTGCAAAAAGACGTCAAAATGCATTGTTGGATCCTAATCCGCTAACCCCTCAAGCCATGACTAAGATACTAACACAAAAGACGAGAGCGGGACGCTACAAAGTGAATCGTGTCACTGAAGATTCATTTAGAGTGGAAACTAGTAAGCAAACTATGACAGTTGACCTTCGATTTCGGACCTGTACATGCATGGAATTTCAAATGGATGGTGTACCGTGTGCGCATGCAATCGCTGCAATTCAGTAAGTTTGTTCAAAGTCTATTTGTTTTATAATAAATTTTAATAACTACGTTACTAATAACTTGATTTTTATGTGGAAAGGTATTGCGGTCAAGCTCTAACATATTATGTCGAACACTACTACACTCAAGAAACATTGATTCGTGCATACAATTGCACAATATTTCCTATACCTCACCGGGATGAGTGGGTGGTTCCCGAATGCATAGCTTCTAGACATATATTGCCCCCTCCGGTTATTCGTCTTCCGGGTCGTCCGAGAATGAGTCGTCGTAGATCACGACGTGAACAAGTAGGGAGCAGGATAAGAGGATCCAGACGATGTGGTCGTTGTGGTCAACCGGGTCATACAATAACAACATGCACTATTGTATCAGATGAAGATTAGTATGTATGATGGATAGAACATTTTAACTATTGTTATTATATACTATGTTTGCACTTGATAAATTTGTAGTTTGTTGTTTTAACATTAGTTGGTCGTTGTTAAGATTTTGAATGAATTGAAACTATAATGGAATGAATCTTGTTGAACAGGGGGATGGATATGGTTGAAAGATGATATTGCTGGAGGAAACAAAGGTTTGCGCTCGAGCTAGAGGTTTGCGCTCGATCAATGTGATTTGCGCCCGAGCGCAAACCTTACTTTGCGCTCGATCACGATTCTCATTGATCGAGCGCAAACCTCTGTTTCCTCCTCCAATAACATCTTTCAACCATATTATCCCCTGTTTAACAACAAACCTGTCTCATCTCAGTTTCAATTAAAACCAATATTATCTTTTAATCATATCCATCACTTGTTTATCAACGCAATATGTGAGAACCGAAGATGTGAAACCAATAAATACTAATGTTAATAGTGAAATTTCATTACATATATAGTGATTATACTAAATTACTTCACAATATGTGAAAACCGAAGATGCAATTCTAAGTCTATACTCTTTCACATTTGAATTTCCCCAAGCTATGGACAGAGATCCACTAATCAATCTTTCAACCGCCATGCATGCAAATGCACCACAACTACAAGAATCTTGTTGTTTAAACTGTTTCGATGCTTCGGGTGTAGTCCATACCAAAGGCTTTTGTTGTGGTTTGATTTGAACCAAATTCGTGTTCCAGTACTTGATACACGACAAACATCTCCCAAATAGCTCAAGTAGTGGCCTCAACATGTCATTTCTGTTTTTCTGTAGGTCCTTCCTCCCGTGAACATACAAAGAATCATATAGCTCCATACTCCATGCACGTAGATCGATCTTTACAACCACAAAATGCCAGTTGCAAAGAATATGAATGATAACCTAATATTCATATAACTATAATGTGAATAATTGATAATATATTTTGTTAAACAAGTAATAAATAAATTACTATGACACTTACTTGTGTAGCTTCTAACCATACAGATCGTGGCTTACTATAATTGCTTCCAAAGTAAGAGTCAGAATCTGGTACCCATTCATTGATTAAACTTTGAAGCTCTTTCCTTGTTTTTAGCTTCTTACTTTTCACCATCTTTTGAATCTTCATCCAAGCCACGTTAAGTTCCCTCTATAAATAGAAGAATAATTCAAAATTGAACTTTCATAAATAAAATACATTGATGAGAATCAATCTTACATGGATATCAGTATGAAGTATGATAGTGTTGCGAGCATTCACGTTTGGCAGTACATTTTCACGACAGGTCAACCTCTGTCTCAATCGAGCCATATATATGTCAACAACCTATATCATAAAAATAATTGATAAAATAATATGAAACGATCACAAACTTTTTAAATCAAGAAAAATAGTATTTAACAGTATTCTTACCCAAAAATCCATGTCTGTTGTCATATCTTCAATCATCTCAAAATGAGCACCATCTACCTCATGACCACTTAAAATGAATCTCACCTTAGTCGTTTTGTTTAGTCCTCTAAAATCTAGGTATTTGGCTAAAATATAATCAGGAACAGCTGGATGCTCATCACTTAGCTTATACGGGACTTGAGGCTCAGGTAGTTGATTGCTAGAAGATGGTAATTCGGATAATTTTTGTTGATGTTCAGGTTTGAGCTATGTATAAAGAATATGTAGTTAGACATCAAAATCAAATGTAATGTTTAAATATAACTTCAAAATGAAACAATTCGAATTTACTAGTTTTGTTCAATACCGTTTGAAACCATTCGAATTGACTAGAAATTGAATCGGTGCTCATGATAGGCTGAGAACATGCCGTAGGATTAAATGGAGCAAATCCAGTACTAGTGCTCTATATAAATTCAAAATTGTGCATTAATATTATTATTAACAATAAATACATTTGTGTTTAAAAAAATCAATTTAAGAAATGTGATATATTAAAATATTAAAACTAGTACCTGTCCAAAACCGTAGCTCATGCTAGGCTGAGAGGATGCCGTAAGATTAAATGGAGCAAATCCAATACTAGTGCTCTATATTAAATCAAAATTTTGCTTTAATATTATTATTAACAATAAATACATTTGTGTTAAAAAAATAAATATATTAATAAAGAACAATATTAAAAAATTAAAATTAGTACCTGTCCAAAATCAGAGCTCGAGAAAGGCTGAGAAGATGTCGTGGCAGTAAATGGAGCAAATCCAATACTAGTGCTCTATATTAAATCAAAATTTTGCTTTAATATTATTATTAACAATAAATACATTTGTGTTAAAAAAATTAATATATTAATAAAGAAAAATATTAAAAAATTAAAATTAGTACCTGTCCAAAATCAGAGCTCGAAAAAGGCTGAGAAGATGTCGTGGCAGTAAATGGAGCAAATCTAATACTAGTGCTCTATATTAAATCAAAATTTTGCTTTAATATTATTATTAACAATAAATACATTTGTGTTAAAAAAATCAATATATTAATAAAGAACAATATTAAAAAATTAAAATTAGTACCTGTCCAAAATCAGAGCTCGAGAAAGGCTGAGAAGATGTCGTGGCAGTAAATGGAGTAAATCCATGACGAGTGCTCTACATTAAATTGAAATTATGAATTAATACTATCATAAATAAAATTAAATAACAAATATATGAAATATATAAACACATGTATGCATATATCGTGGAAAGGGCCTGAATAGGTGGGCAAAGATGTGCTCGTACACTGCCCAACATATGATATGTACTCAGCCACGGGGTCTACAGGTGCTGGATCTGCGTGAGAATCCCGAGCTGACTCTATAATAGGTGGACTACGTCTATGTGTGTCCACAACAGGTGGGCTACGTCGGGATCCTGAGCAACGAAACGTATCAGCTAATTCAGTTATCCACTTCTTCACCTTTGCCCCTAATCTCTCCTCTCCAGCTTCCATCTTCACTACCAATCGAACCTCTAGAGCTTCTATCTTCGCAGCCAATCGAGCCTCACTTGCATTTATCTCATTTTTGTAGTATTTTTTTAAATCGGCTAACGAATCACAATCAGGAGCACGCTGTCTATCTGGTGGTTCAGCTCCACTACTAGAGGATACATGTGCTGCTCTAGCACGTTTCCCAGTATCATGACGACGACCATGACCACGACGTGGCTCCATACTAGGAACACTACAATCTGAAATTCCAATATCCTGCATATGGTCTGCATTAGGATGACTAGTAGTTCGTCTCACACGTCGAGACTGAGCAGCTCTAGAAGGACTTGCACGGCGCGGCTGTGCAGTACGATATTCAGGAGGAAACTGTTCACCCTCACTCAATGCATTCACTGGCGCCACAAATGGTACACATAGTGGATCCTCACAGTCTAATGATCTATAATAGACCGACTCCAACTCTGTATCATCTGCAACTATGTTGAATATAGTAAATCCCTGCAATTAATCAAAAAAATATAATATTAATCATTAATACAATGTAATGTTTTTATTTAAATACTAATTAAATAAATTATATATTTACCTCTTGTTCAAATATCTCCTGTAGGTTCTCAAAACCTTTTTCAAAATTCAACTTTGTTCGAAACGTCCATCTCACACACCTCGGGTATCCCATGCACTGAAATCTCCCAGCAGTGTTGCTTAAAGAATAAACCACCTCCAAACCCCACACCATCAAAGCCCACGAGGGCCCGTAAAAATGATACACAAGCTTGTTCGGAGTCCTCCTCACGTAATGATCCAACAACTTGTACGTGTATGCTCCCTATGGGAATGCATGCCAACGATCATGATCATCCACCAGTACCCACAACCACTCATGCACAAACTTAGTGGTGTCTAAACCTAACAAAAATATGTATGCTACAAGCACGTGGGACACCCTCAAGTATATGTATCCATCAGGATCAAGAATAGTGTTCCGTGTATCTAGAAAACGATCTAAGACATCTTTTCCAGTAAGTTGCACGTCATTACAAAAGTTTTGATACACAGCAACGCCAGTGGCGTTGTGTGGCATTGTGGTATCGAAATTTGAAGGCCCAAATCTAAGACCCGTGATAAGGTCATAATCTTGATAAGTAAATTCAATATCCCTACCACATAAGTGGAACCACATCCCATTTGGACTAACAATGGCACGAGATAGTAACCCGTGCATTGCCTGCCCTGACACCATTCCCGGTGTCCACGAGCTAAGGTGACCAAAAGACCCCGCCTTGAATCTACTTAATAAGTCATCTCCACCCAAGCTTATAAGCCTTTTCATAATCTGCTTTAAAATTTTGATCTTATAATATGTACTAACCGTAACCATTTGATTCAATGTGTTTGGCCTACGATATCTTGGACCGTCGAACATCTGAAATTTTAACAAACTAATTAAAATACAATTTAATTTAATATCATGGCCCACAAATGATTGGTGAATTTTCCTACGCATATGATTGGCCTACGTATATGATTGGTGAATATAAACATTCAAGTTCACGTATTACTAATAAACATTCAAGTTCATGTATATGATTGGTGAATTTTCCTAAACATTACAAATGCATAATAAACATTACAAATAATTAAAAAGCAATATAATACATCACAATAATTAAAAACTACTTAATAACACACATTTTAGTAGCTTAACCTAAAACAAATGCATAATAAACATTACAAATAATTAAAAAGTAATATAATACATCACAATAATTAAAAACATATTGGGAAGAGGTTGATGCTCGGAGGAGGAGGTTGACGCTCAAAGAGAAATGCACGGAGGTGGTTCGCGCTCGGTTTGCGCTCGGCTGCGCTCCCGTGAACTCCTCCCAGAATGTACCCAAAGTCGATCGCGAACCAATTGCAAAGCAAAGAAGTTCTTCGCCCCACCCCACATACATCAATTTTATATAAAACTTCATATATATTTCACTTATATTACATGTTTTTCATTCATTTCACATATTTCACCTATTTAAAACACAAATTAAATCTTATAAAACACAAATAAAAATGTAGAAATACCACAATATTTGTATCTTCTGTTGAAGCCATTGGGTAGGGGTGAGAAATGGTGGCTTCGCGGCGGTGGCTGTGTCGGACGGCGACAGCTTGGCGTGGTGTTGCAGTCAGGTGGTGTGTGGTGGTAGAAAAATGGAGTGAAAATGGTGAAGGAAGGAGATGATAGTGGGGTGGGTGGTAAAAATTAATGGGTAATTAATGGAGGTAGATAGTTATTGTTGGTCCCGAAAGAGCTAGATTAGTGTAGGGGGGGGGGGGGGGAATACACCAATTCACAACTTTTAGGTTTTCTTGTTCACAACTAAAATATAAGGCTTTAGCACTCTTAATAACTTAAGATAGCTAGGATTAGTAAAACAAATCTTCTTGTTAGGAAGATTAAGTCTTACTCAAATAATACCTTATGCGTGAATAACAATAATCAAGAGTGATGAACACAGATTTAAACTTGATTAAAGTTGTGTGCGGAATATGGTGGTTAATGCTCTTTTTAAGGTGAAAAACGTTTTCTTTCTTTGGAGAAATTATCAACCAAGATTTAAATGCAAGAGTATGAAGAAGATGATAACAATGTAAAATAGAAAGTAAGAACACAAGATATTTAACGTGGTTCGGGATAAACTTTCCCTACGTCCACGGCTCGATCAAAACTAGATCGAAATCCACTATGTCTCCTTTCTTTTTACTCGTTGAGTACGAGCCTCAAGTTTTATCAAAACTAGATAACAACTTGAGATTACACTTCTTAGATTGAAGAACTACAATCTAAATCTTACAACTTTTGGATCAAAACTAGATCCTAACTTGGTTTTGGTAAACAACAAATTTCCAGAAACAATCTTCAAAAAAATAATAAAGCACTCAGAGAATTCTAGAGCTTGAAGGAGTGCTTTTAGGGCTTTTAATATTTGAAGATATTTGAGCAGAGTTTGAGCTTTGTAATCGTGAATTCTCATACTCGTTCCTGGAAGTGAAGGTGGTATTTATAGCCTCTTTGAAGAAACTATCCGTTGGAGACGATGGTACTCTTTTTCAACGCATTAATGGCTGCATTAAATACATGGCAGTGAGGTTGAGACACGCGCTGCTAAATGAGAGTGGTTACCACCTTTCATGAGATTTCCCAATGTATTGTCATACTGGGAATGATCCTTCGTACAGTAGTTTTGATTTTCTTGTACTTCATTCCTTAAAGCATGCTGTTGATGTGACAATACACAGAGTGGTTGACTTGTGACAAATTTAGGTATGTCGGCAGTCCACCGTAGTTACTATAAGGAGCAGCTTGAACTTGATGTCATAACAGCTCGCTGTCCATTGTGATGTAACTTCATCTCTTCGGTTCTCCATTGAATGTAACGACCAGATCATTTTTGGTATAAAACGATCTGCTATATATATATGGTAGAGATGATAAGATTGTTTTTGGAACAACACGATCTGCTGCTTGAGATGATAGCAGGTTGATGTATTCATTTTGAACGAGCTGCTTCATCCTCTTGTAATGACTTGAAAAACGATCTGTTGGTAGTACCAAGCAGCGGGCTGATTTTGGAGAACTAGCTTCTTAACTACTTGTAATATTTTTCAACTATATTCTGCTTCCTAAGCTAATCCTAGTCTATAGGACCAGATCGTTATAAGTGTTTGAAACTTCAAACCACTTTTATATTTGTGATCTGTTGATAGATGATCTAAAAATTGAAACCAAGAAACAAGTAAAAATGTCAGCGAGCTGTTTATGTAGGAAGCAGATCGTTATTAAAGTATAAAAAACGATCTGCTCACCACATTAGGAGCTAGCTGACTTACAAGGAAGAAACTTGTTAATCTTAGTAATCATTGTGTCCAGGATACCTTTTACTAGAATAATACAGATCGTTATTTATATACTAAAAAACGATCTGCTTCTATTACACTTAAGATATTCCTTAATAGATGATAATGACTACCTGGTTTCCAAAACATCAAAGTGTAGTTTCGAGGAACATCATCAAAACAAATATAAGTTCATGGGGTTCCCAACAATTTTCCCCTTTTTGATGATGTCGAAACCTACACTTATATTTTCTTTTAAACATGAAGATTTATTGAAGGCAGTTAAGAGCATAATAATAAATTGACAATCATAAAACATTGCCTGGACAAAGAGATATTGTCATCAGGTTGTTTTTCAAAATAAACTTTACTTTATAGACTTAACAGCTTACAATTACATTTTTACATTTATATCAGCTCGCTGTTAAACAAGATAATGAATATGGTTGAGGAGGTGGTTGGCTTTCCTTTGTTGCAGATTGTGATTGTCTTCTTTGTTGATCAGCTAGCTGCTGCCTCCTCCTTTCTACCATCTCTCGCTGCCTTAGTTCTGATGGCACACCAAAACTTGCATAGATTCCATTGAAGATCCTCCGATAGTCTTTATTATTGAAATCAATGGGATAATTCATCATCTGAGCAGATCGATTTATGGCATTCAGCACAGCAGTATGATCAACTTCTGTAGTTCCAGGAATTCTTGGATACAGAAGAGTTGTTTTCCTTGGAGCAGTGAGAGGAGTGTTGGACATGGCAGATTGTCTTCGAAGATATTCTATGAAAGTTTGATTCTTGTGTTGAGAAAGGAATTCTCGAAACAGATCGTCCACTGACCCTCCTTGAACATCTTGGTCCATCAAATAATAATGTTGCATTATGAACTCC
>JAPKLX010000058.1:722516-803375 GCA_026898415.1 Leonotis leonurus | reverse complement strand
GGGGGGGGGGAATACACCAATTCACAACTTTTAGGTTTTCTTGTTCACAACTAAAATATAAGGCTTTAGCACTCTTAATAACTTAAGATAGCTAGGATTAGTAAAACAAATCTTCTTGTTAGGAAGATTAAGTCTTACTCAAATAATACCTTATGCGTGAATAACAATAATCAAGAGTGATGAACACAGATTTAAACTTGATTAAAGTTGTGTGCGGAATATGGTGGTTAATGCTCTTTTTAAGGTGAAAAACGTTTTCTTTCTTTGGAGAAATTATCAACCAAGATTTAAATGCAAGAGTATGAAGAAGATGATAACAATGTAAAATAGAAAGTAAGAACACAAGATATTTAACGTGGTTCGGGATAAACTTTCCCTACGTCCACGGCTCGATCAAAACTAGATCGAAATCCACTATGTCTCCTTTCTTTTTACTCGTTGAGTACGAGCCTCAAGTTTTATCAAAACTAGATAACAACTTGAGATTACACTTCTTAGATTGAAGAACTACAATCTAAATCTTACAACTTTTGGATCAAAACTAGATCCTAACTTGGTTTTGGTAAACAACAAATTTCCAGAAACAATCTTCAAAAAAATAATAAAGCACTCAGAGAATTCTAGAGCTTGAAGGAGTGCTTTTAGGGCTTTTAATATTTGAAGATATTTGAGCAGAGTTTGAGCTTTGTAATCGTGAATTCTCATACTCGTTCCTGGAAGTGAAGGTGGTATTTATAGCCTCTTTGAAGAAACTATCCGTTGGAGACGATGGTACTCTTTTTCAACGCATTAATGGCTGCATTAAATACATGGCAGTGAGGTTGAGACACGCGCTGCTAAATGAGAGTGGTTACCACCTTTCATGAGATTTCCCAATGTATTGTCATACTGGGAATGATCCTTCGTACAGTAGTTTTGATTTTCTTGTACTTCATTCCTTAAAGCATGCTGTTGATGTGACAATACACAGAGTGGTTGACTTGTGACAAATTTAGGTATGTCGGCAGTCCACCGTAGTTACTATAAGGAGCAGCTTGAACTTGATGTCATAACAGCTCGCTGTCCATTGTGATGTAACTTCATCTCTTCGGTTCTCCATTGAATGTAACGACCAGATCATTTTTGGTATAAAACGATCTGCTATATATATATGGTAGAGATGATAAGATTGTTTTTGGAACAACACGATCTGCTGCTTGAGATGATAGCAGGTTGATGTATTCATTTTGAACGAGCTGCTTCATCCTCTTGTAATGACTTGAAAAACGATCTGTTGGTAGTACCAAGCAGCGGGCTGATTTTGGAGAACTAGCTTCTTAACTACTTGTAATATTTTTCAACTATATTCTGCTTCCTAAGCTAATCCTAGTCTATAGGACCAGATCGTTATAAGTGTTTGAAACTTCAAACCACTTTTATATTTGTGATCTGTTGATAGATGATCTAAAAATTGAAACCAAGAAACAAGTAAAAATGTCAGCGAGCTGTTTATGTAGGAAGCAGATCGTTATTAAAGTATAAAAAACGATCTGCTCACCACATTAGGAGCTAGCTGACTTACAAGGAAGAAACTTGTTAATCTTAGTAATCATTGTGTCCAGGATACCTTTTACTAGAATAATACAGATCGTTATTTATATACTAAAAAACGATCTGCTTCTATTACACTTAAGATATTCCTTAATAGATGATAATGACTACCTGGTTTCCAAAACATCAAAGTGTAGTTTCGAGGAACATCATCAAAACAAATATAAGTTCATGGGGTTCCCAACAATTTTCCCCTTTTTGATGATGTCGAAACCTACACTTATATTTTCTTTTAAACATGAAGATTTATTGAAGGCAGTTAAGAGCATAATAATAAATTGACAATCATAAAACATTGCCTGGACAAAGAGATATTGTCATCAGGTTGTTTTTCAAAATAAACTTTACTTTATAGACTTAACAGCTTACAATTACATTTTTACATTTATATCAGCTCGCTGTTAAACAAGATAATGAATATGGTTGAGGAGGTGGTTGGCTTTCCTTTGTTGCAGATTGTGATTGTCTTCTTTGTTGATCAGCTAGCTGCTGCCTCCTCCTTTCTACCATCTCTCGCTGCCTTAGTTCTGATGGCACACCAAAACTTGCATAGATTCCATTGAAGATCCTCCGATAGTCTTTATTATTGAAATCAATGGGATAATTCATCATCTGAGCAGATCGATTTATGGCATTCAGCACAGCAGTATGATCAACTTCTGTAGTTCCAGGAATTCTTGGATACAGAAGAGTTGTTTTCCTTGGAGCAGTGAGAGGAGTGTTGGACATGGCAGATTGTCTTCGAAGATATTCTATGAAAGTTTGATTCTTGTGTTGAGAAAGGAATTCTCGAAACAGATCGTCCACTGACCCTCCTTGAACATCTTGGTCCATCAAATAATAATGTTGCATTATGAACTCCTTGACCAATTTATTCCATTGAGCTGCCTTCTTGGAATGAATCCATATAAGGTTTTGAGGGTCAGTCAATTGGAATTTTTCAAAGAATTTGAAGATCGGATTTGATGACTCTTCTTCTTCATCTGCAGATTCATCCTTGTCATCAATTACTCCAGTCTTTCCTTGCCTTTGCTTCTCGGCCCTCCAAAGTTTTCTAAATTCTTGATCAGCGATCTGCTCCGCTGTGCATCCATCCAGGAACATTTCTTCATTTTCATCATCCTCAGTCATGACCTTCTTTCCTTTCCTGTCAGCTACCATCTTGGCTTCCTCCTCTTTCTTGCGTTTTTCCTCATTTTCTTTTTGTAACTGCTTGGCTTCGACAGCTTGTTTAGCAGTTAATTTCTTCTTTTTAATAGCAGCAGGTTTCTTTTTGATTTGAGCGGAGGGAGCAGCGGGTTGTTCTTTCTTCTTCTCTTCCCCCTTTTCGATATCAGCAATAAATTCTTTAGAAATAATAAGTCGAAGGGAGGCAATCTCATCATGAAGAGCTTTGAACTTGGCCTCTGAATCTTCCTTATATTGTAGAAACGTTGAGATATTGCCATTGACTTCATTAAATTACTTAGAGGCATCTTTGATATGAGATTCAAAATTGACAGCCAGCGCGCTGTGTGCGACCTTCATGTCGGTGATTGTTTTGTTGATTAAGAAGATTTCATTACCAGTTGCAACATCTTCTGCTATTAACGCTTTTGGCAGTTGGTCTTTGAGTAATGTGGGCAGCGAGCTTTTAACCACAGTTGGAATGGTGGTTTTCTCCATGTCTTCATATTGGCGCTCCACATATTTTTTCACTTCCTCCACCATCTTCCCTCCAGCCTCATTCATCTTCGTTTCAAAGGATTTGGCCTCCTCTTGAATGGCAGCAATCCTGCTGTTGGTCTCTTCCTTGAACTTGTCAAAAATTTCACAATCGTTGTCTAGATCTTTATGCAGCTCATTGGAGAGTTTGGAGTGAGCGAGCTGGACATTTTGTTCAACAGTTTGAAGTGCGCTTTCTGCAGCAGAGAACACGAAGTTGGCCAACGCAGCAGATCGATTATTAATCCTCTCATGAATGAGTGCGTTGAGTTGATCTGCTGTCATGTGGGCACCAAGATTTGCAGAGAGCAATTCCTCCATATTGTGTAGTTGAAATCCATCTGGAGCTGTGCCGTGAGTGTAAATTTCCTCAATGTGTTCATCAACAGTTTGTTCTGCAATATGAGTGGCAGATGGTTCCAAAATAGAGCCTACTCCCTCCATTACTGCAGATGGTTCTACCTTATCAAGTTTATCAGCGGGCTGGGATGTTGGTGTGTCAAGGTGTTGTTTCTCAGCAGATTTCTCCTCAAAATTGAATATTTCGTCAAAGTCACCCGATTCTAGATCCACTGCCAAGTTGTAAAAATCTCGTTCATTTGCTTAAAGGGGAGCAAGATCGACATTGAGTGTGGCAGCTTCCTCTTTCATTTTGGTCAAGACATATGTGCGAAAAAATTGACGGGCATCAGGGATGTCAAGGAATCCAAAGTATTTAAGCAGCTTGCTTTCCTCGGCCTTCAACTCGCTGATCGAGAAGATTAGTAAGATCGCCTCCAAGATATAGAACTTGCAGTCGCGTATTTCTAAGTATGTTTGGAAGCGTTGATCCATGTCAAATGCGGTAGGAGCTAGGCGGATGCCAGGCAGTGATTTAATCACCAAGTCAGTAGCCTTTTCTTTTAGCTGTTGGAAAAGAAGTTGAGTTCCTTTCAATCTCTCCTCAACGTCATCAGCGAGCTGCTCATGAGCGTCGACTTCTACTTCTGCTTCATTTAACTCTTGAGCTGATGTAGCTTTAGAGTGATCAAGAGTTACATCCAGTTCATCCTCCAAGTTGCGAGCAGTTGGTTTGGCTTTCTCTTTCTTGGAAATTCTTGGCCTTTTTGCTTTCTTAGCAGCAGCTGCTGGTTTGGGGTTACCAGCGGGCTTTCTCTTAGCAGGTCGATCACCAGCTTCTGTCTCTTTAGTGTGTGCTGCTGCTGCTGCTTCGCCAACAGTCTCTGGTTTCTTTGTTGGTATTACCCATTCGGGGTTTGATTGTCTGACCCGTATCAGTGCCTCCTTTAATTTTTCATCACTGACTTTGAGAAAAATTTGAGACGCAATTCCCAACGACATCTCCATCTGGTGTCGGGTTCTTGGTAGAATTCAATTCTTGCTGAATTCCACAGACTTGTGCCATTTGTCTTTTTGAAAGAACCCAACAATAATTGTACTGAGTTTTGTGGAGAGTCGGAGAGGTCGTTTGATGTTTATCCTTGTGCAGTTTCCATCATCATCTTGCAGAATGTCGATTTGTTGTTCCTCATCCACGATGAGTTTCAGTAGAGATCTTGCCCAGTTTACTTTGAGATTTAATAGAACAGCGGCCATAACTTTGAGTTTTCCAGCGGTGACAGAATCAAAGGTACCTAGGTGTCCAAGAAACACCTTTTGAACGTAATCAAGGAGCAGTCTGTAGCTGGGTAGCATAAGTGCCCGATTGAATGCTTTTCCAGTCCATGTAAATGGATGTACGAGGATTATATTGAGAGTTCTTTGAATGTGGTTATCGGTGACTTCGTCAATTACAAGGTCACCTTCATCAGTTAGATGATATGTTTGCAAGATCATTTCGATGACGGTGGTGCGGATGTTGTCTTCCTTAGTCTTTCCAGTGGGTATCTTCACAGTGTACTCATCCCTATCATCCACCATCCACGAACAGTAGAGAAGTGCAATTTGTCCTGGTAGAAAGTAATCTGGTTCCATGGATATGATCTTGTGGAACCCTAAACAATAAAGACATTCTGATTAGGTGTATGAAGATGTATGATTGAGGATTTACCATGGGATGAGGATCAAATCATAAGCAAATGCACATACTACATCATGAACACAAATAAAGCAGAATGTGTAGAGTATGAAGAGTGAGCAAGCATATGAGGCGTTTAATCTCAATACATAATTTTCACGGTTTGTAACCTTTGCAAGCCTATATTTTGCTAAATAAGACATCTAGGGTTCGAAACCCATGATGTGCGAGTACGGCACGAGGCTCAGGCGATAATTTCGCCTCAATGGAATGTAGCATCTCCGACAAAGAAATCGGAGGTGTTTGTGAAGATGAAGAACTTGCTTCAGAAGCAGGCATTTTGCGAAGATTTGAAAGGTTTGAAGTATAGAGTTGCAGAAGAGTAGTTTGAAAGCTCGAGTATAACAATGGCAATTTAGGTTTTAGAGAGAGGGAATTTTTGAGAGTGTAAGAGGAACAGTCAAACATACACCTATTTATAATCAAGTAATGAACGATCTGGATTAAAACAGATAAAAGTAATAATAAGTAACGGTTGAGATTACTCCCTTGCTTTGATCATTTGCCGCCCAAACTCCAGTGAAGTTCATACGCCATAGTTTCACCTTTATGGTAGTCACATCATTGTCTCGAAACACTAATCGAGGACTGCAACATTAAATGAATTGCACTTTATCCGTCATCTTTTCTGACACACTGGCGTTTGACATATCCTACAATTAATTAGTTTTATTAGTAATCATTAATCATAAATAATCAAAGAGTTGGAGAAATAAATGAAATTGATTCCCCCTTGATTAATGCTTCCAGTAGATCGTTTTCATGGTTGAACGATCTGCTTTAGTTGTTGGTGACAGCTAGCTGCTATGATGCACTTTGTGTAGCTTGCTGCTTTTGTTAGCAGATTGTTTTTAATATATAAATAACAATCTTCTATTCTTGACATCAGCAGTTGGCTGTCCATTTTTACTTTCATGCAACTTGCAGCATTTGAGGTTGGGCAGCAGGTCGTTTTTCTTCTTTGAATGATCTGCTCCGTGTTTTTTTAACTAAACGGCAGGCTGTAAATTTTCAAAGTAAAGTATGTTATTGTCTTGAGATTAAGCACAAGTTTAACAGCACATTAAAACTTAGTAAATAGGTAGCTAGAATTAAAGGTGTGATAACAGATAGCTTTTTACCACCAGCTAGCTGTTATCAACACTTGTACCAATTTCAAGATTTATTAATCCCAGTTTTACACAAAGCATTTTGAATCTGTCTTCGGGTAATGCTTTTGTGAGAACATCAGCTCGCTGCACATCCGTGTGAATTTTCTCTATCTTGATGTTCTTCTTCTCAACATGATCACGAATAAAGTGATGACGAACATCCACGTGTTTGCATCGAGTATGAAGTACTGGATTTTGTGTTATTGCTATGGCGCTCGAGCTGTCACAAAATATTGTAACTGCGTCCATCTGTACTTCGTAATCTTTGAGCTGCTGTTTGAGCCATAAAATTTGTGCGGTGCAACTGCCTACAGCCATGTATTCTGCTTCTGTTGTACAGGTTGCAACCGAAGTTTGCTTTTTAGAAAACCATGAGATGAGCTTGCTTCCAAGAAATTGACAAGTCCCAGATGTGGATTTTCTATCAAGCTTGCAACCTGCATAATCAGAATCAGAATAACCAGTTAATACAAAATTATCATCACAAGGATACCATAAACCTATTTCAATAGTCCCTTTGAGATAACGCAATATTCTTTTGGCTGCTTCTAAGTGGGATTCCCTTGGACTAGCTTGATACCTAGCACAAACACCAACAGCAAAAGTAATATCAGGTCGACTAACAATTAGATATAAAAGAGATCCGATTATACCACGATACTGTTTTATATCTGTTGTTTTCCCAAGTATATCAGGACCAATTTGTCCATTTGTATGCATAGGGATCTTTGCTGGTTTGCAATCTTTTACTCCAAATTTTGTGATGAGATCGTTGATGTATTTGGATTGATTGATTAGGATCCCATCAACAAATTGTTTGACTTGCAAACCTAGGAAGAAGTTCATTTCTCCCATCATTGACATCTTGTACTTATCCTGCATTAGCTTACTAAACTTGTTACAAAGGAAATCAGATTTGAATCCAAAAATAATATCATCAACATAAATCTGAACTAAAAGGATATAGTCTTGGACTTTGATGGTGAATAACGTCTTGTCTACTGATCCTCGTTTGAATCTCGATTGAAGTAAAAATGTGGATAGTGTTTCATACCAAGCTCGAGGAGCTTGTTTTAATCCATACACTGCTTTAACTAATTTGTACACCTTGTGTTCATCTTCAACTTCAAACCCAGGTGGTTGTTCCAAGTAGACTTCTTCTTCCAGAATCCCATTCAAAAATGCACTTTTTATATCCATCTGAAATACTTTGAAGCGTTGGAAAGCTGCATAAGCAAGAAACAATCTGATGGCTTCTAGTCTTGCAACAGGTGCAAATGTCTCATCAAAGTCTATCCCTTCTTGTCGGCAATAACCTTTTGCGACTAGCCTTGCCTTGTTTCTTACTACTTCACCTGATTCATCTCTTTTATTCTTGAATATCCATTTGACTCCAATCACACCTTGATGATGAGGTCGATCCACTAAGTACCACACATTATTTCTCTTGAATTCATTTAATTCTTCTTGCATGACATTGATCCAATTTGCACTTTGCAAGGCTTCTTCGATGTTCTTTGGTTCGGTATGTGCAAGATAGCAACTAAGTAGTGCACTTTCTCCATGCATGCGTCTCGTTTTGACTCTATCTGTTGGGTTCCCAACAATGAGATCAGATGTATGGCTATCTACCCATCTTCTTCGTCTTTTCATTTCATCCGCAGATACTTTGATTTTCATTTCATCGGGTGGATTCTCGAATTCAGGATGATCTATGGTAGGTACATCAAAGAGATCGTTAGTATTTAAATCAATGCTTGATACTTCATTTACCAATTGTTGAACAGATGGTTGTTGAGTTGAGGGAGGGGGAGATTGAGTGTTTTGTTCATCAACGGATGGTTGAGAATGTTCATGTGAAGTTCCCCCTTCATTTGTTCCCCCTAGATGAGAGAGTTATCCATCTGTTCCCCCTTGCTGTGGCTTTTCTCCAGCAGGTTGATTATTAGCTTCTTCTTCATCTTCATCTCTTCGTGGACTCCATAGAAGAATGTCATCGATGAGTCTATCTGTGGAATTTCTCAACGTTGAGTGAGAGAGATCATCTTTTGAAGAAACGCTATCTGTTCCTGAAACTTCAAAATTGGCTTCATCAAAAATAACATGTGGTGTTACTTCCACAACAAGGGTTCTTTTATTAAAAACTCTATAAGCTTTACTGATCTCAGAATATCCCAAAAATATTCATTGATCACTTTTGCTATCAAATGTTTTTAATTGAGTTTTTCCATTGTTGTGAATGTAACATTTACATCTAAAGGATCTAAAGTTTGAGATTCGAGGCTTCCTGTTATTCCACAGCTCGTATGGAGTTTTCCCATGTCGTTTTGTGACCACAGATCGATTTTGAGTATAGCAGGTTGTGTTAACTGCTTCTGCCCAGAATTTCTTAGGGAGGTTGATCTCATTTAGCATAGTTCGGGCAGCCTCCTTGAGAGATCTGTTGCGCCTTTCCACAATCCCATTTTGTTGTGGTGTACGAGCTGCTGAAGTTTGATGTTGAATTCCCATTTTTGAGCAGTATCCTTCGATCATGTGATTGATGAATTCGGTTCCACGATCAGATCGAATGGTTATGATGGATGTCTCCTTTTGATTTGAAAGTTTGTTGACACTGCCGAAAAATTCCCTGACCAGGTCACTCTAGGTAATGGTTTCCTAGTCGAGGAACTTATCCCATCCTATGATCTTGAAATGATCCCTGACTTGCTCCTCGATTCCATGCTGCTTGAGAAGGGCAAAATCGATGGTCTTGGGGACCACAATTTTCTTTCCCTCCAGATCCATGGTTGCCTTGACCTCTGTGTTCCTTGGCCTAGTCCTCCTTGCTGGTGTTACCATTTCCTTCTTGACCACTGTTTTAAACCTTCGCTTTGGTGGGGTTTTCACCTCCGAAGAGATTTCCTCCACCTCTTCTTCTTGCATTTTGTTGGAACTCCCTTTTTGGCTTGCTTCCTTCGGTTGATCCACTTCCATGTCGTCGGCTTTATCCTTCTCCGGGGCTTCTTCCTCCTCTTCCTCTTCTTACTCGCCTTTTGCTTCCTCCTCTGCCTCTTTCTTGGTTTCCTTTGGTGGTGGGTTATTCTACTCTGCCTCGGTGGGAAGCTTTTGGGAAACTTCCTCCTTTGGCTGTGAAAATGGTTTCGCCTCCATAGGGTTTTCGGGTGTCGCCATGGAAGGTGCTTCGGTGGTGGTGTTCTCCGGTGGTGGTTGAGTCGCGGTTGATGATGGTTGGCTGCTGGCTTCACCTTTCTTCTTCTACAACTCTCTTGCGTACCATGGTGTGTAGGGGGGGTTAAGTTTGCAGTTCTTGCGGTGGTGGTTGTGGAGAGAGTGGGGGAAGAGAGGAAGAGCGGTTGAATGCTGCGATATTTTGGCAAAGTGAGAATGAGATGGAGTGTTAGTAGTAGTTAAGCGGTAGAGTGTTGGGAGTTCCAGAGGTGAATGTGAGAGAAAAATGTGTAACGTTTGAGATAAGAGTGGGGTGGCAGTTATAGGGTGAGGTAGGCTGGCAGGCGTAGGCACTTGATGGCCTGACTGACGCGCTGACATGGGCGATAATTACTTTTGCAGCGCAAAAGTCTCCCGCGCCATTTTCCCTTTAGTAGTTCCATCATCTTTTCAGCCTCCTTTGTCTTGGCCAACCTCCTGAGGAAAAGTGGCTTGTTGTAGATGTTCTCCTCCAGAGCCTTCTTGGGCGACTTGGCTCTAGGTTTGAGCTCTAGCTTCTGTTCAGCCTTTGGTTTAGGCTTCTTGACTGACTCCTCCTCAACTTCTATCTCCTCTAGTTCCACCATCTCATTGGCAGGTTCCACCACTCGTTTAGGTAAGAATTTTTCGTTCCTAAGCATCACCCCATTGACTTGTGGCTTGGGATTCACCTGGACTTGGGACGGCAGTCCTCTTTGCTTGTTGTCCATCTTAACAAAAGGAGATCTGGTTGGCCAGTGACCGTAGGGCTCCTCGACTTTCTGTTTTGAACTTCTTGTTTGACTAAAATTGTTTCGAGTCGCTCGAAATATTAACGAGGTCGTCTAGCAATGATAAGTCAATTCAAGTCGTATTTTCAAGGAAGACTTAGCAAGGAAATTTAATTCTTTGTTCATAACGAAAGAAAGTAAAACGATGTTTGAAGATTTTAATACTAGGCACGGAATATAAATAACAAAAGGATGTGAATTCTAAACTAATGAAAATCAACGGAGAACTGAATTGTCTAACTAAGAAAACGAGATGCGAATTTAAAAGAATGCAAGTAACATGGAAATCGAAATAAAAAAGAATGTAGAAAATACATTGAAAATTGAGATCGAAAAGAGCATAGATTAAATAAACGAAATAAGAAAACGAAAGCATAAACAAATGAAAGAACTTGATAATAAAACGAACCTGAAATAATAAAGGGAGACAAACTTGAATAATAACTGGAACGATCTTGAATCCACAGTGAAAAACTGAAGAAGAACTACAAACTAGAATGGTGCAATCGACTATCCTTCGAAATCCGATACTAAAGCTAACAATGACTAACTAGAAATCAAAAGTCTCGATCCTAGAACAATAGGTCGAGAGATGCTCAAAATATAAGTGCAAAACATCAATAAATGATGGTAAAAAAGGTCTCTAAAAAACGGTGTCTATTGAATGAGAAACGCGTCGGGTATTTATAGGCAAGAGGAGAGGTCAGCGGCCGCTCAAGGTCAGTGGCCGCTGAGAGGGTCGTTCCACGCTCCCCGTGCGCACAACCCGCTGAGGTTGTTGGCGTTGGCCCTGGCGCGCGCTGGCTCGGGCGCCTAGCTAGGCCGTGGCTCGGCTGGGCATGTCTCCACCTAGTCAGCGGCCGCTTAGGGCTACGAGGTCGATGACTTATGCTATCGGCCTTTATCTTGTTCTTTCGTCATTTCTCGATCTTTTCGCGTCCCTTTTCCAACTTTAACACTCGTTTAGGCTTGTGATCCTGAAACATAAAATGAAACATAAATTAAGCCAAAACATCACGCAAAGTGGGAAAACAACACGAATAAAGACATGAAAAATACGAGTTTAGACGATCAAAAAGAGGCTAAACAACCCCTCCACACACAAAACCTTGCTTGTCCTCAAGCATAACTTAGTCTAAAATATCCATAGGGAAAAATCTAAAATAGATCTTCATATCACCACGTTACGTCACATAGAGATCATAGAAGCAAGTAGACCACTTAGACTAGATAATCATCAATTCGAACAACACAAAATAATGATGCACAAGGTAACATCGAGATCACATAACCGGCTAGAGTTTTTATTCATCTTTATTGGTGTATCTTTTTCTTTTCTTTTTCTTTTTAATAAGAGGAATATTAAGGACAATGTTCACCGGGTGTGTACTCCGAATGTTTGGGTTTTCCCGCTGTGGTTTTTCATACCCATCTCTTTTATAATTTTAAATTATTGATTAAGAGAGTGGGGTAGAATCCTTATGTATTCCTATTTTTAATGAGCTCAAAAAGGCAAATTAGAACAATGTCAAGTTATATGGTCACACTACAAGAAAACTGTCATTTTGCGTCATGAAAAATGTATCGTAAATTGTTATTTTAATGTCGCAAAATTGAATTTGCAACATTTTGTGCGTCACGTCAACTTGTGTCACAAAATGTGATGTAGCATTTTTACAATATTTTTTTTAATAGTGACGCAAGATATATGATATTTTATACTTTAATTTCTTAAATGTTGCATAAAATTTATGACACACAACCCATCATTAGTATTAGTGACACATATCCATTTAAGACACATGACGTGACATAATTTATAATGACGTATCATAATTTGCGAATTAGATCGCGACATAATTATAATGTGATGTAGTTTTTCACGACATCTATAGCGTCATAAATTTAAGATAAATAAATTATGTTACAATTTTTTTATTATAAATCGTAAAATAATACAAATTTAAAAATCGGACCGGACCGGTTTAACTACGAACTAACTTACAAACCGGTCCGATTATGTTATTTGGGGTCTTGCAATGTAAATCGAAAACTCAATTCATTAATTTTTTTTTAAATGTTAGATGTAATAATCGAACCTTTGGCCTTATTAAAGATAGAAAAACTTATTAACCATTTGAGCTAGATAAGCCATTTGTTTATTTAAATTCAATTATTAAACTTAATATATTATTATTTTTTATATATAAATACTTAAAACTCCAACTACTACTATTTATATTTGATTTAAAAACTATTAAAATTATCATTATTAAATTTAAAATTATCATTTTTTTCACATAAATTTCTAAAATATTATATTATCGTGCATGTATATTTGTTAACAATATTAATAACTAATAACTATTAGTTTATGAAATATATAATTTTTTAAAATAAAAATTGAATTTTATACAAATTTAAATATTCATATGCATATATATTTGAAATATATATATAAATTTTTTCTTCGTGAAACTCGTGAATCGTAACCTAGGAATACGAAGCAGAGTCATACATAGCTCAGTTCTTCTCTGACAGGTTAAAAATTTCTTCGTGTGATGTGATCTTAGTTTAAGATATCTACTGAACAACAAAGTAATATTCAATAGAGATTATGGTGCGGTTTATATTCTATAGATTTTTCTTAGGGATATCTGACTTAATTTGATTGAGTTCATTGCCCAAATTTAATATATTTTTTGCAATATTTTATGTTACTGGCTCGTAAGTTTCAATCTCATATTGTGAAGTTTAACTTTCTAAACAAATATTTAAAAATACACATAAAATAATATTACGTATATATTAGAAAATTGTGTCACATTATTTTATTAAAGCATAAGTGACACAAATATACAACAATATTTTTAGTGTGTTGTATATTTACGTTATTCTGTGAAAGTGTCGCAAATAATTGTCACACTTAAAAGACATAAAAATAAGTGTTGTAGTTCATGTCATAAAACTATAACACGATATATATATATATGACGCACAATTAATATATTTTAACGAAATTTAACACAACATTATTTTATTGTGTCATTAATTTACGACATTTAATTGATGTGTTGCAATGAAAATGTCGCAATTTAAGGACATATAAATAAGTGTGGTATATGTGTCATAAAATTATGTCATAATTTTTAAATGATGCAAAATAGACGTAAATAGACGACACTAGAATAATAAATATAGTAATTTATCGACAATTGATTATAATATCTCATGTGTTTGTGTCGCAATAGCCCTGATTTCTTGTAGTGCCATTGACGTGAGGTGTGAACAATTAGGGTTACCTAATGTATCTTCACGCGGTTTCCCATGCTCATGGTTCTCATAAGAGCAGAGACCTCTCGACAAGTTCAATTCTCATAACAAACCATGGATCTGCAACAAGTGGTCATAAACAACTAACCAATCGAATCAATCAATTTATACTGTCATGCATCACTATCTCGATCATTCTACTAAGATTAAGAATCCGGTCATAATGTTCCACACATTCCTAGTTCATCTACGTTTCATAACATGAACCAAGTCAAATGAATCAAGGCCTTCAAATCATATCTCATCTCAAACACATGCCACGACTCGATTCAACCACATGATATCAAGACAAAGTAGCTCTAAAACAATCAAGATTTTGCATACAAAAGACACTAAAATAAAACGACGAATGCAAGCACTAAAAAGACACCCCTCCCCCTACAAAGATAGAGCAATGCCCTCATTGCAGAAAGTAAAGAACTATAGAGTAGGGATAGAAAAGTCGTCGGGAGGAGGGTGGGTGGATGCTTCGCCAAAGGTCCAAGACGACCATTGTTGTTGCATCTCTCGTAAAAGCCTATTTTGCTCCACCATCACCTTTTGTTGGGCTTTCCATTGTTGGTGCTGGGCGTCAAGGCGAGTGTTGATGTCTAGGATGTAAGAGCGCATCTAGCAAATGCCAGTGGTGACCTCGGTAGTGAACCGCTCCCATTGGGAGTTCCATTGAGACTGGGTGCTCCATTGAGATTGGGCACACCATTGTGATTGGGCGCCCCATTGAGATTGGGCACCCCAATCGGATCCTCCGATCTTGTCCACCGTGTTGTAGCCTAGCCAAGCGGCGTCGGCTTCCTCGTCGGACTCTTCCTCCCCTTCCTCCTCGGAATGGGCCTTTTCGTTGGCCACCTTGTGAGCATGTTCTACCTCGTCATGATCTTGGGATTTCTGGGATGCGATTTGAGCATTAAGATATCGCATCACACAATTGTGTCTCTGTTGAGGCACCAATTCAGTTTGTAAGAGGGCAAATGGTGCGCCTCTCAACTCGTTAATGTCGATCTTCTTGGTGGGAAGGAGCTCGTTGTTTGGGGTCCATCCGAAAGATGTATTTCATCATGGAAGTAGTAACAGTATGAAATATGCCACAATACCGGAATTTAAATGACTTAAAATCATATGCAACATCAAATGTGGTGAGAAATTCAAGTTCTAGTTCTGTAAATCAATCAACCTCTAGCTTAGCATATTTTTCTAATCTAATAGTTTTCATATAGCGCGTCACCTTAGAAGCAATACCTAAGCTACTGAACAATTTCCAATCAAGAGTACGAGAAAGAGTGATATCAAGAGTCGTGTACCGTATAAATAGAGTGCTCTTGCTATCGTTGTATATTGGGAATGGTGCTCCCGAGCCTTGGATATTATCGCGAACGAGGTCGTCTTCACCTCCTTGTCGGCTAGATTTCCCAACTTCACTTGTTTTTTTTATCTTTTTCTACTCATTGAATTTTTGACAAACACTTGGTGGACAAGAAAATGTGTAAAGTTGGGGTTTGGGGATTTTGGTGTTTTAGTGGGTGAAATCAGAAATTATTCGGATGGAATGAAAGAACAAGTAAAGTTGATGGTGAATCCAAAGAACTGGAGTGAAAGAGTGAGTATGGAAGGAGGAATTGAAGAAAGAAATTTGGGGGAGGGTTAGGGTTTGGCTTATTTGGGAGAGAGGGAGTGAAAGAAGTGGGAAAAAAGAAGGGAGAAAGGTGTTTTAAGTGTGGTAACCGGGTGACTCAGCAGTCGTTGAGGGGTCAGTGGCCACTGAGTATGGTTCTCGTAAAATGGTTGGGGGTTTTGGAAGAATTTACGTAAGGATATGTCAGGTGGCACGGGCGCTGGCGCGGGGTCAACGACCGCTAAGTATGCCGCGGTCGCTGACCCTTCCTCTCGTAAAATTTCTTCATTCTCTCCTCCGCGGGCGCTGTGTGTGCCGTGTTGTCGGAGCTCAGTCGTTATCACTCCGACAAGATAAATTTATAAGTCCAACACTCTTCACTAAGTTCCGCTACAAGTACAGGGTCGATCCCACAGGGAGTTGGTGAATTCCTTTCTCGATGTCACAATTTTGGGTTTTGATTCTGGTCTTGCCTTGGGCAAGAGGTGTAACCAAGCAGAATAATAAGCACTGTAAAAGTAAATAACTAAAAAGAAACACTAAAAGAGTTAAATGAGAAAGCAACTTGACTTGGGTTAGAGTCTTTGAGTCTTGACTTATGTCTCGATCATTGGTGCAAAGTTATTCGTTGTTTCGGAAAGTCATTGATTAAGGGTAGGTGTAAGAATGGGGTTGTACTCCTACCACCCAAACGCATCACTCAAGCAGCCCCCTTTTTAATCGTCACGTAGCCGCTTAAGCCCCATCCAGCACACCTTTTCAGCCCAGAAGGTAAGGCTACTCACTCCCTATTCCCCTTGCCCAAGATTGCTCTTGGACCAAGCTTACTCCAATGTACCCAAATAGGCATTCGCGGGACTGGGCAACCATGGGCACACCATCTCAGACGCCCGTCCTATGGCGTTCCCACCTACTTCACCACGCTCATCCCTCTGGCTGGCAAGCAGGAAGTCGCTAACACTTGGAGTTTCCAGCTCGCAATTGTAACCTGATCTCGCCCAAGACTGCTAATGGCCAAACAACATCGAAGACTTGATCAAGTTGTATAGGATTCAGATTCAGCGCTTTAGGAGCTTGCCAAGACAACTATATGCACAATTAGACCTCTCAAGACTTTATAAGTCTTGGACTCAATTCATCTTACCCCAAGTCAAATCTAATAATCTAGCTACTCATACGGGAAATAAAGAACAAGGATGAAATAAAGAAAACCATACTTGTATTGAAAATACGAAAGTAAAGTGTGACCAAAAGATCATTTTTCCCGGATCAACCCGTGGCAAAGCCAAAAAGCATAACAGAAATTAAATAGATGTTTGCCCCGTAAGACTTGTTTCTTCATCCCAATCACTCATAACAATTTAAAGAACTAAACTAAGCAGTTGGGCGTCTTCCCTTCCCTCACATGCATCTATTGCGTGTGTCTCTGATTTGATTCGTGGGGTATATATATGAATCTCTGTGGGCCTGGGCTTTTGTGTGGTACCGGCTAGGGTTCCGGCAAACTGTCCTTCCCGGTCAGATATTCCGTGAAGAAGGAAAGAATCTCAATCCTTCCCCAAATCGTTGTGAAAGGAAAGGGCGATAAGTTTCCTTTTCCGCGGAAGGAAAGAAATCTGCAGCGAATCCCCGCCTCTTGCCCTTCATCTTGTGCGCTCCCAACTTCTTGGTCAGTCTTCCATCTTGCTCAGCGTGTCCCCTTGGTCTCCATCTGTTGCAGTGTGATCTCGGGCGGTACTTTTCCTTGGGCTCCAAATTGCCCAAGCTTCTCCGTGCATAATCTTGCCTCTTTCTCGAGATGACCTGCAACTTGACCTGCATCCTGCCTGCCATAGACTTATGTCCTCCCAGACACGAAATACGACACAAACAAAGGAAAAGACTTGATCTAGACCTAAAATAAGATACAAAAAGAGCACGAAAAATGGGCTCGTCACGCGCCCGCTGACTTGGCCTCTCGTCTAGACTTTTTTGAGGTGTGAATATGTGTTATCCCCGTATGTTGATATGTATTGATTTTTGATATGTTAGCCCCGTATATGATATGATAGGTGGTAGACTTAGTTAGGTTCGGTTCTTAATTGGGCTAGGTTGTATGGTTGAAATGTTACGTGGGGCATGTTGCTTTGCTAGTTGGTGTGTATAGTGATCATGATTTGGATTATGAGTGACTACTCTCTAAAGTCTATGTATCCGGTTCCCTTGAATAAAAAAAAGTGAAAATAAAGAGTTTTAACTCTTCAAAAAAAAAAGAATAATAAATGCTAGAAGGGCGTAATTGAGTAAGACGAGTCGAGTTTGTGGGTTCTACTCCGCTTATTATAGATAATGAGTATGGAAAACAACATCAGGGCACTCAATGTGATCCATTGATTTTTAGACCCGATGATTACACCCTTATGCAGACTTGCTTGTTTTACTTAAAGTTTAGGGGAACTGGATGTGTGGATAATAGGGAGATGTGAGATTGTGCGTATATCGTGATCATGTGCATACCGATGAACTTAGTAACATGAAACATTACATCTTGATTGAGTGACCGAATACGATTAGGAATTGAATCTAATCTAAGTCTTGGTGTGAAGGTATGAATGGTGGTCGGGCATACATGTTGACTATTGATACGAATTGATACATTGTGATTGGATTTTGCTTGAGAACAAGCAATTGATTATGTGTGGGGGAGTTGTTTAGTATGTTTTTGTTTCGATTTTGGTCTTTGTGTTGTTGTGTCTAGAGTATTAGATTGTTCATTTTCGTTACTTTTCTAGTTCGTTTTTACGTCGGTCGTGTGTTTTCGTGCTTTGGATGTAGGATGGTGGAATGAGGAGAGATTGGAGCTAAGTGTGGAGCATTTTTCGTTGTGCATGTAAAGTCAAGTGAAGTGGGTCAAGCCGAAGAATGCGCGAGAAGGAAAACCAAGTCCAAGGACCAAAGAAGGAGTCTAGCGGCCGCTGGGGTGCACCTGCAGAAGAATTCAGAGACCAGGGCCCAGCGACCGCTGGCCCTGCATGAATCATGCGCTAGAGAGGCAAGGCCAGCGACCGTTGGCTGGCAATTATGAGCGGGTTTTAAATTCTTTTGGCGTCATTTTCAAAGGCTCTCCAACTCTTGTACTCGAAAATATTGCTCTCAACACTAGTCTTACTTGCTTTCCTAGGGTAGATCAGTAGTTTACTTGGGATGAATGATTGAGGGCGAGTTCGGCTCTCAATCCGAGACTCAATCTTATAAGCATGTTTAATTCTTATTTTGATCGTTCTATGGATTGATTGTCTTCATCTCCCTAGGTTTAGAATCTCTTTTAATTCTCTATTGATTGCTCTTCGATTCGTGCTTTTTGATTTAACTTGTACTTGTTTAATTGAAATGCTTGATCACCGTTTTAATTTATCATTATTGGTTGAGATCGAGAGATGATTCCAATATAGACCTAGGGTTAAATTAAACAATGATTCCAATCAGAAATGTAGGAATCATATTCGTAGTTGTTATTGATTTCCTATTGTGTAATTCGAGTACGTAAGTTAGAATTACAACTTAATTTTCTAATACGAAAATTAGTGATTAAGCAACTTTAGGAAGTTATTAATTGACTTCGAATCATTTGTTCTTATTTGAGGAATTCTTATTAGGGATATCTAATACGAGAGTTGTGATTTTGTCTAATTATGGATACATAAGTAACTAATTAGACTAACTTTTAGGAAGCTTGATGAACGAACAATAGCATGAGTAGAGGATCATGATTTAATTAATTGTAGGTTTTTTGAATTCTAGGCCCTTCAATCCCGAATCCACCTTTTAATTCTGTTTATTGTCTTCGTTTTATTTCTTGTTCCTCTCATTTATCTCTGTTAGGGTGTTTAGGATGTCCCTTTTCTTGTTTTAATAACACATAGGATTAGAGCCGCCCTGTTAAGCTTTCCATCGAGATCCGATCGGGGTTAGCTTGCCACATGCAATCGACCTCGTATAATTTGCGAGAACCTAGAGTACACACTTTAGGCTTAACAATTCAAAATTAATTATATATAGTATTTAGAGGTGTTCAAAGGAACCGGAACCGTTAGAACCGAACCGGAACCAGCGGTTTCATGAACTATAATCGTACCCGATGATTTCGAACTGTAACCGTGTAGACGACGATTCGGTTACGGTTCCAAAATTTTAGAACCGTGAACCGGCAGTTCAAAACCATAACCGTCAATTTGGAACCGTATCACAATTTTATTATTAAATGTAATTTATTTCTTATATTATAAAGAGTCATTTTTTATAATAATCTTTTTGTAATTCATAATAACACATTAAAACTTATGAATACATTAATAATTAAATAAAATAAAACTTAACTATATGAAAACCTAATTAAACTCTAATATTATAAATTAAAATAATTAACTTTTTGTTAGTGTTCATCTTTTATTGTTATATTTATGAAGATTAACATTTTATTTTATTTCATTTTATTAATGTATTTGTGTTTAATGTGTTATTTAATTTAAGTATTCATGACATAATAACACATCAAAATATTTTATTTTATTTTATTATTAATATATTATTATATGGATATTATATATAATTAACACTAAATTAAAATAAATATTTACCTAGTAATTATAGTATTACATTAAAAAGGTAATTATGTGATACAAAATTAAATGATGATATGCATTGGTATATAATTAAAATTTTAAAAATTTAAATATATTAGCATTAAATTTTTAGACGGTTTGAAACCGTAACCGGCGGTTTGGAATCGTAATCAGAACCGTCCTACACGGTTCGATTCCAAACCGTGAACCGTCAAAACTACTGTTCGATTACGAACCGTAATCGTGAACACCTCTAATAGTATTATCCAATTTTCAAGAGTAAACGATGATGATTGATGAATGCTATATATTTTTGTATCATAAATGAACAAAGCTTATTGTAGGGGCCTACTTATCTTTATTATATATTATAATTAACAAAATTATTTTTTAATCTATATAATATATAAAGTATACATTCAACTAAATATATTGCAATTTTGACTGAATAATTAATTAAATATAATTATAATCATGACTAATTAATTATATAAGATATTAATTATACACTTACCTAAAACAATTCTTTTCAAATCTTTGATTTATATATTACCGTATATAAAATATTAATATAAATATGAAAGAAGGCTTGTGGTGATGCCGCATAAGTCTTGCATTAATGAGAAGAATTCAATATGTAATCATTTAATATATTATATAAATAGGAGAACAATCATATGAGAATGATATTTAAAGTGAGAAATGAGAATATGTCATCATCCTTAAATAATTAAATTCCACGATTATGATTAAATCTTGGATATGGATTATTTATATGGTAAATTCATACTCTCTCTATCCCATTAAAGATGACGCCCCTTCTTTCTGCACGCAAACCAAGATAATCCCTTTTTTTGTTTACACTTGAAGCATAAAAAAATTACTATAAAAGAAAATGGGCCAACTTTAATGGGACGGATGAAAATGAAAAAAAGGGTCATATATAATGGGACGGAGGGAGTATATAAAATGATATTTATGTCTTTATTCAATGATATGTAACCTATGTTACCATAATTACTATAATTAAATCTTAAAATAATCCTTCTACATTGCAGTATCAAGATCGAAGTATGACCTATTAGATTAATTATAAATTGTTTTATTTATTGCTCAATTCCAAGAGTCATTAATTTAATACATTTTTATTTTTGAATAAGCTAGAGCCATTATACATATTAATATTTAAAATCATATGCTTTTAATCGGGTATTATTAATAAATGGAATAATAATGCGTAATGAAATCTATTGAAACATATAAATTAATAGAATTGTATATTTTTTATTAAAAAATTCATAGTTATAATTATAAATAACATAACGGTTTTAATTTCATGTAAAAATGTGAATTAATTTATTCATGATTTTACCTTCACTCGGTTATGCATTTATTTATAGTATATCATGCATAGTATTATATTCAATCGTGCGGAATATTGAGGTGTAATATCATATTGCTGACATGAAAATTTTAATTTATTTACCTCAATTAATTTTTCACAACCATTTAATAAGTGCTCATTGATATATGCATATATTTAAAATTATATGCATTATACAACCATACTATATGCATAGTTGTAACGCTAGATATGCATCATTGTTACATCAATGTACTATTTGTTATCATAATTGCATTATTTGTGTACATTTTTAATTAACTCACATGAATCAAAGACTTATTTAATTAATATATTAAATATTAAAAATGATTATTTAAACAAATAAGACTTTAAGATTTACACTTATATTTTTGTTTTATAGTATTGCATAAGATTGTGAAAATTGGTCTCAATTATTCTATTGCATAGTGTTACGATTTTCCAAAAATATAACTATACAAAAAGGTTTGAATGTGCGTAATATATGAGATGAAATATGCTAGCTCTTTTTGCTTTTACTTCTTTATCCATCCAAACAAGAACTAATTCTTAAATGTGAATTAAAAACCAATCAGGACCGTTAATCTTTGTATGATTTATAGTCCAAATTAATTGTGTATCAAATTTATGCATATAATGTATTGAAATTATAATGCATTGGTTAATGATTAAAAATGTATTATTATCTTATGCAATAAGATTTCACGTGTAATACATTAAAATAATATGTAACATGCATAAATTTTAGTTTCTATAAGTTTTCACTTTAAGTCAACATAAAATTTAAAGAAGCAAAGAAGTTGGAGAAATGCATTACCTTATGGTTCTGAAATTGTGATTCCTTCGACTTAGGGAAGGCTATTTGCAAGCGCAAGAACAAAGGAATTGCCTATAACGGCAGTTCAATTCAATGGTCTTTCATTTTCTTGTACTGGACATGCCATTCGGGTCGACCTCATCCATTTCACAGATATTTCTAATGGCTCGGTACAGTCCATTAATGGTGACCCCAACAGTTGAGAAAAACCAATTTTTTATTTTAACTTTACTATTGGAAAATTTAAAAAGTAGTTTTTGGAAAAATCTCACAAACTGATTTGTTTGCACAAACCAGTTTCTTCACTGACATAAACCTACAAAAACCAACGTGGAAAGACTTAAAATATATAAAATCATTTTATGGGCTACAGATTTTTCCACAGTGAAGCCCACCAATATCAACGACAATTTAATACTTTGATTATTTATGGTTGTGGAGAATTTTTAAAATTTTTTAAATTATAATATTATTATTTTGGTAATATATATTAATATGACCGTTTCAACTTGAACGTATATATATTTTTTAAGTCTATAAATAGTGTTCTTCAACACTTCATTTTTACACACCTCTAAAACATATTTCCTTCTTTTTCTTTTATTTTTCTCTCCATTTTCACTAGTAAAATGGCAGATTTAAGCTCGCAAAATTCCAACTCTAGTGCTTCTGAAATCCAAAATTTCAAGGTTTTCATCCAATTTCACAATTTCGTCAAATACCTTACCCTCATGAACAAATTCCAATTAACTATCAAATGCTAGAGATGATGGCTCAACAATTGACCTTCAACTCCCCTCATGGTTCCAATTTACACCAACAAATGTCATTCGATAGTTTTGGCATATCTGTTTTTGCTCCACTATTCAATGCACCTGGTGGTTCAATTTTTATCAACAAGTTTCATTTATCTCCCACGGTGTTCCAACTTTTTCTCAACAATATACATTCAACTCATCTGGTGTTCCAACTTTTTCTCAACAAATTTCATTCAGTAGTCCCTCTCGATCAAGTTTTCCTCCGTATTCTTCACAAATTCCACATATTGGTGATGATGATGTTGTTGTTGTTGGGGAAGTTGATAAATCCACTGCAATGTCAAATGAGAGAAAAAAATGTCGTGGACGCATGATGACGACATCCTTCTTGTATAATTTTGGTACAATATCAGCACCGACTCCATTATTGGCAATGGCCAAAAGAGAAAGGAGTTTTGGGAGAAGATTGTTGCATACTACAATGAGAATAGGCCTGAGGGCACTGTTTCGCGAAGTCACATGCAGGTAAAAAATTATTACTACATAATCATGATAGATAAATGGACAAGTATCTACAATAATTTTTGGAGCAATCGAGCGAGCGGACAATGCGACAATGATGTATTGGAGGCGACAAAGAAAGCATGGAGAAACGACAATCCTAAAAACAAGGATTTCAGGTGGTTGCACGTATGGAAAATCATCCAAACTTGCGAGAAATGAGCTTCTCAGCAAATGCGACAAAATCCTTTGAAAAAATCATAGAATTCTGAAACAAATAGTCCATCTTCTACCGATACTGGATGTCATGAGTGGTCGTTGGGACAACAAAGAGCTAAACGATTTGCTAAACAAAAGGCGAAAATGACATCATCAACAAACGATGAGAATTGGAAGAATTTGTAAGAGGTTATGGATAGACAATTAAATTCAAGTAGAGCAACTTAAACTCCAAAACTTGGAGTTATACAGTGAGGATACTAGTGGCATGTCGAGGGCACATCTATATAGTTATAACAAGATGGTAGACGAGATCAAAACCAAATATGGATGAAACTAATTTCATTATGTCTTAAGTATTAGTCAGAGTTTAAAAGTATTATGTTTCTTCAGTATTTTTAATACGTATTATGTGTCTTAAGTAAGTTCATTTATGTGTCTTTAGTATTTGAAAATTTTAATTATGTCAATTTAAATTAGGAGCGCAATAAATTTATTTTAACTATAACAACACATTACCTCACTACACATACTACTCACCACAATTATTCACTTAACTCTACAACTACTCACCTAACTCTACAACTACTCAACTCAACTACTCACCTAACTCTACAACTACTCAACTCAACTACTCACCTAACTCCACAACTACCACAAAATTTTGCTATATGTATAACATATTTTCATTCATCTCAACCACAACATACTCACTTCTTCGTCAAAAAATAACACAAAAATATCAAACAATCCTAGTGAAATTGATGAGATGTGGAAGACATGATTCCGTTTTTCGGCAACAAATCCAATTATGTGAGAGATGATCGATTTTCTTGATGCAAATGAAGTAGAAGCTCAACCTTCATGACAACGAAGTGCTCCATCTAGTGCTCGTGGTTCGGCATATTGTCCCCAAAGATAAAACGACTACGTTCTTCTTGAAATCAACAATAAAATTCAAGGAGGCTTCGTCGAACTTGACGAAAGAAAGAATCAAGCGACTAATTGAAGCTCCTAAAAACTAAGAGTAGTGAGAACAAAATATTTGGTGTGTTTAAATGAGCTTCCAAAGACTCCCTTTTATAGCAACATGAGGGGATCCCATTAGTCACTATTATACCATGGCTTAAAAGTCATGCATAAGTGCATGATAAAGTCTCATTAGTAATGAGAATGTGAAAAACCAAAGGCAGCATCGGCTTGCAACTTTTGGATGAGTTTTCAACTTTTATGCCTAATAGCCTCCAGCTAGATGAGCCCAAAATACTTTCAAAATCTTCCACAATACATTTCTCACTCATCGACAAAATTGATTTTGAAAAATATCTCGATTATTTAATTATCAAAGAATGAAATATAAATCCGTCAAATTAATTAAGAACCATACAAGTTCAAAATCAATTTTCCAACAGTAGTAAATTAGTGATTCAAATACTATTATTTATAAGTGGTAACAGATGAGTGCCTCAAAGACAAGAATCTTAAACCTTATTTGAGATTATGTACAAAGTGATTTTTTAATAAGAAATAGGAAATGATCTCAACTTTTAATTTTAAGATATGAACGGTTCTGCTTAACCCGATTTTTTTGTGATTTAACTATATTAAAATATTCCATAAATAACATGGCAATGATATTTTTGTAATTATGGGATGAGAGAGAAATTCATATATTGCATATATTGAATAAGTCGGTTATATATCTTGCAAATATTCTCTAAATAACATGGCAATGATATCTTTTTTTTTGTACTTTTTTTTATTTTATTATTATCCTCATTCCATCAGACGCCGTCGGCCTCATCGTCACCAACTCATTCGAGAAGCCGTCTATCAGCAAGATCTGATACGTTCACTATGACTTCACCGGCGACGCAGAGATCGGCGACATGATTAGAATGTATTTAGCCACCTATGTGTTCTTCCACCCCAAGGAGTGTATATATAATTTCCTCCGACTTCACAGCGCAGAGATCCGATACGTTCGCTCCGACTTCACCAACAACGTAGAGATCAGCAGCACGATCAGAATATATTTATGCACCTCGTTGGAGAAACCGTCTATCAATATTTATGCACCGTATGTGTTCTTCCATCCCAAGGAGCGTATCAATATTATTTTCAGCATATATATTTTTTTGCACTGCCAGAATATATATTTGCATTTAGTTACTTAAGTCAATTTAACAAAAATATTATGTCAACTTTAATTTTAATTAATATATATGAAACTAAATATATTTGAATATTTTATAATATTATATTTAAAAAAGAACTAACACGTTATTGATCGACGAGCCAAAGGTATAGTAAAACTACATACACTTGAAAGGAAAGAGTATAATTATAAAGTTAGCAAACTTACAACCAACTTTCTCGCATATTCAAATTACAAATTACTCCCATCTACCATTCTAACACCAATGGAATTTGTTTTTGGGAGAACAGTAAATAAATAATAAAAAATAAAAGACTACATAAATAAATAAATAGTTAGGTAAAGAATATAGGATACTTTATATATGCAAACCACATAACCGATCATAATCTTTAATAACCAACTGAAAAGGTCAGAATAAAATAAAAAATAGTTAAGCCAGTTTACATATCTATGCACACAATCAGTGTGCTTTCACTATACATTTGGCTGTAGATTAGAGCTTTAATCACAGAATATTCACAGGCAGCATTCATTCATTCGTTCGAAGTACTAACGGAGAAGAGGAGACGA
This sequence comes from Leonotis leonurus, assembly GCA_026898415.1. Lineage (NCBI taxonomy): Eukaryota > Viridiplantae > Streptophyta > Magnoliopsida > Lamiales > Lamiaceae > Leonotis > Leonotis leonurus. Next base: position 776,920 of record JAPKLX010000058.1, on the reverse strand, counting down.
AATAAGGCAGAATCAATTTCCTCGAGTCAGCTGAGCATTGTAGGATGCCCAGTTTGAAGCATCCTTTTGAACATTTCCATTCCAAATGCGGAATCTGATGAACTGAAAGAAGGCAGTACATAACTTAGCATATTTATATTTGGCTTCGGGTAACATCTAGGAAAACACAAAATAGCAACAGCATCCAGAGAAGGTGATAATTTTTTGTTTTAGCACAAACTCATGTATCAATTATACTGCATGAATTGTTTTTGCCACAGCAATAGATAACCGATAGCTAATCACTACCAGATACTTTTTCAATAGTCAATACATCTCATTAGCACCGGAATATTTCTCTTTGTTTTCCAATAATACAGGATCCCAATTCAAAGAAAAAATAGAAGCTTATATTCTTCATGTAATTAGATTTCTTATTAATTATAATGCAGGACTTTATTAATCTTGTAGCAATATGACTACTATATTCTCTCTTTTTCCCTGAGAAAATTATGACTACTATCTTTCGCCTACCTCAGTCTTGCTCAAAATCCTAAACCACAGTCCTGCTAGCTAACGACAGTCAACTGATACTAATGGAAAGCATCGGAAATCTCGATGAAAATCAATCCGCACAATAGCAGAACGTTTGGCTTTTAACATATAGAAGTTTATTTGGCATCAATTTCATTTTTATTATAGCGACTTATTTTTTTGTATTAATAATTATTATTTCAATCATCATCTCTTTCAAAGGATGAGATTACTGGTTGGTCTTTTTTTCTCTTAACCGAGACTAGAGAAGCTTCAAGATTATTCTAACAATAGATTGAGCATGAGGATCTACAGTAACTATCAAAGCGTGTACATGAAAATGACCCCATTTAGAAAACAATGTAAAGGAACCCCTGAACACTCAACGTCACTTCTTCTCTCTCCTCCATTTCAATTTCTATATCTGAAATTATTCCTATGAAATGTTTATCTTCTTCTCTAATTAGTTCTTATGATAGAACACTAAGTGATACTAGTCCCAGTAAAGAAATTATAACTTATATATTCAATACAAGAGTTTTATTGATACAAGACACAAAAGATAAGTTAAAACCATTGACTAGGTACCCAAAAGATAATTATTATCAAGACAACACTTGAATAATCATAACAGTGCACGAAGACCATCATAAAGAAGCTGGTGTGACTTGTGACCATTTAAAAACCACATCATCTAGAAATATCAATTCATTCACAATAATATGTAAAACTCAGATTACACAACCACAAATAAAAAATTCATATCTCTGTCCACCTGCTCTCTCTCTCCCTGTCTCAATACATGTCAATGACCCAGTAAAGAAGCAAGCACAAACCTTGCATCATTGGTACCACATTAACAGCCTATTACAATTATAGCATCAAGATTTGTCACGTGTCTAAATTGATTTTTCACTCTTGATGAATAAAAGAATGGATTTTACTCTTTATTATAAAATTTAAAATTTTGTTCATTCTGAAAGAGAAAAAATTGAGAGAGAGATGGAGAGATTACAGAAGAATTACGGAATCATTCATGATGGAATCATAGATGGCAGACCTAGATTTGTATTGCCTTTGTCTATCAAGTCTTTTTATTTAATTATGAAGAAAATTATGTGTATAGTCTTTTACACGGCAACATCAGCTTCCAGCTATGACTGTTAATTATAAAAGTCTTACGTTGATAGGTTTAAATAATTCATCTTCTGACTTGTCAATACTCATATTTCATAACTATAGTTAACGTATACTTTAGGCCTTGTATTGATAAAATGTCATTTAGCTGAGTGTGCCTTATCATTTAGATAGTTTAACATATTGTAAAAAAGTATAGTACACTAGAAGCTTAAGCGCACATTGCACAAGCTGAGCATGTCTTTCTCATATCATTAGCATGTCTTTGTCATATCATATAATCTACATATCCAGAATGCTTCAATGAGCTATTATCACCTCCAGAAAAGTAGGTGCACTATCAGCCTTTTAGCAGTACCAAGATCTTTGCAAAATTCAACTGGCAGTAATTAACCACATATCTTTTGAAATCAAAAAGTAACTTCCAAAGGAAAATGGCATGGTTTCTAAATGTTTAAATCATATTCCTCTAGTAATTCAATATATGACAATTAATCTGGAAAAGAAAAGCTGGAGAAGCAGCAGAACCGTAGCATGCAATATCTTAGTAATATACAAGTATACATGATTCACATAATTTCATTGCATAAATAGCAGAAGCAGCAAATACCTTGATATAGTAATTTCATATGGGAATGAGACACCTTCAAGATTTGGTATTGGGGGTATATGATCCTTCTTTTCATTCACAAACTTAATTATCTGAAACAGAACATCACGAAGTGAAGCTTCTAATGCTGCATGACGAGCAGTCCTTTCCTCAGCTGCGATATCAAAGAGTGCCCAGAAAGAGTGATTAAACAGTATTTATGCCTGTCAACTAAGAATCAGATCACAAGGCTCTTAAAAAGTAAAGATAACAGATAATACCTCCAGGACCAACTACTATTTTGGAAGGGATAGACTTTCCACTATGTCCTTTCAGGTGTTGCATAACATTCAAATTTATGTACCACTGTTCCCAGTAGAGGCGTTCAACTTTATTAGTGAACCATGTAGGCTGTTTGTTTTTGACCTCATAGAAGGACAAACATATCTGGATCACTACAGAGTGTCAAGAATGATGAATGTGAAGAAAGAATTAAGAATTTCAAGAGAGAAAGGAAGTAGACACTCCTCTACTGGTACACAACATAAAATGTTGAGAGATAAAGGAACTGGACAAACAACACAACTAGAGCCGATCAAACCTACCACTTCACCATCTCTATGTTTATGTGAAATAATAACAAAGTACTAGATTGTGTATATCATAATAGAAGAATCTCCCAGGAGATAAACTAAAGTTACAAGAGAAACGGATCAAACTAGTGGGCCTACATACTAATATACAAAAAACCTTAGATACAAAAGGCATATATTCTAACAGTTTAACAAGCTAAACATAAAAACAATGTATCACGCGGACTTTATCTTTAGCAAAAGAAGCCATCATTCATTAAACAAGCAAAAAAAAGTTCAAGCTTGTGGCTATGAATAGACCTGATTTTTTTTATTCGGGTGCTTTTCCACCCTGTCAATGAATTGGTCAATCTTCTCATCAATTTTCCTCTCAAATTCAACATCACCGCATTGTACCTGCAAATGTAGATGATAACAGAAATTGAGAATACAACACAAACAGACTGAAACCACATCCAGGAAGAGCTAAAATTAGATAATATGGATAATTGAGCAAAAAGATTTCATTTATATGTGTATATGCACATTAGGGAAACCAAATGGGGCATCTCACTCAAACGGGTAGAAATCATCTTTTAAATAACATTAAATGCGAGCCTCGTAAGAGTTAGACAGGAATATCATCTGGAACCATCATATTCAGTATTTATGTAGAAGTTATAACTTATAAGTATTGAATACCATAAAAAACTCAGGCCTACTAACAATTTCCAATGATAAACATTGATTTCAAACCCTTACTAAAACCTTGCAAAAAATTATAAATATATTGACATCTTAGAACACCAATATCATACTTCTGAAACTAATACAGCTTAACAGTGCACCAAAAAATCATAGTCAATAATTACAAACAGCACTAGGCATATAATGAAAGAAACTAAAAATTCACTTACATAGGTAATCTCGAAAAGTTCCAAATCAATGTCTTTCGGGCGCACAAGCCCTAAAGCTCTGTGGAACAAAATTGAGTGCAAAATGCCTGCAAATCACACTTTATACCATTAGCAACCCCTAAGCACCAACTTGTTTCTAATTGTAGCAACCTACATTTCAGGAAACAACACACTACTGCTGCAAAACCTCCTTAAACTAATAATCAAAAAATTAATAACCACCATAAGAGAATAATTTTACCCGATCACGAGTTGGGCCCTTCATGTAAATGAATAGTTTCGGTAAGTTAATAAGATAATAACTTTTTAGAAGACCCTTGTATTAATATTTTAGTCCAATCAATTTCCTAAAATAACAATCTCCTGAAATTACAAAGATAACTAGGATAACTTAGTAGAATATGAGTTTATTGTAGTTTGCTTTCGATCGAAATTGATATTGAAATGAATTTTATCTCTAACTTTTCTCACGACACTGAAATATTACACTGCAGCAAACCCGAAGACTGTGCAAAAAAATATATGAAGGTTTTTCAAGGCTAATAAGGCTTTATTTCACTTCACTGGATGTAACAATATATCTATAGTTCTAATGCATTGAATAGCTGGCCAGATTAAAGTTCCGAATATGCAACACTCATATGCAAATAAATTTGAATCCATTAAAGTAATATATTATTAATATCTCTCAAAAGTAATAAAATTTCATAGTCCCAAAAGTATTAATTTATAGAGGTTTTACTCTATCTCGAACATATTCTTCAATTCAACAGCACACTAAAGAATAAAAATGAATCACTTTTCATAATTTCGAATTCAAAGACCAAATCAACAGGACTATGTCCTAGACATACTAATCCTCAAAGAAACTTATTTTCGGTCAATCACAAGCAGCAAAATCCACGAATAATCATTAGTAGAATTAAAAACTAAACAGAAAGGAGGAGAGGTGAAGAGGAAGCGAACTGACATCGAAGAACTTCACGTATCTCGAAGTGCTCAAGATCCTAATTCAGTAGGTGAAATCAGAGAATCGCGTGAGAAAATATGAATCAACGCCACACAATATACAAGTAATAAATGAAAAAGAAAATTGGCTACTCACGAGTTCTTTCAGTTGGCATACTTCGCAATTCATGGGAGGTTTTTCTAATAGAGAAGGGTGGAAGAAGAAGAAGGAGGAGGAGGAGGGGGATGAGGGTAATTCGATGAGAGAGGAAAGAGGACGGTGGGTGATTAGCGGTAGGGTACAGTACAACGTTGTCACTTGTCAACTGAATTCGTAGTTTACGATCAACGGGTTGGAATTCTGCACCGGTCAGGACCCGTCTCGAATTAACAATTCGGGTACCCGCTATGCAGTTTGGTTTTGCTAGTTGGATAAGGTAATCAAAAATAAACCCCAAATATTAAAATTACTTAAATAAATATGTATGATCTCCGTTTGGATCATATTTAAATGGGTGATTAGCGAAGAATGCCCTATTACGTAACTTAAGGTAAAGAATACCCTCTTTTGTAAAAATGGATGTAAAATACCCAAAAAGACCATTATACCCCTTGATCATTTGTTTTATTTGTTATAAAATCATTTTGGGGTATTATTTATGAAATCCAGAATTCTTAGTATATAGGCTGGAAATATTTCTCGTACCCTATACTGATTCCCTTTATCGGATAGTGGGTCTGGTCTTTAACAATGCCACGTACTAAAATTTCGGAATTTTGACAAAATAATACTCTTTTTGCTATATAAAGTTATTAATTTCAATCAACTATCCAGATGTTCACAAATGGTATCAGAGCCCTAGATTTATTAAGGAATTATATTTATTTATTGCATTTAATTATTTCCTAACGGAGGAGACTCCAAGAAAATATGGATTCGGACGCTTGTCCGAGATGCTTTAGTTACAGGAATTTTCTCCAACTATTGGAGATTATGGAGAGACAACACCAAGAGAAATATATCTTTTGGGCTAACAAGATAGATGAAGGGACGAACGGTCCTTTATCTACAAACGAGAGATCACGGATCCTCCTCATGATGAGTAGATACCAAGATCTACAAATAGCAAACTTTTCACTTCAAGGAGAGGTGAACCAACAAATGAAAATGGGACATTCAACCCATTTCTAATGAATCAAGACAGGAGGGAATGCACTCCGGTCTTCCGAGAAATCGACCCCCACATATCAAAATTCTCCGTCGATTTAAGGGAGATCCAGAAGACGGTACAAAATTACGGCAACCGCCTAATTACAGTACCCCAAGAGATAAAGAGAATATCTATTCAACAAGATGAAATTATGACCATCTTGAAAGATATTCAGGGACGAGTTGGCCAGTTGGAGAACAGATCTTGTTCAGAAAAAAGAAAAAAGATGTTTTTCCCGGAAGGACCAAAATATCCTTTACCAGTAAAGGATAAAGGCAAAGATCCTCAAGTGGAAAGATATTTACGATTATTCCAAGGTGAAAAATCATGAATAACCTTGAAAGAATCGGACTTGAAGATCTACAGGAGTTAGCAGAATCTTTTGCTAACATGACAGTGGTTGATCTCAAGATGAACCAACACCAGATGGTGGAGGGACATGCCGCTGTACCATTAAATCAGCAAGCACCACCACCACCTGAAGAAGTCATGAGGGAAGCTCGTGATTTCCATGCCGGACCATCATATACCGCGACAGTACCGGACGGGGCTATACTGATGGAGATGACCAGAAGGAGGCGACAACCCAGAATCCAAGATTCACCAGTTGGAAAGGCCACCCTTGATCCTATCCATCCATATGGAGTAATGTTTGATCTTGATGAAGTCAGCTTCAAAGATCGAGAATCAGTGATCGACGAGTGGGGAGGAGCGATGCGGATTGCAGCAGCTACTCTTGATGTTAACAAAGAAGGATTGGTTAAAATTCTTGAAACCAGTCTCGCCGGCGTGGTAAAAATCGCCTGGGAAGGATTACATAGCGAAGTAAGAAATCAATGCTCCGCTGAGGAATCCTACTCGGAGATTATCCGAAGAATGAGTGTTCTCTTCAAAGACCATTTCATCGGAGAAGGATACTACGAGGGATTCAATAGAGAGAAAAGAAGAAAGTATTTATTGGCCTTATATAATCTAAGACTTACAGTCTTGGATCCTAAGGCGCTCAATAAGTTTCTTCAGCTCTTTACGGTATACCAGCATCAGTCAAAAGCTGATGAGACGATTGCTAAGGAGATTTTCTTCTTAAAATTTCCAAGCCCATGGAAGGAGATGATGATCAGAGATTATATTCCCAAGGGCAATGACAGCATCGCCAAAAGGATGTCATATGTACATCAAAAACTTTCAGAGTGGTGTCAACAAGCCACTGCTCAGAAAAATCTGAAGAGGCTGCGAAGAATCAACAAAGCAGCTCATCTGAACTGTGAAGATAATGATCTTCCAGTTGTTATTGGAGGCGAGCCATCAATAACCAAAAGACGAAAGAATAGGTACCAACCCTATTCCAAAGAAAGAAATCCAAGAGGAAGATCTTGGAAGCCAAGGATGATGTGGTCTAGACAGAAGGCTAGATCATACAAAACTGGACAAAGAAGCGGCCCAGCTCGCAGTAGAAGTTCATTCCAGGAATCCAGTTCAAACCAGTTCCAGGAAAGAACTCCAGCAAGAAAAACTTTTAGAAAAGCTCACACTAGAGCTAATGAAAGTTTTAAGGATTGCAATTGCTGGACATGTGGGGCGAAGGGACACATTTCCACAAATTGTCCAGACAACGAGCAAAGAGGCATGCAAAGGTTTGAGTCTACTCCAGACATTGAAGATGCCATATATTACCAGGAATTGGTACAAGTGTACCAGTTTGAAGATATACCCTCAGATGAGAGTATATACGAGCAAGAAGAGATTCTTAGCAAAGATGAATATTCTGATGGATCTACAAAATCTTCAGACTGAAGCAGAGTCTTGTCATCAGGAGAAAGAAGATCGGACTGGATTTTCTAGTCGAACGATGATCTCGCCGAACCTGATTGACAAAATCATGAAGAAAACCTTGAATATCCAGAAGTATCAAGGTTTTAATGCCAGCAACCTAGACGAGGTACTAAGGAATTTCAGTCTAGGAAGAAGGAAACATCATATCGTCTATGGAATTACTAGACGAGAGATGTCACTTCCAATCGAGTTTACGGGGAATCAAGTGGAGATGCAGTTGATTCCAGCAAGCGACATCCGTGAGGATTTGGAGAAACTAAAACCAGAGATTGCCGAAAAGATGCGATGGATTCATATCGGGGCAATACAACTAGTTCTCAAATCCACGATGTTTACAGGAATTGATGCTCCAATCGACATAGCTATATGTGATAGGAGGATCAGAAACCTACAAGATTCGGTGATGGGAACCATCACGGGAAATCTTTGTGCTGGCCAAGTCGTGGGAATTGTCTATCCCAAAATTGCCTACAATCTCAACGACTCGGAATTCAGTAAAGCTCTGACTCTTTATCAGGACTTTAAAAGGAAGGAGTTATTGGATGAGGGAAATACACCTTATTCAATAACATATCAGATATCATATGCGCTTTCCAACTCTCACCATACAGAGTTATTTTTGGGAAAGCCGTTCATCGAGATACCTGATATCTTCAAGAAGGTAACCACAGCTATTGGTCCTGACAGAATGGAGATCCCACAAAAAAGAGAAGTCAACATTCGAATACAAGAGAGGCCTGTCATAAGACATGATCAAAGTCTTAAGATAAGCTCAGGAAGATTATCCTTCCAAGGAGATAGAATTATATCTCAACCTTTTGGGAGGAAACTCATCCAAGAGGGTCAACCCCAATTCCCATGGAAAGCTCAGGTTTCAGTTAATCTGAAATGTCCAGAAGGATGGAGAGGGATGACAACAAGATTTGATACTACAAGATGGGAAAATAATTTTCCATGTAGTGTCTTGTATTATCTTCCGCAACCAGAAGTTAACCATTACAATGGAACCCTTGACCTAGGGGATTTTATGGTAGAGGTTAAGGGAAGAGCAGGAAGAGAAGATATTCTGATTCTAGGGCGGGATTTTTTGGAAAGATTCAAGCCCTGTAAACAGATGGAACAGGGGATGATGATTACGATAGAGGAAAAATGACTCCTAATCGTATGACAAGTCCATTCTCGATATACATTCCAGTGGGAGTGTTATATGAAAAATATAAGGCAGAGTACTTCTCGGCCTTTATTGATTCAGGTGCATGAATATGCACAGCAAGAAGGGGAATTTTCCCAGCAGAAGTTAAGGATACTTTACCTCAAATTGTTGGAAGAGATTTCTCCAAAAGAATTTTACTCTTATCCAAAGGAGTAAAAGAAGTGGAAATACTGATTGGGGGAGCAGGTCAGACACCTTGGTATAAGGTTAAAACACCGCCATTCTATTTCCATGATACGGGAGCAGATATTCTGTTAGGAAATAACTTCCTACAGATGTTCAAAAGATACACGCAGGACAATGAGCGACGAAGATTAGTGTTCACAACTAATTTTGAGCATAAAATCATTGTTCAGAGACTGAGGAAAGCCTTTAATCGCCAGATTCAGTAGCTTTTCGCAGCAAGCGTGGTGATAAGAATGATGAAGGCAAACTTCGTCAACCAAAGATGAAGGATCAAAGGAGGTTCAGCGAAGCAGTGCTTAGCTGTATCCGTGAGAATGATCTTCAAGATGAGGAAGTTCATATCCTTAAGGCAGCTTTGATTTCTAATAAAGAAATTAAGGTTGAAATGCAGGTGTCCATTGCAGATGTCAAAAGGAAGATCTCGAGATGCTACAATGAGAATCATTTGGCCTGGTGGGAAAGGAACCAACTCAAAGCAACCTTAAAGGTGAAGCCGGAAAGGATGCACGAGTTTGTAAGGTTCAGACCAATCCTGATGAACTTGATAGATCAGGAGGATATGAGAATTATTATCAAGGAACATCTTGATATGAAGTTGATCGAGCCAGCTAATTCGCCTTACAGTAGCCCAGGGTTTCTGGTAAGGAATCATGGTGAGATCAAGCGAGGTAAACCTAGACTTGTCATTAATTACAATTGGATTAATGATATTCTAGAGTTTGATGGATATTTTATTCCAAGTAGAGATCACCTTATTAACTGCATACGTAATGCTAAGGTCTTCTCAAAGTTTGATTGCAAGTCAGGTTTTTACCAGATTCGCATGGACGAAGAAAGCAAGAGACTTACAGCTTTCTCAACATCACAAAGGCATTTTGTTTAGAACGTAATGCCAATGGGGTTAGCTAATGCTCCCCAGATTTTCCAGAGAAAGATGGATAATCTTTTTAAAGATTATTTTTCTTTTATGTTTGTCTATATTGATGATATACTAATAACATCAAAAGATATGGATGAACATATCAAACATCTGGAATTATTTGCAGATGCTTGTTACAAAGAGGGATTAGTGCTGTCTGAAAAGAAAGCAGTAATTGCTACCCAAAAAATGGAATGTTTGGGAATAGAAATCGATGAGTCTGGAATAACTTTGCAGGAACATATTGTGCAAAAGGTCCAAGATTTTCCAGAAACATTGAAAGAGAAGAAACAACTTCAGAGTTTTCTGGGAGTTGTTAATTTTGCAGGAATGTTTATTAAAGATCTTGCGAAACACAGGAAGGTCTTTAGTAATTTACTAAAGAAAGATGTTCCGTTTATATGGACGGAAGAGCATCGACAGGGAATGAAAAAGCTAAAGAAGGAATGTAAAAATCTCCCAAAGCTTTCAATACCACAGGATGAGGATGATCTGGTCCTCTATACAGATGCGAGTGATCATTGGTGGGCAGCGATCCTAATGAAAATCACTCCATATGGAGAAGAACCATGTAGATATTGTAGTGGTTTGTTCTCCAAAGACGAGGCCATTAGATGGTATATCAACGAGAAGGAATTCTTTGCAGTAGTAAAGGCTTTTAAAAAATGGCCTTTATTTTTATTAGCAAAGAAATTTACTTTAAAAGTTGATAATACCCAGGTTAAAGCTTTCCTAAGAAATAACATAGAATCAAAGCCTGAAAAGGCTAGATTACTTAGATGGCAAGCTTTATGTCAATATTATGTTTATGATATTGTTGTAGTAAAATCTCATGAAAATATTCTTGCAGATTTTTTGACGAGAGATGGAGCCAGCTGAGATTGGATCCATCATGCTAGCACAAAGGCATCTCCGAGAAAACTTGGAAATGCTTTTGGATGAATGGGACGAGTGCACTCTCCATGCCGATCAGATGGGGAAAATGCAAGCTACCGATAAGACGAAAGTCTCCGGTAGAATATGAGCCTGTTTGCTGACCTTTACTCAGTTAGGGTCAGCACTTGCCTCAGTTTATACTATGTCCCCATCGTTTCCAGAAATCAAGGGTCTACCCCGTTGGATCCAGGAAGCGGTACATGATACCTGGGCAAATAACGACCAACTTTGCCGAGGTGATACACTGGAGCTGTATTTTATAAGTGCAGCCCCAGAACCAGCAGGGAAGGGGAATCATGAGGCCTTTCATTACATAAGGCTTCGAAGACCCCGAATGGATGCCTTCAATCAAATCAGGGCACCAGCCAATGAGGTTCCAATGATCGCCTCCATTTCTGATGATCAAATCATGACGAGGCGAGCATGGGGATTATGGGTCTGTCTCACAGAGATGGACAAAGTCAAGTTTCCATTCAAATTCTTTCAAAATTCAATGAATGGATCGTTCCTGTTAAATACTATGACAGGGAAAACAACTAAGTTCGCGGAAGAGGCTTTTGAGCGGAAAAGAACTCTTCTGTGGGAAAACAAGATGGCGATGAGTAAAGAGACTCATCGAAAATTTTGCAACATGGCTCATGTTGGCCATTGGGAGTCCAAGATATGTTCGGATTGTCCAGTCCAACGTGAACCTGAGTTCGGAAAGGGCTTCTTACCCAAACCAGATAAGAAGAAGTTCCGAGCCAACGAGTATGAGGAGAAGAATACTTCTCAAAAGGGACGAGCTCCGAGGGTCCCTCCAAAAAAGGCAGATGGCCGACAGAAATAAAGAGGCCATGTAAGAATAAAGTAGAAGATGCTTTTCGGTAAAAGAGAGCATCTGATAAAGCAGCACCCCCCAAAAAGAAAACGACAATGGTAGGTGGAAGAAAAGGACGTTCCACCATAAAAAGAATCGTCGGTGGAACAATAATAAGAAGCGGACAACTAACTTTTGAAAAGATTTCAAAGAAGGGGTCCAACCACTACAAGCTGTCTACCTTATCTAGACCCAGTGTCACATGGGAATGAAAGATAAGGTATCCAAGGCAATAATACATCAAGAAAGGAGGCCTAAAGACTCCTATAAAAGGAAGGCATTGGGGAGGGTTAGATCATCGAAAATTTTCCTTACTTCTCTCCAACAATAAACATTGTATTCCTATATAGTTTATGCAAGTTGTTTTCCTTTTCGCTACCATAGGTAGCTAAACAAGTTAGTCTCCTCCCTAAAGGAGATTAAATTAGTATGGAATATATATTTATAATTCCTTAATAAGATTTGGGCTTTTGTTCATCCTCTCCTATATTTATATTTTCTTTATTTGTACCAACCAAAATACTTATACGCCTCAGGTAGGAAACGAACGAAGGCTGTGCTGTGGGCTGTTGAAGAAATCTGCGTCTGGAAACCATACGGTGCTCCGGGTGGTTGGACGAGGTCCCTAAAACTTCCGGTGGATACGACCCGACAACTTATTGGTCAAAGAAGGTATGAAAGTTGGTATTAATACAGAATTTATTTATACGGAAGTGTGATGGGCCTGATAATTGTTGATTGAAATTAGGTATTAAAAATGGTTTTAATTAAAGATGGATAAGAAAAGGGTATAATTGTCCAATGTACATAAATTGGGCACTTTACATCCATAATTACAAAATAGGATAGTTTGCACCTATTAGTTAGGAAAAAGGGCATTTTCCACAATTTACTCTATTTAAATTTACAACGAAATTAATAGAGACTATCAAGTTACGAATAGGGGCATAAATGAGTAGAGTCGAGTTGAGTCGGACATAATATTGGTTTGCTCAAGTTAGTGTCAAATTCGAGTTCGACTCGATTCAATCGAGTTTTATTTTTTTGAGCTCGAGCTCTAATCGGTGAAAAAATCAATAAAATCGATCTAGATTCGATTAGTCTCGATGTATAACTCAAATTTTATCTTGCTTAAGATCATTTACGCTCGTTTAATCTAAATGTAAAATCATAAGCTAAACTCGATTAGACTTGCGAGTGTATGAGTCAATTATCATTGAACTCAAACTCAGACTCAATATGTGTTCATAGGGGTGTCAATTGGTCCGATACTAGTTAATCGAAATCGGAAAAGAGCTATTTCATAAAATTAGTATAGAACTTACCGTTTGTACTGGTTAACCAGTAACCAATCGATTCAGTACCACGTACCAGTTAACCAGCAGAACCATTTAAACAATTGTTATTAATTTTTTTTGCAATATTATTTTTTATTTCCTTACATTTTTGAAACATCAATTTAAGACAATAATAATTCGATATAAATTTTTTTTCTATTTAAAATAAATCCAACAATTCAACAACAAATAATAATTATAAAATGTTTTACTTTTTTATATTATATATCTGACTAATTAATTTGTGTTTATATGAGTACCATTTATTTTTAAATTTTCAAAAATCAATAATTGACTTATTTATCGATAAATCGGTACTTGGTAACTGATTCTCAATTTGATACTTATTCGATATTGATTTTTTCAAGAACCAGTTATATATTGACATCACTAGTACTCAAGTAGCACGGGCTCGACTAATTTTTTTTTTTGGAATTATTCTCGAATTGATCTTAAGTAACTCGCGAGCTGTCTCGAGTCACGTAATCCAACTTGAAAATTATATAGAGCAGCACATTTTAACTTGAAAATTATATTCAACTAATAAATTGATGGCTCGATGAACAACATACACTCGTTATTTTTGTTAATTATGAATTGATGCACATGTTGTCGATATTGGATTGTCACCAAATTTGTGAAACAAGCCCATTGAAAAAGGAGATTACCAAAAAGAAACTAGGACGCTTAACTCAACTCGTAATAGACTCAGCGTAAGTGTGAGTATTTTGGCTCTATATTGAAAAGATAACAATTATATAATGCATTTTTATCATTGAACTTCGATGATTTTTCATGTTGTAGTTGGTGTTGTTCGTCAATTTCATCAATTTGTTGCTCTAGTTGAAAATGAATGTGATTATTGTATCTTACTTGTGTTTTTAACTCCATATTTCCAATTATCGCATATTTATTCTTCATTATTTATTTTAATAAAATGTTTAGATTCAAATTTCAAAACTTCCATGGCGATTTTGTCAATCTTAGAAAGCTTATTTATTAGGGAAATATACTTTCGTATTGATCAATCAAAAGTTCTGAAAATCAAACCTTGTAAAAAAAGAGTGAAGATGAATACTAATATTGAAGTATTAAGTCTTATAATTCAACATTAATAAGCAACCAAAGACCGATGAATGACTAGCTAGACTGACAGACACATTTTGAAATATTTATTTGAAGAAAAGATTATGTTAAGTCTACCTCGATGAAACAATATATTAAGGAAGATTAAATAATATAGAAAGAAAGACTGAGCACATCAAATACTTCCAAAGATTGAAGTATTTTTTAACACAACTATGTTTTAAATAACAAAATATAAATAACCTTTAACCTTAACACAACATATAGAAAAAAGAATAGTGTTGCAACACGAAAATATCAAAACATTAATAAATACTCTTGTTCATATAGTCGTACACTTTAGTATTTCTTATAACGATTTAGCTCGTGATAATAGAACTGATACCGTGTAATAGCTAGAATCGTGTATAATCCTAATATCTCTTTATGTTCTATGAGTATTATTTACCTAGTCATTGATATTGACACTTTTCATATTTTTAAAATTCAAGTACAGGACTTTTTGTAACAATGAGTGACACTGAATCACAAATTTCCACATCAATTTTGAACTGATCTCCCCTAATATTCAAAATTATTACTCATTTTACTTGAAAATATTTATCAATTTTAAGTAGAAAAATAGGTGTATTTCCCCCTGATCTAATAAATATGACACTAGGATTTCTTGAGAAATGTGAGAAAGTTAAGGAGTTGACATTTGAAATGAATTTTTCAAATCTTCGGTACGATGGTTATATAGTATGTTCTTCTTGGTTGTTGACTCTTACATTCTTTACTTGTTAAATTTGTTGAAATATGAGTTTGTCAGATCCAACAAATATGTCATTTAGGTTCTAAAATTTGAACAATGTTTCTAGAGGTTCTGCTTCTGAAGAACCTTATGGTTTCATATGTTCGTCAACTTTAGACGTTATGGCATGTGAATTATTTTAAATATAAATTAATTGATTCTTAATTTTCTTTTCCTATCCCCAAATGAATATTTCCATGCAACGTTGTCGAGTTGAGTGTGGATTCAAGTTTAAGATACAGAGTTTAATTGTTAGTTATTTAGTCTCATGTGCCATGTACTCAAAAATAGATTCATCAAACAAGACACGGGTTGTTATTTCCACCTTATGGTATGGTTCATTAAAAATTCGATATACAACACTGTCATCATAGTCTCCTAAAAGTCATATATGTCATCAAACGTTTTCAATTGGTCTTTTTGTATTTTAGATAAAATAAAAATAACCGAACGAGTGAAAATATTTTAAGGTTGATTTCGTGTCATTTCATTATGTGTTTGTTGGGGTTAAGGAGTGATTTCAAGTACAGTAGACTGTATTAATTGCTTTTGACCAAAATGCGAGGTTCATAAATTATTGAGCATTGTCCTCACAACTTCTTTTAGTGAGAGATTTCTCCTTTCTGCAATTCTATTTTGTGGAAGGATTTTGATTGGCGAGATTTGGTGTTCAATTGTCAACTTTGTATAATGACATAATATGACTTGATTGAGAAACTCAATTTATTAGCCGATACAAATGATATTGATATCATTTTTTTTTCACTTTGTTCAAATAAGAGTTGTAATCCTATTGAATTATTCTATTTTTTAGTATGATCTCTGTAATAATATCTATTCCCTTTATCAATTCTTTTATCATACATAGGTCTATGAATTAATCTATTAAGGTGGTGTTTAGTTTGAGTGATAAGTTAGATTGATAAAATGTGATTGATTATTTGAAGGATATGATAATTAAATTAGTTCAAAATTGAGTAATCCATCATTTATACTTCAAAGTCTAGATTAACTTGGATTATTTTTATTAATCAATCCTATCATGCAAAGTAAACACTACCTAATTCTTTTACTTATCCTTAGCCATGTGGTTCTAATATTTTCTCCAACATTGACCTTAAAGTTGTTCTCGGACATCCTTAAAAAAAAAGGATATTATACAACCCATTTCATGAAAAAAAAAAGATAGCACCGAAGAAATGAAAGTGCGAGATGGTGATTTTGTTGATCTCGTTAAGCGATGATCATTTGCTTGACGAATGAAGTGGGTTAACCTCTTTTTGGCTTCAACCAAATTGTTAGTCGAGCTTTCTACAAAAAAGCTATGTTGTAATGTATTCTCTTATCTTAGCTTCTTTACTAAAATCCTTTTGTGATTAGTATTATTAGGACTGTAATGTGTTTTATGATTTTTATTTTATGAAATAAGAGAATAAGACAAGTAAAATATGAGTAATCATCATTATTAGTTTTCTCCCATTATAATTGTTGAAAAAGTTACAATCGCGAATAGAAATTACATGAGTTTTTATGAACCTATTACAAACTATAACAAAAGCCGGAAATAGAAGCTGAAGCCGAGTTGAGGATAGTCCTCTATCCGAAAGACAAGTTACGCCCTGATAATATTCTTGGATTGGCGCAAAGTCCCCAAAGATGAAACGACTTTCGTCTCGGAGTGTAGCACCACAGACAAACCGAGTTCCGACGAACTGAACAAGACCAAGAACAGAGCTTCTTGAGATGCAAAAATGAAGTGATTGTGCAGCAATATGATAGTATGCAAGAGATTTCGTGTGTATGGAATGCATGCTAGAGTGATCTATTTATAGGTTCATTCCCGCACATGGGTGACTGTTGGAATTGATGACAATAAGTCCATTTAAGCCATATGGTCGTTACGGGAGTGACAAAATGATGACAATTGAAGGCACATTAAATCCTCCAATCTGGACATGCCTTTCTCCATATTCATCCAAATTAATATCACAAGGCCACTAATTAAGGCCATGTATAAAGCCAGCACATGAGGCCAACTCATCTAGACCGGACCAGGTCATGGGGCAGGCCACTAGGCCGTGGCGCAGGCTGTGGCACAGATCATGGCACAGATCCTGGCACAGAACGTGGCACATTGGCACAACACCAATAGCACAAAACATAGTGCACATGCAAGGTCGCTGGCACAAAACGTGGCACAAACCACTAGCAAAAACAGGTCCCACGCCATCAGACCGGCGCGCGCCAGATGGTCTTTGACCCAAATTGTCAAACAATAAGATTTTTTTTAATCTTATTAAATACAAGATGAATGATGGTTCCATTACCAATGTGGGACAAGTGTTACTCTCCATACTTAGTCCCAAATACATTACTCCATTCTTTAAGTGACTTACTTTAATATATTATTTCTCACTCACCGGGAATCGGTTTAGAGAAATAAATATATAACAGTCATCTACTCGAAACGTAGGTCGACCATATGTCATTTAATTATCTTAAAATTAAATGTCACTTCACTTAAAAACTCGGTCAAACTTCATTGACCCTCATATATATAATTCAAGAGAGTGACTGAACAAAAAAGATTCATATACAAGTGATATGGATGAATATCAGTGTAACTTATATTACAAGCTATATAAAAGCTAGAAACACTAAAGAGCCAATTTAATAGACCTCTATTAGTTTAAAGAGAATAAGGTGTTTTCAAATGTCTAAGCTCTGGTTTTCAGAACTCATTTGTGAATACATGTTCTACTTATCTCAGAGTTGATAAGCTCTGAATGGTAGAACTCACTTAAACCTTGGGGATCTTTCATAAGATGATAAAGTGAGACTTGATGAGCAGTTCTACTTGCTCTGCAAGTCTGCGGGTCTTTTGAGGTGTTAATTGTGTGGCTAACAAAGACTAACACATGTCAAATTTTGTTATGTTTATACACTGAAAGTTGTCACTCAAATGAAAGGAACTATAACCCTCAAGTGATCCCATGATGACGTGGACTTATGTAATTGGAGAGGATTCTAAACAACTTGTACTATGAATCAAATGTTGTTATCATAGTAATGTTACTCTTTTACCCCTTATATCCTACACTATATATACCCCATTCATTTTCACTCTAAAAGCTAGCTACATCAATTTCTTCTACACATATTCATACGCCTTACCACATAAACGGTTCTCCAGTTTACAAAATACTGACTTGAACGTCGGAATGTCTTTCCAGAGAACTCCAACCATTCTCCGGCCTTATTTTGCAGGCTCTGCCCGCGGAACCAAGACCCAGCTGATCGCGACTACACTCAAACTTCATAGAAGAGGTATGATCTCCAAATCTCTTGGAGCCTTCATACTCTTTTCTTTATTTTTGTTGTCAACAAGAGTTATAGTATATATCTTTTGAACATCAATGCATAAAGATATCCAATTTTCGAATAATAATTTATAATAAAAAGTGAAATGATATATAGTGTTTTAAAAATCGGACCAGCCGGTTCGACCGGTTTAACCGTGAACCGACCAAGCAACCGATCCGGTTATGTTATTTCGGTGTCATTCAACTGACCCAATGTTATTAAGGATTGAACCATTGACCTCATATAAAATAGACAAACTTTGTAACCATCTAAGTTAGATAAGAGACATTTATGCATTGGAATTCAATTATTAAACTTAATATAGTATTAATTTTGATATATATAAATACTTAAAACTCTAACTAATACTATTAAATTATCATTATTAAACTATTAAAATTATTATAAAAGACATTAATAATTTTTATTTGATTTTATACAAAATTTTTTCACATAAACTTTTAAAATATTATCTTGTTGTACATGTATATTTGTTAACAATATAAATAATTAATAAATATTAGTTCATGAAATGTATAAAATTGTAAAATTAAATTTGACTTATATATATATATATTATTTATATCAATATATATGAATATGAATATTTAAATAAAATTTGTATGAAAGTATATATATATATGTGTGTGTGTGTGTGTATGAGTAGTTTCAGGTAAAAAGAGAGTAAATGGTAGGAAATAGGAATTGATCTGGAGCGTTTATTTGAATGGATCTAATGACTATAATTTATTCCTTAATTATTTCCTTAATTTTCGAATTTATGGTTGCATTGTGAAAATAAAACGCAACAATGGTAAATCGGTACTTATCCTACTGGGCAGTTTTGGTGGGCGATTTTGGTGGATATTTAAATTGATATTGATCCCATAAATTACGCAACTATAATAAGGAAAGATAAAATCGTTGTTTGTTAATTGTTGCACTGTATAGTCACATATTTTGCATTACACATATATGTAGTGTTGCACTATATTGTAATGCCCTGCTTTTTTGTTAGAAAATTTTCTTATCTTAAGCTTTTTAATTAAATTTCATCCGTGATTAAAGTATCAATTAGAGATCATGAATGCTAGTTCTTAATAAAGTAAAATCAATTGATACTTTCGAGTTGAACTTATTTTGAGCGATTAAGGATGATTCAACTTACCAATGAATAGCCGAACATTATTCATTGATATTTAAGTCACAACACAACTATATGAACTTATATGAAGTTATGCTTGTAATAGAGAATGTGGTATAATTAGAACTAATAAACAACTAAAACCTATGATGCATAGATAAGTACAATGTGGACATAGGTGATGCTGTTACACAAAGCTGTCAAAGTTAACACATTAATAAAAAAACCTAAATATTTCAAATCTGAATACTAGACATAAAGAGGTCTGCAAAGACCTTCCTAATACAAAGGAAATAAATAAAAGAAAGCTACAACATTCCAATAAGACAAAAGATGTATAGGTAGCAGTGCAAGACATGTAAGTTTCTCCCTATAGTCAACCTTAGCACATAAAAGAGAGGACTAGGCAGAACATTACAAATAGGAATCTGCAGAGATCTTCCCAAACCATAACAAAACAAATTAGACTTTAAAGGGAGGAGAGGAGAGTACAGATTAATGAAACAGGAAAGAGAGAGAAGAGGGTGGACTGGATAGCAAACTCGATCAAAGGGAAAGGAATCCCCTACTGAGCCTCCCTATTTCCCCTACCTTCCATACTGAGAACCTGCTGGGCAGCAGAACCGAGCAGAGAGGGAGAAACCTTCCTGTCAACCTCTTTCTACACTGTTGCATCCTGGAAGTTCTGGGAAATAAAATAAAAAGAAGAGGAAACCAAATAGGGTAAGAGGACATATTAGATCCAATTCATGCCTGCAAGAATTTCCAAAATAAATGTGTATGCTATAGAACACAAACCAAGGATGCAAAAGTCATGCACAAGTCATATTCACAAAATAAAACAAAATCAATCTGCAACCCAACCCCAACCAAAGTAGCCACCCTAGTCAAGCCACACACTATATGACATGTTCCTCCAGCACCTCAAAAACATTTCACAAATCAGTTTTCAAATTCACACAAATACTAAAAAATTTTATAGAGGAAAGGAGGATCCTGCCCAGATCTCATTCAAGTAAGAAGTAGTCAAACCACCTCATACCAGAAGAGTTAAAAGTTCTGGAGGTAATTCAAATTTAACCCTCACCAGTCACCCTTTCCATTCTATGATATCTTTTTCTTCTTTAAAGTTTGAATCAGGACTACATAACACTATTCATAACACATTATCTCCAAAACTCTAGAGAAATTACAATATGCTCAAAGAAACACAAAACATGATACTTAACTTAAAGAAATCAAGACCGAAATCCTAAATTTATTCTTATAGGTTGTGTTCTCTTAAAGTTAGTTAAAATATCATAAAACCATTAGAGCTTTAATCATATTCCATAAACTGAACTTAGAACTTCAGTTAAAATAGAAGTCAAGAGTTAGTTGCTAGATCTAGATTCAAGCTTTAAGTAGTTTTAAAACTTAGAGTGACATTTTAAGAGGGAAAGATCACAAATCCAACCTCAATGAATCAGAACCCACACAACCAACATCATTCCATCACCATCCATAAACCCATGGTGTGTAAAAGCATGCTTCAAGATTCAACTCACATATTTTTATATTAAAATACATAATAACAAGTAATCAGAATAACAATAGAAGAGAGGAAAAAGAGTAACTTAGCTTCTGCCTTGGTGAGCCTCGGCTAGAAGACTATCAGCCGGGTCGAAGATGAAAATACAACCCCACACCCGAACCATCCCCAGCTCCAAACTCGAACTCACTCACTCAAGATTTTAACAAAAAGTAGTGAAATAAAATTTTGAAGTTTAGACATTTAATTAAGACTTTAAAATAACATATTTTAATCCAGAATTGCATAAGATTTAAAAGTATGCCAAGAACACAAATTTAGCCATAGCCACAGAGCAATCAGAATGTAAGTAAATTTAAAATTTTAAATAAAGACTAGAGATGTGAATAAAAGCATGGAAGCTAATTAAATATCCAAATCTATTTAGATTCAAACCATGATTTTACTGAGGAGAGGAGGACAGAGAAAGAGAAAATCGCCGTTTGTTAATTGTTGCACTGTATAGTCACTTATTTTGCATTAGACATATATGTAGTGTTGCACTATATAATTACGTAAATTACATTATACACATATATATACCATTTAATTTTGGTAGTTAGAGAAATTTATGGGATAACATAATCATCCAAAATATATGAAAATTCTTCATAATTTCGAATTATGAGAATTTTAATTGGGAAACACAATCGGAAACCACTCTACTGCATGCAATACTGATTTACGCCGTTTTCATTCCAATCAAACGTCTGATGCATTATGTTATATTTATTGATGCATTACAGTTTGTACATTAATGCAATTTACATGTATGTGTGGTGCAACATAATATTATTAAATAGTACAAAGATGAAATAACATTGCAATTTACACGTATATAACAATGCACTCCACATGTATATATGGTGCAACGTAAAAAGTGCAGCAACTATCAATATTGCTATAATATTTTGCAAACCATGCAAAGTCGTCGCTGCCGCTCCCGCCCCCACCCGGCCGCGCCCCCTCGAAACTTACGTCGTTTGTTAAACCTAAAATGTGTACTCTAGGTTCTCGCAAATATACGAGGTCAATTGCATGTGGCAAGTCAACCCCGGAATCTATTCAATGAACAAAAAAGGAGAGAGAGGGATTCGAACCCTCGATAGTTCTTTGTCAAATCTCAACAGAAAGCTTAGTAGGGCGATTCTAATCCTAAGTGTTATCAAGAACAAATAAATATAAATCTTAAACACTATAATCAATAATAAGCATGAGAAAACAAGAAACAAAATAAGCGAACGAAAATAATAAAAAAGTGGGATTCCGGATTTAAGGGCCTAGAGTGAGAAAATCTAAAATCAATTAAATCATGTTCCTATACTCATGTTATTGTTTGTTCATTAAGGACTTCTTAATAGTTAGTCTAATTAATTACTTATGTATTCTTAATTAGACAGTAATCACGACTCACGTATTAGATTACCCTAAGAAGAATTCCTCAATTAAGAACAATGATTCGTAATTAATAAATCAATTCCTAGAGTTGCTTAACCATCTAACTCGCATATTCGATAATTAAGCGGTAATTCTAACTCACGTATTTGAATTACACAATAGAAAAATCACAATTAACAACAAATATAATTCTACGTTTTCGATTTGGAATTATTGATGATTAAACCCTAGGTCAAATTCTAAAAATTATTTCTCAATCTCATCTAGAATACAAAGGGAATTAAATGGTGATCAAACATTCAAATCGATTACGCAAAAGTTTAATCAATAAAGCATGAATCAAGAACAATCACTAATTAATCAAGAAATTTATAAAACTAGGTAGAGAAAAACAAATCAATCCATTTAATATTAAAAAATAAGAGACACTTACTAAGAATAAATCTTAGATTGAGCGTTGATCTCACCCTCAATCCTTCGTCCTAATGCGAAATTACAATGAAATCAACTAATAATGATGTCTCTAGGGTTTGGAAGAGAGAAAATATGAATTGGGGATGGAAAATACGCCCAAAAACAGGCTTTAAATAACAATATCCGAGACCCAAAATCGCGCCCAACGACCTCTGAGTACTGCTGTCCTCCTGTGCGTAGCGATTTTGTTTCAACCCGTTCTCCCTTGTTTGAACTCCGATTTTAGATCCGTTTGCGGCAACGGATTCCTATCAAGATGAAATTTAATCTTATGCTATCCAAGCTTCATCATTATAACTCCATTTTGCGCCAATTTCCACACCAAACAACCTACATGCAATTACGGAATTTCGGCGTAAAAACAAACCAAAATACAAAATAAAATAAACCTAAAGCTATGAAATGAGACTCGAAACTTCGTGTAAAACACGACTAAAACATACCAAATAAAACTCCCATATTTAACCATTTGTTTGTCCTCAAGAAAAAATCTAATCACAAACACATTCGGGTCGAGTAGAAAATCAACATGCAAACCTCAACAACCGTTCATACCTACGAGGACTTACACTAGACTCAAATCTCGATCAAACTTAGTCACTTAATTAAGATCGTAGTGTTTTCCGTTACTAAACCATCCAACAAGTACCCAATCACAATATACACACATCTCACATCTCCCTAGCACTCAACAAATCAAATTCTCTTAAATATCTCTTTTTTTTTGTTAAGAAGGCAAACAAGAACGTTTTAAGGGCATTGATCATTGGGTATAAACTTCAATGGATCTCATCGAATATCCCAATGTGGTTTCTCATACTCATTATGAAAGATAGGAGGAGTAGAGTCCACGAATCTAACTCGACAACTCATTACGCCCTTCTAACAGCGCTGTTTTACCTATTTTCAGTCTCATTTCTCGCTTACATTGAGTCGATATTGACATATGTTTATTTTTCTAGTTAATCCTTTTGTTGTCGTATTTTCATATTCTAGGTAAAACCGGCAAACGGAGTTAATAAATGCTCGAGAAGAGAAACGAGGACGAAAAGGCATAAAAAAGAGGAGAAAAAGCGTGGCTTGGGCAGAGAGTGAGCCTAGCGGCCGCTAGCCCCTAGCGGTCGCTGGCTCGAAGAAGCTAGCCAGGACAAAACGTGGGGCTAGCGACCGCTAGCTCCCACAAATGCGTTCCAAGACAGAACATGGGGGTAGCGAGCGCTACCCCCTAGTGATCGCTAGCCAAGCAGGTTTCTCCCCCATATATATAGTGCACACGTGATTTATTGTATCTAGCGATTATTCTAGAGTTTTAGACCATGAGAGAAAACACAGTAGTCTAGATTTTTCATTCTGTAATTCGTTCTTGATTTCGCATTGTGGATTCGTTCGTGATTCAAACCCAAAGACCTTTAATGAACTATTTTCCGTTTAATTAGTGAGTTCTTATTACTTTTTTAATTGTTTTATGTCTTTATCTCTTGTTTCTTTCTTCTTGATTAATATCCAATTATTGATTCTCAATCCTTCGTTCATGTTAATTAATCAAATTGAAGCATGTCAAGATTTCATTCATTTAATTCTTCGTTCTTAGACTTTGGATTTAATTGCTTTCTTAATTATCACCTAGATAATTCGTTTTCTTATTCCTTTAATTTCACTCGCCTAGATAATTAATTAATTTAGTTAATAATCATTCAAACCCCAATTATTTAATTGCTTTCTTGTTTTACAACGTAGATGAAAGCCCTGTTTAGCCTTCTTTGAGAATACAACTAGGGTTAACTTATTAATCTATAATGATCTCGTTCTCTTACGAGTAACTTAAGTAAAATAAGTTTAAACAAATTTTGGCGTCGTTGCTGGGGGAGGGCTTTAGGCATTTATTTGCGTTGCTTTTATTTTTTGTTTATTTATTCCTTTGGCCCCACAAGGTACGTTTGATCTTTCTTTGTTTTGTGTATGCTAGGACGTCGAAGCTTGAGACAAGAGTTGGTGCCCTTTGTCGACAATATCAATAGAAGAGAAGGTGTACTTGAGGAGCGATACAGGGACGTCGTAAATCTCGCCACTTTATTCGAGAAGAAATTAGTCATAATGGCTGAGGAAGACGAAGCACCTAAGAAGCTCGGAGATTTTTCCAGGCCATCCTATGACATCACGACATCTGCTATAGTACCCTCCACTGCAGGGAGAAATGAGCTATAGCACAACCACATCAACCTTCTACCCTCATTCTACGGATTGGCTAACAAAGATGCACTCCTCTTCATTAGGGAATTTGCACAGTAGTTCAGTCTGTTCCACTTCAGGCCCTAACTGAGGATGAGTTGCTTAGGAAGTGCTTCCCCTATTCCCTGAAGGATAGAGCGAAGTCGTGGTATCTCTCCCTTCCAACATGATCTCTACCCACATGGAAGGCCGTTAGTACTACATTCCTGCTCAAGTACTAACCGAATTACAAGACACAGCAGATTCAGCTACAGATTATGCAATTCACTTAAGAACCAGACGAGCCGTTCCACGAGGCACTTGACAGATTCAGAGAGCTCCAGCAACAGTTCCCATACCACAAGATTGTACACGAGCTCCTCTGGCAAATCTTCTACAATGGTTTGCAGAGCTATAGAGATTTTCAAGACTCTAGCTACCAACACACAACAGAAGACCTCTCGATCCAAGAGAGTAGAGGTTAGGGAGATCGGAGTGAGCCCTGATTTGAAGAGGCATATGGTTGATATGATGAGAGAGCTGCAAGAGTTGAAGACGAGCAAGGCCCCTGCAGAGGCCAAGCACGAGCCTGTATCTGAGCCTTGCCTGATTTGTGGTGATCTCACTCATGATGAGAATCATTGCACCAGAATGGCGGAGAAGACTTATGAAGGAGAGGCGGAAGTCTACGCTGCTCAGCGATTTCCACCTCGCCCGCCATTCGACCAGTATCCAGTCCAGCAGACTTCAGGATGGAGAGCGCAGAACAACTCTACATGGAAGGGGCCGACTCAAGGACAAGGATTGTATATTACTGCCCGACGAGCACCTCCACAGCAGTACTACCCACCTCAACATGGGTATCCACCACAACAGCCATATTACCCATCTCAATCAAGGTATTATCCACCTCCACCGCACTATCAACAGCCGCCGCTGCCTCAGTTTTAGCAGCAGGCACCGCAGTTCCAGCAACAATTCCCACCTGCACCGCGAGCAGCCGCACAACCTAAATCATCTCTAGAAGACAGCCTAACAGCTTTCATGCAGGAGAGCAAGTTAGCTAGAGAGGCTCAAGAGGCTACCATCAAACGAATCAAGAACCAAGTGGGACAGATCTCTGGAGCAGTTAATCAGATGCAGCAGCAACAACAGACAGGGAAGATACCAGGCCAGGGACACTCAGCGCAACAGCTATAGGTCATTACTGTTCTACGTAGTGGTAAGCAAGTGGACAACAAAGTAGCCATGCCTGAGGATGAGACAGAAAAAGTGGTGGAGGATATCGAGAAAGGGAAGGAGCTAGAACAGCTGGCCATTCAGTTGCACAAAATGGCGAACCCGTACAAGCCACTGATTCCCTTTCCAAGCAGGCTGAAGAATGAGAAGCTTGAGAAGCAATTCACAAACTTTTACAAGATGTTGTCTCAAGTGCACGTGAACTTTCCGCTTCTCGACGTTATTCGCAATGTACCGGCGTACCTGAAGTTCTTCAAGGAGCTTGCCTCCAAGAAGATGAGATTTGCAGACGACGAGTTTGTGATGGTGTCTGAGGTAGCCAGCTCTATCATGCAGCAACCTCTTCCTTAGAAACTGCGAGATCCAGGTAGTTTCGTTATCACCATCTCCTTAGGGAATGGTAAGACTGTAACAAGTATGCTTGATTTAGGTGCTCGTATTAACCTTATGCATTACTCGATTTTTAAGGAATTAGAGTTAGGTGAGTTGAAACTGACACGCATGAGTTTACAGTTAGCTGATCGTTCTGTTAGATATCCTAGAGGAATTATTGAGAATATTTTTGTTAGTGTTGGTGGTTTAATTGTTCCAATGGATTTTGTTGTTTTAGAGATAGGTAATGTGCATAAGAATGGGCGTGATCATACCTTGTTTCTAGGTAGACCTTTTATGGCAACTGCTAACACTTTGATTGATGTTAAGAATGGTAATATTCAGATGTCGGTGTTAGGAGAGACAATTTCTTTTTCTGTGCATAAGCACAAAGCTATGTCTTCTGTTAGTTCTATTGAGGATTGTTCTTTCATTGATTCTATTGATCCATTGGCCGAGATTTCTTTTGTGCATGATTACAGATTGGAGGAGGTTTTTGTGGGATCGGCTCACATGGAGGAAAGACTCAAATTGGAGGCTCAGTTCGCCAAACCATCTTCGTTGAAGCTGGTGAATCCACCTGCACCTGAGAAGTTGGAGCTGAATTACGTATTCCTCGAGGAGAACGAGCAGAAGCCGGTGATTATCTCAGCTCATCTCACTGATAGCCAGTAGACTCAGTTGGTAGCTATGCTGAAGAAGCACAAGCTGGCCTTTAGATGGAGTCTAGCGGATATACGAGGCATCAGTCCAGCGATGTGCATGCACAAGATCTAGCTTGCCGATGATGCACTCTCGAAGAGGGATGGACAGCGACGCCTCAACCCAGTTCTGATGGAGGTCGTGTAGAAGGAGATCCTGAAGCTGTTGGCTGAAGGGATTATCTATCCGATCACCAACAGTGAATGGGTGAGTCCAGTTCACGTTGTGCCAAAGAAGGGACGCATCACGGTGACTATGAATGAGAAAAAAGGAGCTTGTCCCTATCAGACATGTCACTGGATGGAGGATGTGTATCGACTATCGGAAGCTCAATGCGGCTACGAAAAAGGATCACTTTCCTTTACCTTTCATTGATCAGATGTTAGATAAGCTTGTCGGTAATGACTATTTTTATTTTCTTGATGGTTTATCAGGTTACTATCAGATCGCTATAGATCCGGAGGATCAGGCGAAAACTGCCTTCACCAGCCCTTTTGGAACCTATGCCTTCCAGAGGATGCCATTTGGACTTTGCAACGCACCAGGTACGTTTCAGCGGTGCATGATGTCTATCTTTTCTGACATGATTAGTGACTTTATCGAGGTTTTTATGGATGATTTTTCTATTTTGGCTATTCTTTCGATGATTGTTTTGATAAGATTGATTGTGTGCTTGATCATTGTGTTGAGAGTTGTCTTACTTTGAGTTGGAAGAAGAGTCATTTTATGGTGCGTAGTGGAATTATTTTGGGACATATAGTATCGAGTAAGGGTATTGATGTTGATAAAGCTAAGGTAGAGGTGATTGAAAAATTACCCCCACCGACTGATGTTAAGAGAATTAGAAGTTTTTTGGGACATGCTGGATTTTATCGTAGATTTATTAAAGACTTCTCTAAGATATGTCAGCCTCTTTGTTGTTTACATGTTCAAGATACTATTTTTAATTTTGATGCAGATTGTCATGCTGTGTTTACCACTTTGAAAGAGAGGTTGTGTAGTGCACCTATTATTGTTGGTCCTGATTAGTCTGTGCCCTTTGAAATCATGTATGATGCGTCTAACTCTGCTGTGGGTGCTATTTTAGGTCAACGTGTTGATAAGATGTTGCATGTTATTTACTATGCTAGCTCTACCTTGAATCATGCTCAGATTAACTACACTACTACCGAAAAGGAGATCTGAGCTGTAGTATTTGCTCTTGATAAGTTTCGTGCTTATATTATAAGATCTAGAGTTATCGTGCATAGTGATCATGTTGCATTGCATTATTTGTTGACTAAGCCTCAGGAAAATCCTAGGTTAATTCATTGGGTTTTGTTATTGTAAGAGTTTGACATTGAGATCCGTGATCAAAAAGGGTGTGAGAACGCCGTTGCCAATCATCTATCTCGTTTAGAGCATATCCCTTCTACCTCGTCTCATGATCTTGTTATCGAGTCTTTTCCATATGAGTATGCTTATAGTGTTTCTCATGTGCATTGGTTTGCCGATATTGTTAATTATTTGGCTTGTGGCGAGTTAAGGCCTGACCTCACTTCCCAAGAAAGGAAGCGTTTTCTTCATGTATACAGGTAATACTTTTGGGAAGACCCCTTCCTATTCAAGCTCGGGAAAGACGAGGTGATTCGAAGATGTGTATCGGAGGAGGAGCAACCTAAGGTGTTGGAGATGTGCCACCAAGCTCATTGTGGTGGTCATTTTGGAGGCCAAAAGATGGCACATAAGGTTCTCCAGTCAGGTTTATTTTGGCCTACTTTATTTAAGGATGCACATGCTTATTATCTTTCTTGTGATAGATGTCAGCGGGTTGGCTCTATTGGTCGTAGGAATGAGATGTCTCTTAATAATGTGCTTGTGGTTGAAATTTTTGATGTGTGGGGCATAGATTTTATGGGTCCTTTTCCTAAGTCTCATGGATACGAGTATATTTTACTTGTTGTTGATTACGTGTCCAAGTGGGTTGAAGCTATCCCCACGAGGACATGTGATTCTCACATTATGCTTAAGTTTGTGCCGAAAAATATACTATGCAGGTTTGGCATTCCACGTGCTATCATTAGCGATGGTGAAAAGTATTTTTGCAATACTTTGTTCGAGAGGCTTATGAAGAAGAATGAGATCACGCATAAGATCACAACTCCATATCATCCAAAGACGTCAGGCCAAGCCGAGACGAGCAACAATCAAATTAAGAACATCTTGGAGAAGACGGTTCAACCATCTAGGAAGGATTACGCGATCAAGTTGAATGATGCCCTATGGGCGTATCGAACGGCATACTAGAGTGTGTTGGGGATGAGTCCGTACCGTCTAGTATATGGAAAGGCGTGCCATCTACCAGTTGAAGTGGAGCACAAGACCTATTGGGCGATCAAGGCCTCCAACTTTGATTTGCACAAGGCGGTGGAGAATCGTTCGCTTCAAATGTCGGAGCTAGATGAGCTGCGCAATGAGGCGTACGACAACGCCCGAATCTACAAGGATAAGGTGAAAGCGATTCATGATCGGAGGATCCTACACAAAGACTTAAAGCCCGGAAAGTGCTATTGTTCAATTCCCGATTGAAGCTCTTTCCCGAGAAATTGAAGTCGAGATGGAGCGATCCGTTTATTGTGAAAGACGTGAAGCCGTACGGTTCGGTGGAGCTTGCTAAGGAAGGAAAGGATGACTTGTTCATTATGAACGGGCATCGTGTGAAACCGTATATCGAGGGATGGCCTATGAATTTCAAGGTGGAGTCCACACCGATTGAAGATCCATCTTCCAATTGAGCGAATAAGTCCATCAAGCTAATGACGTTAAACAAGCGTTCTTTTACTTCCTTTGTTCTTTGATTTTTGTTTCTTATTTTGTGTCTTTCTTTCATTCATTTCGTACACGTTGGAGGTGATTTAATTGAGTCTTGATCTTGTGTTGTAGGAGAATTCAGAAAGAATACACGGGAAATTACACACGCGTAAAAGGTATATAAATTGAACATATACAAGAGCTAGGCTAGTGCCCGCTACCGCCTCAGCGAGCGCTAGCCCAACATTATGTCTCTCGCCCAGAACCATAGAGTAGCGCTCGCTACACCCCCAGCCAACGCTACCCTCAAGTTCTGTATTCCATCCCCTTCTAAGGGGCTAGCGACCGCTACCCCCCAACGGCCGCTAGCCCTAGGTTCTGTCTTACATTCCCTCAGAAGGAATAGTGGCCGCTACCCCCCTAGCGGCCGCTAGCCCTGCGCATTGTATTCCCTCCAGAAATATGAGATTAAGAGTTATTTAGATGTATTATGTTTAAATAAATATGCTCGCATGTCTAACAAATGCTCTATTATTCTCACGCATGAATTTTTGTCAACTCTTGAGGTTCCCACTGATCTTACATATTGTTCGTTTAGATTGCAGGGAGTCCCCCGCCATTTGTCTATTTCTCAATTATGCAGGATCATGGGTTTCCATGGTAAGAATGTGGGGAATCAAGCCCCAACCATTTCAATCCAAATGTCGCATGGATTTCTCTTACAGGATTCCATAACTACCAATCCGGTGGGATGCCGGCGGGGTTTATCAAGGACAACGTGCTCAGCATATTGCACAAGTTCATCTCTTATGCCATAACCGGCAAGGAGCAGGGGAACAAAGTCAATCATGCCGAGCTCTTCCTCCTACAGAGCACTGTCCAGGGGACTCAGGTCTGTGCTGGCTACTATATTATTAACACATTTAAAAATATGCTAGCCACAGTTCGCTACCACGCATCATCAGCACCGCATCATTCCCTATCGAGTAGTCTCTTTCCATTGTTCTTATTTAGCAATGAGGACATTGCTTCTTTTTCGTTGTGGGGGGGGGGGGGTGTGCATTATTTTTTAATACGGTGTGTTGTTAGGCGTGTCTGTATATGCTTGTTTGTCCAATTGCATCTCTTAGCTTGTTATGATTAGTGATTGATTTTGACAGATACTTCTTTGATTATGTTTTGATATGAATTGCCATTGTGAGTTCTTGAATTGGATAATGAGCTTTACATTTGATCATGGCTTCGTGGGGCACTCTAATTGTGATTGATTGATGTGATAACTCTGAACATGTTGATTTGGTATAAAAATTGCTTGAATGCTAGACTTGTTTAAAAATTGTGCTCATTGTGTGATTGAGTTGGGAGGCTTCTGCTCCTCTGGATACCATGAGCATGGGAAACCACACGAGAATACTTTAGATGACCTCTAAATGTTTTCATCTCGTGAATTTTGGCCATATAACCCACTCTTTCAAAAGTTTGGCTCGAATGGTCGTTGGTAAATCGCTTGAAATGTCGTTTATGGGTGATAAGAATTCTACCCCTCTTCCTCTCAGAAATCGAAAGAATCTATGTTGTAGGAATGGGTATGAGAAACCACATTAGGATACTCGTTTTATACCGAAGATCACACCTAGTGACCATCGTTCTATCCATCACCAATCTTGTGCGATTTGATCTTAATATAAAAATTGAATGAACGATTATAAAAGTCTAGCTTTGAGTGATTGAAAACCGAATTTACTTATGTTTTGAGTTTGATCGGATTGAGATTGAATGTACAAGGGAAACACGTTGTAGTGGTAATATGTAATCTTGTGATCCATTTTTAAGCATTCATGATGAATATGCTTATTGTTGCATTTTTGAACTTGTCTCTCGTTTTGAAATCTCCATGTCGTTTCGAGCCTAGACTTGCTTGAGGACAAGCAAGGTATTGTGTGTGTGTGTGGGGGGGGTTGTTTTACCTATTTTCAGTCTCGTTTCTCGCTTACATTAAGTCGATATTGACATATGTTTGTTGTTCTAGTTGATCCTTTTGTTGTCGTATTTTCATATTCTAGGTAAAACCGGCAAACGGAGTTAATAAAGGCTTGAGAAGAGAAATGAGGACGAAAAGGCATAAAAAAGAGGAGAAAAAGCGTGGTTCGGGCAGAGAGTGAGCCTAGCGGTCGCTGGCTCGAAGAGGCTGGCCAGGACAAAACATGGGGCTAGCGACCGCTAGCTCCCACAAATGCGTTCCAAGACAGAACATGGGGGTAGCGAGCGCTACCCCCTAGTGATCGCTGGCCAAGCGGGTTTCTCCTCCATATATATAGTGCACGCGTGATTTATTGTATCTAGCGATCATTCTAGAGTTTTAGACCACGAGAGCAAACACAATAGTCTAAATTTTTCATTCCGTAGTTCGTTCTTGATTTTGCATTGTGGATTCGTTTGTGATTCAAACTCGGAGACCTTTAATGCATTATATTCCGTTTAATTAGTGAGTTCGTATTACTTTCTTAATTTCTTTATGTCTTTCTCTCTTGTTTCTTTCTTCTTGATTAATTTCCAATTATTGATTGAGTCTGGACTTATAACGTCTTGAGAGGTCTAACTGTGCATATAGTTGTCTTGGCGTGTTCCTAAAGGGCTGAATCTGAATCCTATACAACTTGATCAAGTCTACGGTGTTGTCTGGCCAGTAGCAGTCTTGGGCGAGATCAGGTTACAACTGCGAGTTGGAAACTCCAAGTGTTAGCGACTCTCTGCTTACCAGCCAGAGGGATCAGTGCGGTGAAGTAAGTGGGGACGCCATGGGACGGGTGTCTGAGATGGTGTGCCCATGGTTGTTTTGTTCCCCGCGAATGCCTATTCGGGTACATCGGAGTGAGCTTCGTCCAGGAGCAATCTTGGGCAAGGGGGATAGGGAGTGAGTAACCCTTACCCTCTGGGCTGAAAAGGAGTGCTGGGTAGGGCTTGCGTGGCTACGTGACGATTAAAATGGGGGCTGCTTGAGTGATGTTGTTGGTCCCGAAAGAGCTAGATTGGTGTATGGGGGGGGGGGGGGAATACACCAATTCAACATTTTTTAGTTTTTTTGTTTTAAAGTTATATATAAGTTTAAGCACACTTAATCGATAAGATAGCTTAGAGTAGTAAAAGAAATCTTCTTATCAGGAAGATTTAATCTTACTCAAGTAACACCTTATGTGTGAAAACAATAATCAAGAATTAACAAATACAGATTAAAATTGATTAAAGTTGTGTGCGGAATATGGTGGTTAATGCTCTTTTTAATATGAAAAACGTTTTCTTACTCGAAGATATTATCTAACTAGTTTTGAGTGCAAGAGTATGAAGATGATGAAAGAGAAGTAAATAAGAAATAAAGAACACAAGCAGTTAACGTGGTTCGGGATAAACTTTCCCTACGTCCACGGCTCGATCAAATCTAGATCGAAAATCTACTAGCTTTCTCCTTTCTTTTTATTCGTTGAGTACGAGCCACAAGAATTATCAAACATAGATAATTTCTTGTGATTACAAATCTTCTTCCTAAGATTGAAAACTACAATCTAGGATTACAACTGGATCAACTCTAGATCCTAACTTTAGGTTTTGTAAGAAAATAATTTTCCAGAAAGTAAACCTTCAACAACTGTAAACACTACAGAGAATTATTGATGGATGGAAGTATTTTGAACGTTGAGAGCTTGAAGATTTTAGCACAGTAATGGTTGTATGATAGCTTGAATTCTCGTGCTTCTTTCTGGAGGTGAATGTGGTATATATAGGACCTTTGCAGGAACTATCCGTTGGAGAAGAAGACGTCCTTCTTCATTGCATTAATGGCTGCATTAAATGCATGGCAGTGTTGTTGAGACACGCGCTGCCAAATGAGAGTCTTGTTCCACCTTTCACATGATTTCTCAGCGTATTGCCATACTGGGAATGATTCACCGTACTGGAAATTGATATTCTCGTACTTCATTCCTTAAAGTATGTTGTTGATGTGATACATTAAGTGGTTGACTTGTGACAAATTTGGGTATGTCGGCAGTCCACCATAGTTATTGTGTGGAGCAGCTTGATCTTGATGTAATGGCAGATCGTTGTCTATCGAGATGTTCCTCCTTGTTTCTTTGGTTATGACCATGTTGAATACTTCATATTCGTAGAGAAATGATTAGCAGATCGTTTTTGATAAAACGATCTGTTGCTTATGTTGACAGCGGGCTGGTGATGTCTATTGAATGAGCTGCTCATCCTCTTATAATGATTTTACAAGTATAGAAGTATTCTGTTTCCTTTTCATAGTTATTTCTTGTCTTAGATAAGCAGATCGTTATAAGTAAGCTTGAAACTTCAAGCTACTTTTACATTTGTGATCTGTGAAAATATATTCTAGAAATCAAAAACCAAAACAAGTAACGAAGACAGCGAGCTGCAAGTGTGTGGAGCAGATCATTATTAATACAAAAACGATCTGCTCAATGCATTTGAAACTAGCTCTACACAATGTAGAAAATATTTGTTATCTTAGTAATCATTGTGTCCAGAAAGTCTTTTACTAGAATAATACAGATCGTAAGATTAAAAACGATTTGCTTCTTTTATACTTAGACATTCCTTAATAGATGACAATGACCACTTGATTTTCTTAGAAAGAAATAACTAAGTGTAGTTTCGAGAAACATCATCAAAACATAAATAAATTTGTGGGGTTCCCAACAATTTCCCCCTTTTTGATGATGTCGAAACCACACTTTGAATTTTCTTTTAGTGTTGAAAACCTGAATTTTAATATAGCAGGCAATTATAATGCATAATAGTAATTTAAGCGATAAGCATAAAAACATTGCCTGGACAAAGAGATATTGTCATCAGGTTGTTTATCAACACAAAACTTTAAACTTTATTGATACAGCAGCTTACAAATACTGTTTGATTATATAACAGCTCACTGCTAAATCTAAGCTCAAAATATAATGATTTGTTTTTTTTTAAGGTTGAGAAGGTGGCTGGCTTGGTTCTTTTTCGGCAGATTGTGATTGACGGCGTTGCTGATCAGCTTGATGTGCCCTTCTTCTTTCCACCATCTCCCTTTGCCTTAGCTCCGAAGGCACACCAAAACTAGCTTATATCCCATTGAACAATCTTCTATAATCTTTGTTGTTGAAATCAATGGGATAGTTCATTAGTTGAGCAGATCGATTGATAGCATTTAGAACTGCGGTGTGATCTACCTCTGTAGTTCCTGGTATCCTCGGATATAGCAGTGTAGTTTTCTTTGGAGCAGTGAGAGGAGTGTTTGTCATAGCAGACTGTCTGTATAGATATTTAATGAAAGATTGATTTTTATGTTGGGAGAGAAATTCTCTGAACAGATCGTCCACAGATCCTCCTTGCACATCTTGATCCATCAAGTAGTAATGCTGCATTATGAATTCTTTGACCAGCTTGTTCCATTGGGATGCCTTCTTACTATGAATCCATGTCAAATTATGTGGCTCAGTCAGTTGGAATTTTTCAAAGAATTTGAACATGGGATTTGTTGGCTCATCGGCATCCTCATCTGGAGTTTCATCATTATCATCATCTTTTTCCTCTATTTTCCCTTCCCTTTGCTTTTCAGCTCTCCACAGCTTTCGAAATTCTGGATCAGCAATCTGCACTACTATATATCCATCCAAAAACATTTCCTCCTCTTCATCAGCCTCTGTCATTACTTTCTTTTCTTTTCGATCAGCTTCCCTCTGTGCATCCTCTTGCATTTTTCTCTATTTTTCTTCATTTTCTCTTTGCAGCATTCTAGCATCAGCGATCTGTTTTGCTGTCATTTTTTTCTTCTTAGCAGCAGGCTTCTTTTTGATATGGGCAGTGGGCTGGACAATTTGTCTTTTTTCCCCCTTTTCGACATCATCAAGGAAATCCTTGGAGATGATGAGTCGAAGATAGGCAAGCTCATCATTAAGTGCTTTGAATTTGGCCTCTGCATCTTCTTTGTATTGCAAGAATGTAGAAATATTGCCAGTGACTTCATTGAATTGTTTGGATGCAGCCTTAAGATGTGAGTTGAAGTCGACTGACAGCTCGCTGTGTGCTACTTTCATGTCTGTTATAGATTTGTTGATTTTGAAAATCTCATCTCCAGTAGCCACATTAGCTTCTTGTAGTGCAATCTTTAGCTGGTCTTTGAGTAGAGCAGGTAGCACGTTTTTTACAACAGTAGGAATTGTGATTTTCTTCATGTCCTCATACTGCTGCTCCACATGCTTTTTGACCTCAGCCACCATCATTCCTCCAGCAACATTCATCTTATACTCGAATGTGTTGACTTCTCCTTGAACAGTAGCAATCTTGTTGTTTGTTTCTTCCTTGAATTTGTCAAACACTTCATGATCATTGTCCAGATCCTTGTGCAGCTCGCTTGATAGTTGAGCATGAGTGAGCTGGAAGTTGCTTTCAACTGCATGCAAGGCTTTTTCTGCAGCAAAGTAGATAAAGTTGGCCATTGCAGCAGATCGATTTATTGATTCGTAGGTGGATGAGCTCGCGGAGCTGTTCTGGAGGCATCTGTGGTCCAAGCGAAGCAGATAGTAAATCCTCCAGATTGTGCTGCTTGAACCCGTCTGGAGCTGTGCCTTGAGTGTATATTTCATCAATTTGCTCGGCAACATCCAGTGGTTCAACACCAGCTAGTTCTGTGGGGGCAGATGGTTCAAAAACATCAACTGCTTCTTCCAAAATGGCAATAGTTTCTTCCATGTTGAGCTCGGCTGTAGGCTGTGTAGTGGATGGTGAGGCATGTGACTTCTCCTTTTCAACAGTTCTCTCTTCAAAGTTGAAAATGTCATCAAAGTCTCCTGATTGTAAGTCCACCGCAAAGTTGTACAAATCTTGTTCCTTTTCGTAATAAGGAGCAAGGTCGATCTTTAATGTCACTGCTTCTTCCTTCATCTTCGTCAACACATAAGTGCGAAAATATTGACGAGCATCAAGCACGTCAAGAAAACCAAAGTACTGCAGCAGTTTCCTTTTGGAAGAAACCAGCAATAATGGTACTTAGTTTGGTGGAAAGGCGAAGAGGTCGCTTGATAGTCATCCGGGTGCAGTTTCAATCGTTCTCTTGGCGGATATCGATTTTCTATTCTTCATCCACAATGAGTTTTAGCAGCCACCTGGCCCAATTCACCTTAAGATTTAATAAAACTGCCCTCATAACTTTGAGCTTTCCCGCTGTAACAGAGTCATATGTCCCTTGGTGTCCAAGGAACACCTTCTGGACATAGTCGAGGAGAAGTCTGTAGCTGGGAAGCATTAACGCCCTATTGAATGCCTTTCCAGTCCACTAGAATGGATGTGCAAGCATTATGTCAAGGGCTTTCTGGATTTGGTCATCCGTGACTTCTTCAATCACAATATCACCTTCATCGGTTAAGTGATAAGTCTGAAGAATCATCTCGATCACTGTGGTGCGAATATTATTCTCTTTTGTCTTTCCAATTGGTATCTTTACTGTATATTCTTCTCTTTCATCCACCATCCATGAACAATAGAATAGCGCAATTTGTCGAGGAAGGAAATAGTCTGGTTCCATGGTGATGATCTTGTGGAACCCTAAAAATAAATTTCGGTTAAGTGTTTGTAGATACTTGCTGTTAAAACACTTATATGTAGACAGACCATTGAATCACCATGAAATAACGTTATAATCATAAAAACAGTGATAAACACATTATTAAGCATACTTAATCCAGTGAGTACACAAGATATGATTTTAAACAACAATGATTATAATGTACGAGGAAAACAAATACACATATGAAGTGTTCACATAACCATGCTTTCATAGACAATAGAGATATGAGCAATGTATTTATTATGAGCAACATATGCACAAACATTAAAACCTAGTTTATGTTTTTGTGAGTTTTAACATGTGCACGCCTCAATTTTACTGAACAACACATCTAAGGTACGAAACCCGTGATGTGTAAGTACAGCGCGAGGCTCCGGCGACAATTTTGCCTCTATTATGTGCAGCATCTCCGTCAAGAGAATCGGAGGTGCTTGAGAAGATGAAGAACTTGCGTCAGATGTAGGCATTTTGAAAAAGTTTTGATTGGTTTTGTAAAAGATAGAGTTTTGCAGGAGAGCTTGTGCACAACAATGGCGACTTTAGGTTTTTGTGAGTGGGAATTTTTGAAAGTGTGAGAAGAACAGTCAAACAATCACATATATATATGCATACAATGAACGATCCAGATTAAATCGTATAAAAGTAATAATAATTAACAGTTGAGATTACTCCCTGATTTAATCATTTTCCGCCTAAAATCGATTGAAGTGCATACACTATCAAATTGAGTCTACAAAGAAGTCACGTCATTGCCTCGAAACAATAACCGATGACTGCAACATTAAATGGTCTTCACTTTATCCTTCACTTTTTCTGACCTCTAGGCTTTCGGTATTTCCTAACATTAATTAGTTTTTATTAGCAATCATGAGACATAAATACTAAAGGAGATAGAGAAATAAATGAATTTTGATTCCAGTTTAAATTCCCCCTTGATTAATGCTCTGGCAGATTGTTTTGTGGCTCGAACGATCTGCTATTCTTGATTTTGACAGCTAGCTGCTAATTTTCCACTTTATGCTACTTGTTTTTTATATGTAAGCAGATCAATTTCTTCGTTGATCGAACTGCTATTCTTGATTTCGACAGCTAGCTGCTAATTTTCACTTTATGCAGCTCGCTGCTTTGTTGATGGATAGCAGATCGTTTTCTTCTTTGATCGATCTACTATTTGTATTTCACGTATCAGCCAGCTGCTGATTTTCAAAATTAAGCAGCTTGTTTTTATTTCTGAGTTTTCACTTTGTAAATAATTTTAGCAGTACAGAGATATAAATAAAGAAATAGGTAGCTAAAATTAGAGATGTGATAACAGATGACCTTTTACCACCAGCTAGCTATTATCGACACTTGTACCAATTTTGATAAAATTTATCAATCTCATTTTTCCACAAAGCATTTTGAATCTGTCTTCAGGTAATGCTTTTGTGAGAATATCAGCTCGCTGCACATCCGTATGAATCTTCTCGATCTTGATGTTATTCTTTTCAACATAATCACGAATGAAGTGATGGTGAACATCCACATGTTTGCAGCGAGTGTGAAGAACAGGATTTTGTGTGATGGCAATTGCGCTTGAACTATCACAAAATATTGGCACACCATTCATGTAGACTTCATAATCTTTTAGTTGTTGTTTGATCCACA
Organism: Leonotis leonurus; assembly: GCA_026898415.1. Taxonomy (NCBI): domain Eukaryota; kingdom Viridiplantae; phylum Streptophyta; class Magnoliopsida; order Lamiales; family Lamiaceae; genus Leonotis; species Leonotis leonurus. Next base: position 737,337 of record JAPKLX010000058.1, on the reverse strand, counting down.
AAATTTGTGTTGTGCAACTCCCTGCTGCCATGTACTCTGCTTCTGTTGTTGAAGTTGCAACTGAAGTTTTCTTTTTAGAAAACCATGAAATGAGTTTGCTTCCAATGAATTGACAAGTCCCAGATGTGGATTTTCTATCAAACTTGCACCCTGCATAATCAGAATCAGAGTAACCTGTTAATTCAAAATTATCATCACAAGTATACCATAAACCTATCTCCATAGTTCCTTTGAGATAACGCAAAATTCTTTTGGCTCCTTCCAAGTGGGATTCCCTTGGGCTAGCTTGATACCTAGCACAAACACCAATATCAAATGTAATATCAGGTCGACTTGCAGTCATATATAAAAGTGATCCGATAATTTTATATTTGTTGCCTTCCCAAGTATATCAGGACCAATTTGTCCATTTGTTTGCATAGGGATTTTTACTGGTTTGTAATCTTTAACCCCAAATTTTGTGACGAGATCGTTGATGTATTTAGATTGATTAATTAAGATCCCATCAGCAGATTGTTTGACTTGCAGGCCTAGGAAGAAATTCATTTCTCCCATCATTGACATCTTGTATTTATCCTGAATTAGCTTGCTAAATTTGTTACAAAGGAATTCAGATTTAGATCTAAAAATAATATCATCAACATAAATTTGAACTAAAAGGATATAGTCTTGGACTTTGATGGTGAATAGCGTCTTGTCTACTGATCCTCGTTTGAATCCCGATTGAAGTAAAAAAGTGGACAGTGTCACATACCAAGCTCGAGGAGCTTGTTTTAGTCCATACACTGCTTTAGTTAATCTATACACTTTGTTTTCATCTTCAACTTCAAACTCAGGTGTTTGTTCCAAGTAGACTTCTTCTTCAAGAATTTCATTCAGAAATGCACTCTTTACATCCATTTGGAACACTTTGAAACGTTGGAAAGCTGCGTAGGCAAGAAACAATCTGATAGCTTCTAGTCGTGCCACTGGTGCAAAAGTTTCATCAAAGTCAATCCCTTCTTGTTGACAATATCATTTGACAACTAGCCTTGCTTTGTTTCTTACCACTTCACCTGTTTCATCCCTCTTGTTCTTGAATATCCATTTGACTCCAATAACACTTTGATGTCTAGGTCGATTCACCAGATACCATACATCATTTCTCTTGAATTCATTTAATTCTTCTTGCATGGAATTGATCCAATCTGCACTTTGTAAGGTTTCTTCGATGTCTTTTGGTTCGGTGTGAGCAAGATAGCAACTTAGTAATGCATTTTCTCCATGCATGCGTCTAGTCTTGACTCTATCTGCTGGGTTCCAAACAATGAGATCAGATGGATGACTATCTACCCATTTTCTTCGCCTTTTCATTTCTTCCTCAGATACTTCGATTTATATCTCATCAGGTGGATTCTCAAATTCGGGATGATCTGTGATAGGAACATCAAAGAGATTGTCAGTGTTTAAATTAATACTTGATACTTCATTTACCAAGTTTTGAACAGATGGCTGTTGAGTTGTAGTTTTAGCAGATTGAGGAATGTTTTGTTCAGCAACAGATTGTTGTGAGTTTTCTTCATGTGAAGTTCCCCCTTTATCTGTTCCCCCTAGATGTGATATTTGTACATCTGTTCCTCCTTGTTGTGGCTTCTCTACAGCAGGTTGAATATTAGTTTCTTCTTCATCTTCTTCTTTTCGTGGACTCCATAGGAGTATGTCGTCAATAAGTCTATCTGTGGAGTTTCTGAGGTAGTGAGATCATCTTTTGAAGAGGAGCTATCTGTTCCTGAAACTTCAAAATTAGCTTCATCAAAAACAACATGTGGTGTTACTTCCACAACAAGAGTTCTCTTATTAAAAACTCTATAAGCTTTACTGATTTCAGAATATCCTAAGAATATTCCTTGATCACTTTTGCTATCAAATGTTTCTAATTGAATTTTTCCATTGTTATGAATGTAACATTTACAACCAAATGATCGAAAGTATGAGATTCGAGGCTTTCTGTTATTCCACAGCTCATATGGAGTTTTCTCGTGTCGTTGCGTGATGACAAATCGATTTTGTGTGTAGCAGGCCGTGTTGACTGCTTCTGCCCAGAACTTCTTTGGGAGGTTGATTTCATTTAACATAGTTTGGGCAGCCTCTTTGAGTGATCTGTTACGTCTTTCCATAATCCCATTTTGTTGTGGTGTTCGAGCTGCTGAAGTTTGATGTTGAATTCCCATTTTTGAGCAGTATCCTTCGATCATATGATTGATGAATTCAGTTCCACGATCAGATCGAATGGTGATGATGGATGTCTCCTTTTGATTTGATAGTTTTTTGAGAAGATCGGGTAGTTTCTCTAAAGTTTTCTTTTTCTTGAACATGAAAATAACCCAAGTAAATCTAGAGAAATCATCAATAACAACAAGGGTATACTTTCTACCGTTTACACTTAATAGAGATACAGGTCCAAAAAGGTCTAGGTGTACGAGTTCCAAGATCCTTGAAGTAGAGTGAGCTGCCTTTATAGGAAATGATGCTCTTGTTTGTTTTCCCGCTTGACAAGCTTCACATACATGGTCTTTGTCATAGATTTGAGTAGGTAGACCTTCAACCAGATTGTCTTTCACCAGCTTGTTGATTTATTTGAAATTTAAGTGGTTCAATCATTTGTGTGATAGCCAGCTGGTCTCTGTACTTGATTTTGTTATTAGACAGGTTTCGGTTTGATCATTCCATTGTACGATATACAACCTGTCCTGCAAAATCTCAGTAAGAAGAATTTCTTCTCCTTCCATGTTCTTTACAAGACACTTGTTAGCTGTAAATTCTACTCTCTTATTATTAGCACAAAATTGACTAATTGAGAATAGATTATGATTTAACCCTTCAACATATTATACATTGAGAATAGTAGTGTTACCAACTTGAAGATCACCATAACCCTTTGTGTATCCTTTAGAGTTTCCTCCAAAAGTAACATTTGGTCCAGTGCTCTCTTTGTAGTTGATTAACAAGTCTTTGTTGCATTTCATATGTTTAGAACATCCGCTATCAAGTATCCATATCGCGCCCCGAGCTGTGTGCTTTCTTCTCATCGAACTCCTATCCTGCAATGAAAAATTATTTAGCTACCCTACTGAATGAGGGTGCCTTGTTAGTAGACAAAGTTCCTTTTGGAAGCCAAATTTTCCTAATAATAGTGACAATCTGTGAAGGTCTGATTTGTTTGTCACTGAAATCAATGTACACTATTTGCTTCTTCTTGGCAGGTGGTTGAGTAGTAGTTGATTTCTTAGGAGCAAATGGTTTGGAGGGGGCAGGTGGTTTTCTTTGGTTGAACAAGGGAGGAGCTCGCTGTTGTTTTCTTTGAGCAGTTTGATTAGTCCCTTGAGTAGGTTGTTTCCTTTGTTGATATCCAATCCCTTGAGTGGTGAATTTCTGTTGTCGCTGGCCTTGTTCTTTGATTAAAATAGCTTGTGGTTGTCTCACATTGTTGTTGAGATTCACTATTTTATCTTTTCCCTTTTCTTTGACAAATTTGCCTGTTGATGGTCCTTTGTCAACTCCGTCGAATCCAAGTCCAGTGCGATCTGCAGCTCTTCTTTGCATGTCGTTGAAAAGTTGAATTCGATCTTCCTTTTTGTGCATTGAGTGATTGATCATGGCACTCAAATCATCGATCTTACGTTGAGAAGAAGTTTCTCGGTCAATGAGATCAGATATCTTGGCATTCAATGAGTAATTTTCTTCGCTCTTGCTTTTGAGTTGCTTTAGCAGAGCATTTTCCCTGTCATTGAACGCGCTGCTGATTTCCTTCATTTCTTGAATGGTATCCGTCATTCTTCCATTTTCTTTTATTGCATGTTTGAACATCTTGTTCAATCTTGCATGATCTTCCATGAGTTTGGTAAGATCTTCGATGGACAAATCGTCTTCACTTTCTTTTTCATCATCAGAATTACATATAGTTTGATTAGAAGAATTAGAATCTTGACAAGTTACCTCTTGACTTTCAAGTCCATTGTCATGGCCCATGAGACATTCATCTCATTCATCTTCATCTTCATCAACTATGAAGGCTTCATCATTTTGGGATGAGCTGTCTGACAGGTGGCTTGGAGATGATTGCTCTTCAGCTAGCATTGATTTTCTTTGCTCGTTGAGCTTCTTATCTCTTTTGGCACGAAGTTCATCTCTCTCTGCTTTTGATATGTCAGGACAATCTGTTTTGAAATGTCCCTTCCTGCCACACTTAAAGCAAGGATATTTGGAGAGGTCAGCTTTAACACACGAGGTTGATTTTACCTCGTTCCTTCGAGCAGGTTGATCACCAGATCAATCTTTCCATTTGAATTTTCTATTGTTGTTCTCTTTGTAGAGTCTCTTGTATCTGTTGGCTCTTACTTCCATTCTTTGGAATCTTTGTGCCATGAGAGAGTACTCCTCGAAATAGTTCTTCGTTGGGTAGTTCTCATCATCAAAGCTTGATGAATCTTTGACAACCACAGTGGGAGTTTGTTTTGTAGCTTCTTTGTTTTTCATTTTTGCTTTGAAGGCTGTTTCTTTGTCATGGTTTCCTGCAGAAGATGGTTTGCTAGAAGAAGAATTAGATAAACCATGAATACGATTAATCTCGTACTCATTTCCAGTAAGTAAATCAAATAAAGAGTCAGTGGTAAGAGAGTTGAACTCTGGCATCATGGGATGCATGGCTAAATAAATTTCCCAAGTAGCAGGTAGAACTCGTATCACTTTCAAGTTTTTCTCTCGTTGAGAATACTTGTTTTTGTCAATCATAGCTATCTCTATCAGAACTTCTGTGAACCTGTTCTTCATTTGAGCTATGGTCTCTCCAGACTTCATCTTGAACTCTTCAAATTTGTTATAAGCGATGGACAGTTTGTTTTCTTGAATGATGTCTGATCCAAGGCTGATTTCTTTGAGCACGTCCCACATCTCTTTGGTTGTTTGGAGATATCTAATTTTGGCTAAGTATATGCCTCTTACAGTGCTTGATATTAGTCATTTGGCAAAGTCATCAAGTCCAGCTTCTTTTCTTTCTTCTGCAATATATTCATCAATAATCTTCTCCTTCTCAGCTATCATTAACGAAGGAGTTGGACCAGTTCCATCTTTTATCTCAGTGCTTCCTTTATTCATTATTTTGATGGGTCCATCAGTGATGACCTTCCACATTTTGATGTGTTGAGCACGTAAACACATCTCGATTCTAAAGCTCCAGTCATCATACCCAGCAATAGAAAAATCCTCACATGCACGTATCATCTATCCTTCCATAACTTTCAAGTAGATGATTAGTTAAATGCAAGTGCAATATGCTGTGAAAACGTTTTCAAGATCTATCCAAGATGACCACACAGAGATTAGCTCCTGTGAAATAGAAACAATGGTCAAAATGAACCACTGCTCTGATACCACTTGTTGGTCCCGAAAGAGCTAGATTGGTGTATGGGGGGGGAATACACCAATTCAACCTTTTTTAGTTTTTTGTTTTAAAGTTAAGTATAAGTTTAAGCACACTTAATCGATAAGATAGCTTAGAGTAGTAAAACAAATCTTCTTGTCAGGAAGATTTAATCTTACTCAAGTAACACCTTATGTGTGAAAACAATAATCAAGAATTAACAAATACAGATTAAACTTGATTAAAGTTGTGTGCGGAAACTGGTGGTTAATGCTCTTTTTAATATGAAAAACGTTTTCTTACTCGAAGATATTATCTAACCAGTTTTGAGTGCAAGAGTATGAAGATGATGAAAGAGAAGTAAATAAGAAATAAAGAACACAAGCAGTTAACGTGGTTCGAGATAAACTTTCCCTACGTCCACGGCTCGATCAAATCTAGATCGAAAATCTACTAGCTTTCTCCTTTCTTTTTACTCGTTGAGTACGAGCCACAAGAATTATCAAACATAGATAATTTCTTGTGATTACAAATCTTCTTCCTAAGATTGAAAACTACAATCTAGGATTACAATTGGATCAAATCTAGATCCTAACTTTAGGTTTTGTAAGAAAATAATTTTCCAGAAAGTAAACTTTCAACAACTGTAAACACTACAGAGAATTCTTGATGGATGGAAGTGTTTTGAACGTTGAGAGCTTGAAGATTTTAGCAGAGTAATTGCAGAATAATGGCTTAAATGCATGGCAGTGTTGTTGAGACACGCGCTGCCAAATGAGAGTCTTGTTCCACCTTGCACGCGATTTCTCAGCGTATTGCCATACTGGGAATGATTCACCATACTGGAAATTGATATTCTCGTACTTCATTCCTTAAAGTATGTTTTTGATGTGACAATACACTAAGTGGTTGACTTGTGACAAATTTGGGTATGTCGGAAGTCCACCATAGTTATTGTGAGGAGCAGCTTGATCTTGATGTAATGGCAGATCGTTGTCTATCGAGATGTTCCTCCTTGTTTCTTTGGTTATGACCATGTTGAATACTTCATATTCGTAGACAAATGATTAGTAGATCGTTTTTGATAAAACGATATGTTGCTTATGTTGACAGCGGGCTGGTGATGTCTATTGAACGAGCTGCTCATCCTCTTGTAATGATTTTACAAGTATAGAAGTATTTTGTTTCTTTTTCATAGTTATTTCTAGTCTTAGATAAGCAGATCGTTATAAGTAAGCTTGAAACTTCAAGCTACTTTTACATTTGTGATCTGTGAAAATATATTTTAGAAATCAAAAACAAAAACAAGTAACGAAGACAGCGAGCTGCAAGTGTGTGGAGCAGATCATTATTAATACAAAAACGATCTGCTCAATGCATTTGAAACTAGCTCTATACAATGTAGAAAATACTTGTTATCTTAGTAATCATTGTGTCCAGGAAGTCTTTTACTAGAATAATACAGATCGTAAGATTAAAAATGATCTGCTTCTTTTATACTTAGACATTCCTTAATAGATGACAATGACCACTTGGTTTTCTTAGAAAAAAATAAGTGTAGTTTCGAGAAACATCATCAAAATATAAATAAATTTGTGGGGTTCCCAACAGATGCGTTTGGGTGATAGGAGTAAAATCTCATTCTTACGTTCGCCCTTAATCGATGACATGCCGAGACAACGAACAACTTTGCACCGATGAACAAGACATAAGTCAAGACTGAAGGATTCTAACCCAAGTCAAGTTGCTTTCTCATTTAACTCTTTTAGTGTTTTCTTTTCAGTTATTTACTTTTACAGCTTTTACTATTCTGTTTGGTTACACCTCTTGCCCATGGCAAGACCCGAATCAAAACCTCAAATTGTGACATCAAGAGAGGAATCCACCAACTCCCTGTGGGATCGATCATGTACTTACCACTAGCGGAACCTAGTGAAGAGTATCGATTAATAAATTTATCTTGCCGGAGTGATAACGACTGAGCTCCGCCAGCTATCAGTTGTTGTCTTCCTGTGCGCAACAATTTTGTTTCTGCCCGTTCTCCCTCGTTTGAACTCCAATTTTGGATCCGTTTGTGGCTACGGACTTCTATCGAGATGAAATTTAATCATATGCTATCCAAGCTTCAACATTATAACTCCATTTTGCGCCAATTTCCACACCAAACAAACTACATGCAATTACAGAGTTGTGTAAAAACAAACCAAAATACAAAATAAAATAAACATAAAGCTATGAAACGAGACTCTAAACGACCGTCGTGTAAAACACAACTAAAACATATCAAACATCATTCAAATCCCTCGTGACACTGTTTACCGCATTCCACTGTCGAACCACGCTCGCATTATGGAAGAGCATATCCGCTGTCGAGATCCACTCTCAATTCTTCAGTTTCCGCGAGGTGTAGCATGATAGTGTTCACGCGCAGCAGCGGTGACAGTGAAAGAACGTAGCTTCCTTGAAATTGTAGGCCGGAACATCGCCGTTTCGGTTGGACTCCGGCATGGTAATCTCCTCTTGCAACGCAAATCAAGCGTGAGATATGGATGTGGAATTAAAGATATCTATTTCTCTCTCCTCAATATAACTGCATATTACCTTAATTAGTGGAATTTGTTATTTTCTCTATCGTATTATAATTACATAAATGTCTTTATCATAATATTTAAGGAATATTTTAATGTATTTAAAAAGCAATAAATCTTGGTAGATCATAACCGTTAATTTACTAAAATTAACGATTGAAATTATTTCCTATTTCCTATTAAGAAATCACTTTCTATATAATCTACATCCTATATTACGGGTCATCCGATGTTTTTAAAACGGTTCGACCGATGGAACTAATGAACCAATGACCCTTTTACGAAATCGGTTCGATGACCGGTTCGGTTTTTAAAACATTCACATTATATACATGACCTTTTAATGAAGGGAATGGCTTGCCAAATATGTTATATGTGAACAAGAAGTGGGCTTTAGATGTTTGTTCTTTGTTGGGTCCAACTAAAGATTGGCCGAGGCCTCCATATACTTCCTTCCAAATGAACTGCCAAAGGTTTCACTTACTATTGTGGGTTAGTGAAATTAATCCTATAATGTTCTTTCTGACTAATTCAAATTTTCACTAAAATAGAAATTAAATAAACTTGATTAAAAAAAAGTAGTAAAATAAATTTTGTGTAAATATATAAAAACTAAAATAACACAACCACTAAGAGTAAATATCTAAAATACCAATTCCCAAATAGGATCAAATTAGTCAGATTGACATAATGCTTTTAGTGATTGGAGTTTTAAGTCAATAATAATTAGTGCTGATTAATTAACACAACACACTAATATTATCCTAGGAAAAGTTAGGAAATAAACTTTCTTTTGTCTTAATAAAAATGGTTGAGAGACTATAAAATCTTTCATTCCTGAGAGGTTTTGGGTTGGAGTCCCATTTGGCCATTTATGTGTTTAGTAAGAGTCTTTTTATGTGTGTGAAGTAAAATGATTTGTCATATTAATAATATGATGTATATTTGTGTAGCTTTTTACATGCAAATTTTAAACGTTGAGCCTATTGCAAATATTATAAAATTCTATGTGTGGCTTTAAAAAGTAAGAAGAAAAAACTTGGATACATCAAATGTAATAAGTTAATAGCTATACACTTATAATGACTCGATTAACAAAAGTACATATATCATCTTTATTTACTGCTGCGTAGGGGTTTAACGAGTCGAGTATTGACTTACTCAAGTGTCGAGCTCGGCTCATAAGTGTCGAGCTCGACTCAACTCGGTCGAGTTTTAATTTTTCGAGTTCGAGCTCGACTTGATAAAAAGTTCGATAAGCTCGAGCTTGACTCGATTATTCTTAATTGTTAATATAATTCAAATTTTATCTCGAAGTAAGCTCGTGTAGGCTCGTTTAGACTTGTTTAATAATAGAAGGATATAAACATAAAATCATAATCTAGGCTCGCAAGCCTATCGAGATGAGTATCATTGAACTCGAACTCCGGCTCGATATATACTTAAGTAGCTCGAGTTCAATCTCGACTCAATAAACATTAAATCGATTTCAAATTTTTCTCGAGTTGATCATAAATAACTTGCCACCTGTCTCAACTCACATACATAGCTGCTGCATTAGGACAAATGAAGACAAAATGGCTTTTTAAATCAACATGACCAGGATGATTTAGGACAATGACTTCCATTTGCATGGAGAATTCAACAATTAAGGGAAAATCAGATGACTAAAGCAAAACACAATCATGATTCAATAATCAAATAATTTGAATGATCCGACATCTGATTAATCAATTATTCATGAGTTGTAAGAATCTTTGATATTATGTGAATTTCTTTATGTCCGATCATACATTTATTCGTCCGCCAAATTGTTGATTTATAGTCAAAATTATAATACTTGTAATAATTTAAAGCTGTAAATAATTATATATTATTAATTTGAGTAATTTGTGAACTATTTCGTACATAAAATTGCAAATTAATCGAAATTCGGTTCGTTATAAAATTATATTTGTGAACCTTTCGAACCGAATACAATTAGACTCTAGTTCAACTCGAAAATTATTCGAGCTCGGTTCGATACTCGAATTTGGTAAACTAGTAAACAAACGAATTTCGAATAAACTTTTATCGAATCGAGCTCTGAATAATTCAAGAATAATTTGATTCACTTATAATATCCCTAGTCCTAATGTCCAAGAGTTCCCCAAAATTGGATGAGCGCTCTTATAATTTATAAATCATGTATTAGTTTTCAATAAAAATTTCATATAATATTATTTTAAAAAACTACTCTCTCTTGTCTCTCGCATATTTAAAACACATATTTATTATTGAATTGTTCTGATTATTTCGACACATTTTTTATTTGATAAAGTTTAAAATATAAATTATTTTTTTCAAAAATCATAATAATCAGATATTAATTTGCTTACCAATAGTAAATAATTGTGTTTAAATAAACGGACCGGATGAAATTTGAAGCGCGCACTGTAGCGTACCCTCGATATATAGATCCATAGAGATGTGAAAGAATTAAAGAAACCTCCATTCATGCAATATAAAGTCATACACATGAAATATGTGTCATAAGCAAAACTAATTAATTATAGTTGATTTATCATGTACATATGGAGACAATTAATGCCGTAATGGGATTCAATCAACATGTTATGTAATGATTTTGTTTTAGGACAATGGGGTCCGTGCATCTTGTCATTCAAATCTTCAAGGAATGTCATATTGCTTTTTACCACTATGTTTTGTCTAAATTTTGCATGTGAAATAATTGTGTCATTGATAAAATATTGTGGTCCTTGTGATGGACAATCTCAATTCTTCTGGACAAGTATTGGTAGATTTTATATATTATATGTATACATGTAGTGCTAAAGCAATTCTATTCGTACCAATCACAAAATAAGGACCCAATTTTTTGTGGTACACATATTTTGAATTTTGGTTTACTTGATTGAATTTAATGTACTTCCACTATAAGGAAAAGTAGAAAGTTTAATAGTTTATGTCCCGCAAAATTAATTACAACAATGTTTAAAAACGAACTAATTATTGAATAATGTATAAATATTTTTATAATGGAGATGATATGATATGACAATTGTGAATTTGAGTTATAATGATTAAAAAAATTATGCCTTATTTTATATAATAGAACTATTTGTTTCAAAATTCAAATATTTTTAATAAATTTAAATTTTTTCGTGATTAATAAATTTAAATTTAAATTTAAATTTTTTTACATTACTTTTCAATTCAGCCAACAAATACATATATTTACAAATTTTTCTTATTTTCTCATGACGATCTTTTTCGATCAGGTTTAAATTAATGTAGGATAAAAACTCTTATTTTTATATACATGTTAATATAAAATAATAATAAAAATATTATATTTCGACTCAGCTTAAATTAGATCGAAAAATACGGTCATAAAAAAAATTGTAAGTTCATATATTTATTGATTAATTGAAAAGTTATGAGAAAAATCAAAAAATAAATTTTAAATTTTTGTATACATTAATTAACTAAATTAACAAGTTATTGAAAAAATCAAAATTTGTCGAAAATATTTGAATTTTAAAATAATTAATCCTTTACCATTATTATGAGCACATATTTAACTATATCGTGAGCTCATTTTTTCTGTTTAAAATGAATAACATTTTGCGAGTTCAAAGTCTTATGAATCAAATTAAGTTCAAGATAAATTTTGTAAAAATCATCAAAGTTGGGGCCATATATTATACTTGACCTCTAATTTTATCATATGTATGGAACCCTATTTTTATTCCAAATTCCATCCGATCAGGAATTAAAAAAATATTTTGGATAATATTTAATAATTCCTCCATCCAAATAAGCATGACACAGAATTTTTGGACACTGTTAGTAAGGAGAGTGTATAAAGTAATGTAAGAGTAATAAAGATGGTAGAGATAACTTTTACTATTTTAGGAATGTGTCAAGTTTAGTGGGACCTCCAAATACAAATTGTGTCAAGTTTAGTGGGATCAAGGTGAATGGAGGAACTACTACTTTTTTCAAGTCAATTATGACGTGGTTTTTAATTGCATTTTTCTTTACCCATAAAAAATAATTCTAAATAAAGATATGAACGATTTCCTTATACTCTATACATAGGAATATTATAATTCTAAAATAACTATCTATATCCATCAAAATAAAGAGATGAATGAAATTTTCTAAACCATTAAATATGAATATTAATATTCTAAATTAGACATTGTATATCCATCGAAGTAATCGAAATGGAGGGACCTGAGGATATCATATGTTTGTTCTTTAACAAATACTCTAAAACAAATATATTCTTTAAACGACAGTCCACATGCATGATGCATACCCTTTTACCTTTCCCAAAAATATATGCATTTTGTTTCATGCTCTGAGTACATATTATGTACCCTAATTAATTAAAATTCCTACAACTAGATACCAGAATGAGTTATGTCGTCTAATACACGTACCAGCGATCAATTGTTAATTTCTCTTTAGATTTTTCATTATGTTAATTAATTTTCTGTTTGCCTCAATTCACATTTTTATTAAAAATATTTTTGAATTTATATGCTTCTAAATCTTAAGTTTATAAAATAAAGGCCAAGTATATGTAAGCAAGCTGTTGGTAGAACAGAGTTATGCAACTCGCTGCTACCAGATTAAGTTGTGGAGCACGTCAATGTAGCAGTTTGATGGCAAGCGCGTTTCAGTGACAAGTCACTGATTCGGTGTAGAAGAGTTCGCTCTACGACTAGGTTGAAGATTTATGACCGGAACATAGAAGAACAGGATGGAGTTCAAGCTAGCAAGTGTTTAGTATACAATTCAATTGCTTGTTTTCATACACGTGAAGCACTGAAATTGTAGGGTAAAAGAATGATCAAAATGTTTATTTTCAATAAAAATAGGTGTAATAATAGAGCGAGAAGAGTATCATATTAACAAAAACTGATAATCGAAAACAACTCATTAATTAACACAAACACCTCATTATTCTTTAGGCAGTAGAACTGTCACTACAAGAAATTGTAAAACGGCCGACGGAATTCCCGAGGGAATTTGATTCCTCGGTAATAACCGACGGATTACCGATGAATATTTTATAAAATATTTATTTATATATTAAATAATTATTGCCGACGGATTTAATTTTATTAAATATTTATTTTTTACTTTAAATATTATCGAGGGAAACAATCCGTCGGCAATAAAAAAATAATTTATTATAAAATTAAGTAATTATTATTTTATTATAATTAATATTGCCGATGGATAATTCCCTCGGCAATTAATAATTAATTTAATTAAAAATTGAATAATTAATTTATTTAAAAATTAAACAATTTCTTATTTTTTTATAACTAATATATATTTTAATAAATATTTATTTTTTTACTTTATATATTACCGACGGAAAAATCCCTCGGCAAAAAAAAATTAATTTATTTAAAAAATAGAATTTATTATTTTATTATAATTAATATTGCCGAGGGATATTTCTGTCGGCAATAAATAATTGATTTAATTGAAAATAAATGATTTATTTATTTAAAAATTAAATAATTTCTTGTTTTAAAAAAATAATATATAATTTCATTTAATATTTATTTTTTTACTTTAAATATTACCGAGGGAAAAATCCGTCGGCAACAAAACTAATTTATATAAAAATTCATGAATTTATTATTTTATTAAATTTAATATTACCGAGGGATATTTCCGTCGGCAATCAACTTATGTCCCACATCGGAAAAAAATATTACTTTTCATAAATGAGATTCTATAAATAAGAAGATATTATATTTTGGCTAAGATTAAGTGTAGTATTTTGGGTCTTTTGATTAAGATCCAAGTGTAGTATTTTTTTGTTATGAGTTTAATATTTGTACTACATTAATAAATTTGAATTTTCGTATTTTGATAATTTAAAGTAAAACTTGGATAAAAAAAATTAAAAAATTAAAAATAATTAATTTGCCGAGGGATTCCTGAGGGAAATAATTATTAATTAATATCTAATTCTTTTTTCACCGAGGGATTACCGAGGGAAAATATATTAATTAATATTTAATTCTTTTTTTATCAAGAGATTACTGAGGGAAAATATATTAATTAATATTTAATTTAATTTTTTACCAAGGGATTACCGAGGGAAAATAAATAATTAAATTAATTATTTCATTATATTACCGACGGATTGCCGACGGAATAATTAAAAATATATAATATAATATTAATTTTTATTACCGACAGATTATTCCCTCGGTAATCTTTATACCGACGAAGGTATTGTCGATGAATGAATTTTGTTGGCAATCCCTCGGTATTTTGTATAGCCAACGGATTTTTAATTTTTACCGAGGGATTTTTTCCGTCGATAATTAACTAAATTTTTGTGGTGTGTGTGATGAGTTTTTAATAAGTGATTAATAAAAATAAATATGAAAATAAAAGAATTAAATCAAATAAAAGAAAACGGAATCTTGAACATGAATTCGATAATAAATTAACTAATGGAGCTCACATATTAAATCAAATTACTAGTTTTAGTCATTAATTAATGATTTGTTAAAGTCCTGTAGATTTAAAAGACTTTTTAAGCTAAAAAAAGTCTTGTAGATTTAAAAGATTTTGTAGGATTTTTATAACTTTTAAAATTTTGCATAATTCTGTAATGAATTTTTAATCAGGATTTTAATGGATTATATAGGACTTTGTGGACTTTGCAGAACTTCATGGATTTATGACATACGACAAGAGTTCATAATTTTTTCATACATTCGAATTTAAAAAGAGTAAAAGACAATAATAATAATAATAATAATAATAATAATAATAATAATAATAATAA
>JAPKLX010000058.1:691296-722506 GCA_026898415.1 Leonotis leonurus | reverse complement strand
AATAATAATAATAATAATAATAATAATAATAATAATAATAATAATAATAATAATAATAATTCTCCATAATATCATGTCTTCCTAAGTAGCATTAATCCACATATCCATACATATACTACTCCAAGCATTCGCGTCTTGTCGCTTTTACTCTTGAATTTGGATAATAAGCTCAAATGCATGATCTTCATTAACCGGTAATATTGAAGATGAATGTTCGTCCACCAGGTCAATTGAAAATTAATCAGAACTACATTCTTTGCGAAGAAAGTTATATAGAGCTGCACATGCTGATACAAGTTCTGCTTGTGTCTTAAATAAAAATGGAGGTGCTGAATTAAAAATTGTGAACCTTGATTTAAAAATACCAAATATTCTCTCGATCATATTCCTTAAAGACGCATGACGAAGATTGAACAATTCTTTCTCATTTTCAGGGTCATTACCCTAACCTGCAAAATCTTGTAGATGATATCTTACACCTCGAAAGGAGCTAAAAACTGGCATTGGTTAGGAAATCTACAATCCACCAAAAAATATTTACCTAATTACATATGCAATATATAATAATAATAAATTATTAATAACAATAATATAAAAAATAGGTATTTACCTTGTGCCACTTTAAGTTCATCCCTCCCACCCACCTAGAACGTACATGGACTCCAAATCAAAATTACAAGCACCTAATACATTTTGAGATATCTTTCCATGACGATTACTATAACTGCTTACATCTTGCCCCCTTACTAATGCTAGAATATGTGTTCCATCAATAGCTCCAATGCAATCCTAAAATTTAGCGCATATAACAATTTTTCATATGAAAATATAAATATAGTAGTGTCATTTTAATTAGGACGTATCTTAAAGAAATGGAAAACCTTGTGCTTTCTCTGATTTTAGTAGGTACACTTGATCCTGGTTTAGCCATCAAAGTAGGTGTTATCGTGATCAAAGCCTTCAAAATCTTGTGAAAATTTTCACTTGTAGAAAATTGTGATCGGCCAAATGTGTTACGAATTACACAATATCGAGTGTTTTGACCAACAATTTATAGGAATGATGTAAGCATTTCTTCAACACAAATATATCGTGTATCCTCTATAGGTGTTTTTTCTCTACGAATTGCACATAACTTTCGAAACACATCTTCATACATCCTATATACTTGTCGAAATATTGTAGGATCATCATTTTATGCTCTGTATATATAGTAATTTCCCTTGTTAGTAATCCGTCGTTGATTTAATGGACGCTCAAATTGTTCATTACGTATCATAAGTATGAACTGATCCAACACATGTATTAATGTCCGAATTGTCATTACACATGCATACGTGGCTTTATAAAATTCTTCGTCATCTTTCTCTTCGTCATCTATTTCTTCTTCATCTATGTCACTACCTTTATACATACTCGAAAGTGACATTGTACCTATATAAATAAAATATAACTGAAAATAATAATAGAATAATGAAAGTAGTACATGCTAAAATATTTCAATCAAATACACCAAAACAATATAGTTATTAATCCAAAATGTGTCCATCCACAACCAAATTGTAAGGCAAACACTTCAAACAAGTGCAACTAAAATAATACAAGATCAATATAGTTTGACAAAACCAACATGTGTTCATGCACAACCAAATTGTAAAGAAAATACTTCAAGTAAGTGAAACCAAATTAACACCAAAACAATATTGTTCGTCCTAACTTATATTTTATCCAATTCAAGCGCTCTTCTATTGACATCATCAAGAAAATGTCTTTCTTTTAATTAGTATCAAGAATCGAATCAAAACTATTTGATTCATTTACAACCCTAATGTTGGGTAGGGCCGGCCCTTATCTTATGGGAATGGGGCAAAGGCCTAGATCCCCCAAATTTGAGGGGGCCCATTTTTTCCTAAAAAACCACATATAGTGTAGTTTAAATACAAATTAATTATAAATATCTTTTTGATAATATCAATAATTCCAATTTATTAATTCATAAAGAGTTCAATAATTAAAAAATATTACAGGATTATGATTTTTAAGCATATTATTTACTATACCTCCGTTCCATTAATTGTAGTCACATTTTTTTATTGGGTTATCCCACTAAAAGTCACATATTATATATTATACCTGACGAACGGCAATCTCTGAATGCATCATGCGAAGGTTCAATCTTGAACAAGCAGCCTTCTGAAACTTTCAGGCTATTGAGCTATATGGCAGAAGAATCTCGAGATGATGCACATTCCTTGACTAGAGCCATGGGAGACACCTTTGCACCACACGCCAAGATGGAACTCTCGGACCTATGTGCCACCATGAAGCAGATGATAAAGATGATGAAGCCGACCGTCAAGAAGAATATCAAGGCGTGCCAATTGTTCTATGCAACCACTCCCTTAACCAAGGAATGCCCCACTCTATTGGAAGAAGAAAAAGAAGTCAATGTTTTTGGGCATACCAACAGCGGAGACAATCATGATCAAGGCCCGAGGAAAAGATTTGATCTCCACTCACAAACTTACAATCCAAGATGGAGGAACCACGAGAACCTGATATATGGAGGAAACCACTACCAAGCTCCACCCGAAGCTCAACATCAAAATCAGCCAAGAGGGCCCGCTCTTTCGAAGACAGTACAAAACTTTTCCAATGACTTTGAGAAGTTCAAGATAGAAAATCGAAGAGCCCTACAATCATTGGCCAATCAGATCTCCAACTTGACCCGGGCTAGTAGAGAAGACGACATTCACCTGCCCCTTTGGAACTTCCTCTTAATGAAGAATGCTTTATGGGTTGTGCAACGCCCCTGGGACGTTCCAAAGGTTCATGATGAGTATATTCTCTGACCTCCTTGAGCACTGCATTGAGGTATTTATGGTGGACTTCACAGTTTATGGAAGCAGCTTTAGCAATGCCTTGAGCACTTGGAGAAGGCACTACAAACATGTGTCAAGAAAGACTTAGTGTTCAACTACGAGAAATGTCACTTCATGGTCAAGGAAGGAATCATGCTTAGCCATGTCATCTCTGAGAAAGGAATTGAAGTGGATCGTGCCAAGGTGGAGGTTATTGCCAAGTTGTCGTACCCAACCAATGAGAAGAAACTGTGTGGATTCCTTGGCCACGCAGGTTTATACCGCCGCTTTGTCAAGGACTTCGCCAAGATAGCCCAACCAATGAACAAGCTGATCCAGAATGATGTGTCTTGGGATTTCAACGAGGAATGTAAGAAGGCATTCCAGGTCTTGAAGAACCACTTGATCTCGGCACCAGTAATCAGACCACCCGAATGGAGGATGCCTTTTGAGCTAATGTGTGACGCTAGCGGCTACGCCATTGGAGTAGTCCTTGACCAGAAGATTGGCAAGGAGAGTCGCATGATTTATTATGCTTCGAAGACCCTTACCGGAGTCCAAATCAACTATACCACCACGTAGAAATAGGGGTGTGCATCGGGTCCAACCCGGACCGACCCGGTCGGACCGAAGACCTGGATCTTTTTTATAAATTGGACCGACCCGGACCGAATGAAAGTCTAGAACCGACCCCGGACCGGCCCAGAACCGAGTTCCGGGTTCGTTCCGGCCCGAAAAAAATACATTTAATTTATATTTTCAGAAATAAATATATAATTAAACTTATATTAGTCTCAATTGAGCATAATTCACAAATTTTAATATAACTTCAAACAGAATGGGGTGAAATGTAGTCCAAATTACTCTTAATTTTCACAGTTGAACCTCTTATTCTCAGTATTGGACTTCAAATTGTAAAGCTTCTCTTTCAAAAAAGTAGTCTTATTCTTAATTATGTTATTAATTTCAATTTAATTTATCACATATACTTATGAGATACTCATAAGAAGCACATCAATTTGAGAGCATCACTCTGTTCTAAAACTGCTGGAAACATCTTAATCCTTTTATGCAGTATCCACTTTAAAAAACAAGAATCTTTATTTACTGCTCAAGCACATATGCCACTAACAAAATAAGTAAAAAAAAAAAATCTATCTAGCCATTTATTATGAGTCACAACTGATAAATAGCTCCCACCTCTTGCTGTCTTGCAACGTGATTACTCTCAGTAGAATTCAAACACCGCGGAGAGCAAGACAGACAATTAAAGAAGGATCAAAGCCATAACCAAAATGAGCTAATCAGAACAGGATGGTCACGTTCTGTTAACATCGACGAAGAGAGCTGAAGCTCACACAAAAAACAACAATAAATAAACCACCAAAACACTAAACATTTATAAACAAACCAGTCCAGTGTCTTGAGAGAGATGGAGAAGAAGCAGTGTTTGAGTGAGATGGAGAGCTGAAGCTCAGGCGCCGCTGCAGCGCTGCTTGAGTTGGAGAAGAAGCAGTGTTTGAGTGTGTGAGACTTGAGAGAGATGATAGCTGCTAGGGTTTTTTTTTTTTGTATTGTATATATTTATACTAAAAAATAACATAATAATATATATTTTTATTTATACGGGTCGGTTCCGGGTCCAGTGGGTCTGAACGGGTTTGGACCCGGACCGACCCGTTACACAATTAGTTCTAGAAAATTGGACCGACCCGGACCGTTTCTTTATGTGGGTCGGTTCTAACCCGGACCGAACCCGTTGGTCCGGGTCGGTTTAACGGGTCCGGTTCGGTTTTGCACACCCCTACGTAGAAATAGCTCCTTACCGTGGTATTTTCTTTTAAGAAGTTTCGCTCCTATCTCTTCGGGAGCAAGACGGTGGTCTACACGGATCACACAGCTTTGAAGTATCTCATGGCCATGAAGGATAGCAAGACACGTCTGATAAGATGGATCTTGCTACTCCAAGAGTTTGACATTGAAGTGAAGGATAAAAGTGGAGCCCAAAACCACGTGGCTGACCATTTGAGCAGGATCTTAAGAAAAGAAGGTGACACACCCCTCAATGAGAGATTTCCCGATGAAGAATTGTATAGAATAGGCATTTCTGAGCCATGGTATGCCGACTTGGTCAACTACATGATGACAGAGACATTCTCGATGGAGATTGACCAATACCAGATAGGAAAGATCAAGAATATGAGCAAGACGTTCATTTGGGATGATCCATACTTGTGGAAGAAATGCCCCGACCTAATCCTCTGAAAGTGCATACCCGATGACAAGCAAAGAAGCATACTTGAGCACTGCCATGAGAAGAAATATGGAGGGCACTTCAGGCCAAGGCGTACGGCAAGGAAGATCCTAGATAGTGGGTTTTACTGACCCACAATCTTCAAGAATTGTTTTGAAAAGTGCAAAACTTGCGACAAATGCCAAAGAGAAGGGAATATTTCCAAGAAGGACGAGATGCCCTTGGTACCTGTCTTACCAGTAGAGATATTTGACATATGGGGAATGGATTTCATGGGGACCTTACCCAAGTACAAAGACAATCAGTACATCTTGCTAGCAGTGGATTATGTCTCTAAATGCATAGAAGCAGTGGCAACCTCAAATGTAGATGCCAGAACTGTGGCCAAATTCCTAAAGGGAAGCATCTTCTACAGATTTGGTACGCCCAAGGCGATATTCAGCGACCGAGGAAAACATTTTTACAACTCCACCATCACTAGCTTGCTCAAGAAGTATGGAGTCAACCACTGTATGTCTACAACATACCATCCACAAGCCAATGGGCAAGTTGAAGTCTTCAGTCGCATTGTGAAGAATATCTTGAGAAAGGCAGTTGGTGAGACAAGAAAGGACTTGAGTGATCACCTAGACGATGCACTTTGGGCATACAGGACAGCCTACAAAACGAACTTTGGAATGTCTTCATATCACATGGTATATGGGAAGCTTTGTCATTTACCAGTCGAGCTGGAGCACAAGGAGTTTTGGGCAGTGAGCAAGATCAATTAAGACTGGGATGAAGCAGTTGAAGAAAGAAAGCTAAGTTTACAAGAGTTAGATGAGATTCGACTTGAGGCTTATGACAATGTTGCCTTGTACAAGAAGAAGCTTAAGAAGTGGCATGACCACATAGCCCGAGGAAGGAGGTTTAACAAAGGCAAGCTGGTACTCTTATACCAAAGTCGTCTCAAGTTCGTCTCTGGCAAGCTGTCCACCAAGTGGGAAGGACCATACATGGTTTATGAACACTACCCCAATGGGGTAGTATACATCCAAGATAAAGTGGGAACAGGCTCAAAGCCTGTTATGGATATCGCCCTGGAAAAGAAGTAACGAACCTTGCCCTAGAAGGTCCCACTAAAGCTTGATCAAGAAAAAGCACTACGTCGATGCCAACGACGTTAAATCAAGGCGCTAGCCAGGAGGCAACCTGGAATTTTACTTACTTTCTGTTTTTCTTTTATTTTATTTTATTTTGGTTTGTTTTATTTCTGTTTTTAGCCCAGAAGCCCAAATGACTCATTCTAGCACTTTGCCTTGAGCAAAGTGTGTGAGTGGAGGACAAGGAAGATCCCTAACTTGATATTCCTCTTGAACAACTCAGGGAAATGAATTTTTCTTCCCAAAGAAACCCTAGATTTTGTCTTGTGCACGAAGACATACTCGCTCAGAATCGACAAGACGGTCAAGTAGATGTATGAGGCCCATCTAGAATACTTCAACCACGTGGGATTCAGGTGTTCCCCTACTTCCCCATAATTTATGCGCTCCCATTTTTTCCCTTATTTTTGCTTTATTTTATTTTCGAGTCCTGTTGCGGGACCTTGACCAGTCTAACGCATTGCCTAAGGCAAAGTGTGTGAATCATGTCTTGCCAGCATGCTATGAACAGATGTCTTGAGCATGATAGGTTGTAGGAGTTTTGATGTATGATTTGAGCATTTTCTATGATAGTTTAGTATGACAGAAAATGCAGTCTTGTGAGCACGTATACCCTGTGAGATTTGAGCCTAAATTGCTATATGTCTCTTGCTTAACATATTTTTATTTTTATGTGTATGAGAATTGCTTGACTTGGTTTGTACTAGTTTGTCCCCTTGGTCAAAACCCAACAGCCCTAGTCGAGAACTCTGTATGACTTAGGCACTTTTTTGATAATAGCCCAAAGCCATAAACGTCCACCAAATCATACATATACCTTTGCTAGCCATTTTTGAGCCTTCAATATTCTTTTTGTCTCACGCGCATATATATAAAAACCTCAAATACAGCCTACCCATGGTCGGGTGAACATAGGGCAAGAAGAAAATCTACGGAGCAAGGAGAATGGCGAAACATACCCCCCCCCCCCCCAAGTAACTGCCTTAGCTTCCAGCCGGGCAGTCCAAAAAAAAAACTAACAAATATAAATATAGAATACGGGGGTAGTTTAAAGAAAGGGTATGGAATAAAAAAATTATATCCCCATAAATAAGTGTGTTAGGACCCGGGAGAAGTCAAGTGTGCTCTAAGAGTCAAGGAATTATCCAAGACGTTAGTTCATACCGACCTTAGCCCAGTTTCCAAAATGTTCCTACCTATGTCGTAAGTCATGTTACAACCCTATAAATACCTAAAGATAGATGTCTTGACTAGGCTAATAAGGTGGCGACATGTAAAGGGTAGGCAAGCCTATGGGACTACCTTGATCAAGCAGTTTCTGAGTGTAAACAGTAAAGCCCAAACTCAGAGTGCTGAGTGTGTGAGGAAGTATCCCTTATGCTCACTTGACTGCTATCTTGATCAACTTGAGAACATTGCTCTAATTATGCTCTAACTCTTTGCTTGCCTTGACTGCTCTCGATTTATTTATTGTGGTGTGCTGGCTATTTTTGTCTTTTATTTTCTCTTTTTCTTTGGGAAAGTTTTACTTACACGCTTAAGGACAATCGTGCTTAAAGTGTGTGAGTGTGACGAGCCCGTTTATCATGCTCTTTTGTGTCTTATTTTTAGGTTTAGATCGAGTCTTTTTCCTTTGTTTTGTGTCGTGTCGTGTCTGGGAGGATACAAATATGGGTGGCAGGATGCATATCAAGATGAAGATCATCCTATGAAAGAGGCAAGTTTATGCACGAAGTCCCTTGAGCAAGCTGAAGCTCAAAACAGAGTACCACCTAGGATCTGTCACGCCCGCTTTCTACTAATTCTAGTAAAGCCGGGTAAACGTGACTAATGAAAGGATTAAGTAACAAAGTGAAATAGAATAAGGGAACTTGATGTTCTTCTCATAACATAAATTGAAGGTTCGTTGTTCGAGATTGATAAATAATATAGCTAGAGTCATGAGCTCTTTACATAGCACTACAAATTTAAAGAAATATTTCTCGAGTCTATTACATATCTTCTAGCAGCGGAATGTAGGATCGTATACTAAAGTCCTACGTGTATGAAGACACGTAGAACCCCCAAGAGCCTGCTACTATGAGATACGACAAAAGCTCGACACAGCACCCACATCATCTTCTTTCTTAACCTGCACGTTTAGAAACACATGCAGGGCTGAGTACAATTTGTACTCAGTAGACACGTGCCAAAATCGCATACTACAAGTATAACTGTCAAGCCATTCAAGTGAACCATAGGGATTTTGTCTCTAAAGCACCTATGTTCACAAAACAGTTCTTTAGAAAGTTCTAGTTTGACTGCAGTCCTAGTTCTTTGTATTTAACCATATCTGAAGTTTCTGTGTGCCGGGGAAGTGGCCACTTCCCACAGACACTTGACCGGTCAACCTTTCGCTGACTCACGGTCCCTTGTGTACACTAGTTCAAGTGGAGACGCTAACCCACTGGAACCCGAATTCGATTTATAAATATAACAGATAGGCATCATACATAAAGCGAAAACATTTATGGCATGACAGTGCTTTTAAAAATATCTCGTCTCATTTTGAAAACATACACACATATTTTATAGAGTGAGAAAAGCCTACTTGAATAGTCTTGGTTGCTGACTGCTTTGTTTCTGAACTGTAGTTCCGACCTTTCGCCGCAACCTTTAAATAGACCTCGAGTGAGATATATTTCTCGAGTATATAATAAACTCTAAGTGTAAGGAGTTAATATCCTTGGTCAATTTGAAAGTTTATTCACGGGGCTTTAAACTCGACTATTCTAGGAGTCTTATTTCTAGAGGAGTCATTTGATGACTCCCGAATCGCTTTATAATTCAGGTATTTATTTTACTCAACAACTGATTATTGGGTAGTGTAACTAAAGATATTTCTAATCTAGTACCTCGATTCTTATATCGAGATAATACTTCCTAATTAAGCTAACAAAATTTAATTGCCGCTCTACAAGTGTGATTTTAATCATTTCTAATGATTAAATTAATCAATTAATTAATTAAGCTCTAATTAATCAATTAAATTCTAGTTGATCATCTAAATCCTAATAAATCACTTAAATTCTAACTTTAGAAATTTAGTTGCTAATTAATAAATTAAATCTCCTTTCTTAGTTTTAACATTATATTCTTGAACTTGGCCCAATCAGTTAAAGTCTTATCATGTTAGTTGAATGATCATGCCAATTAGGATTTATTTAAATAAATTTTCTAGCCCATTAGTGTTTTATTAGGTCCACTCCTTTAACTACTTCAGCCCATTACAAAAACAATTAGGTCCATAACAGATTTTGTTACATTAGGCCCGTTAGGATTTGTTTCGGCCCAACCGTTAATTTACTCGGCCCACTATTATTTTTATTAAAGCCCACTTAACCTTTTTATTAGTTCATTTTCTGGGCCCGATTGATTTGGCCCAACTAAATTCTTATTCGTGGGCCCAACCTAACTAAGATCCGGCCCGTTAATCCGGCCCATACCCGGCCCGGGTTCTAAATTATTCTAACCTAATGGGTTAACCCTAGCTGGTCCTTTCTCCTCCACCATAGCGACACCTCCTCTGTTTCTCACCTTTTGCTTTCTTCTCTTCTTCACAGCGTCGCCGCCCTCTCCAGGTTCGGTGCTTCCTCTCCTTTTTCTCTCTCAGAATCCCCTGGTTCGATGTCCATCCATCTCCTTTCATTCGTTTCTAGTTCTAGGATGCTTTAATTTCAGCTTTCAATTCCCTACTATTTCATATTTCTCTGTTCTCTTCTTTATATATATATATATATATATATATCCCTGCAGGAAGCTTGAGTCTTCCTGGGATTTAGTTTACGTTTCTATTTTGGTTTAAGGGATTGATTTAAGAAGTTAGGATGGCTCGATTACATCTCCGGTGGAGGCCTGACCGATGGAAGAGTCACCGTGTCATAGTGTATTTCCAGGTTCGCGTGACTCCTTAATTGAAGCTTTTACTATTTTCCTGGTATGTAGGGTTCTGGTTTGGTTGGGAATGAGTTCTGAAATTGGGTGTGTATGTTATGCGTTGGAGATTTTTTTTTGAACTTAATCTGATGGTTGCTTATGTACACATCTATTTAGCCCTTAAGTCTGAGCATGCTCCTAATAAGTCTATGTTTTGAAAACGTGGACTAGTTCCTAGGTTTTGGTCTGTTTTTCTGAAATCTGAAGTAAGAAGAGTTCTAAGTTTTGAAGTCCTCTCAGTTGAGTTGCTAGTCTCTAATTTCTTGCTGGGGTGTTATGATGTTCACGTCTGATTGTCTACAGTTTTAGTACATATGATTTTCTATCTTATAACATGATTTTCTCAATTTTGTCTTCTAATTGAGCTAGAGCAGCTTGTATACTATATCTTTAGTTGATTCTAAGTAATGAATATCCAAGCTTAAAGGTCAAGATTAAGTTCACAGGTAAGCATAACTTTCTATTTGATAAATCAGTTCTAATAGCTATACGTATATATATTTCTAAGGTTTAGTGTTTCAGTGGCTTGGTTTACCTTAATGAGACGTTTGTTTGATGCAGCCTGGTAGACTTCTTCTCTGCCTCTCCTCGGTCCTTCTTAACTCCTTGCTATGTTCTTTGTGTTGGATAGATTAGTGGTGAGGTTTGTGGCAAAGTTTAGAGAGTTGAAGGACTTGGTATTTATAGAGATGAAGCTGTCTAGATTCCCATGTTATGTCTTGATGTTTACTAAATTTCTCTTACTGCAGGTCAATTTCTTGGAGTACTTTGCTGCAGCCGTACTGCAAGGCAGCAGCTCCAACCTCCTTTCTGCTTCTCTATATTTTTTTTTTTTTACTAGTCTAGGAAATTTTCCTATCTTTCTTCTCATCCCACTTCCTGTTTTATATCCTAATTAGGGAAAGAGTGGCAGCAGGGAGACAAGGTATCCTGCTAAAGTGTTTGTGGCAGGGAGGGGTGGTCTGGTACCTTCCCTTTATGTGGTGCACCTATTTCTGCTGTAGCAATATCCTTTCTAATTTGGGAGTGATTTTATCAGCTTTTATCGTGTGTGAGTTTTCCAGGTTTAGTTTGGAAGTTGTCTTTGATTTCCATGCTGAATTGTTTGTCCCCAGATGCAGGGGAGAACGGCTCACTTTCTCTCCTAACTTTTCTCCTTGTCTTATATTGCAGGTCCTAAGCCCTATTGTGTATAGTTTTGGAAGGGAAGAACAGCTTAGGGTGCAGGGAAGGGTTCAAGCAGCACCTCCCTGTCTCCTTTATTTCCTTAATAGCTTATCACTCCTTTAGGTTTTTTTTCAGCTTGGTTTTTTTTTTTTTACTACTAGAATAGAAGATTGTCTAAGGATTTGTGATATTTGATTTGTAATCTGCCATGTGGTTTAGTTGGTTCAGAATTGTCGTTCCTACATCCATCCTTCTTTTGTCTCTTGTGTAGAGCTATTAAGAAAGCTGGCCATGTTCCTATTTATAAAATTTATTTACGTACTCACATAGTTATGTATGTTCCTTGTCCCTCTATTCTTATTGATCAACTACATGTGATCCTTTAATCCCCCCATCAATCATTTCTATCTCTCTATTACTTAAGATTGTTACATATTGTTATAATTTCTTTTACAACTTTAGTTAATGTAGCATTCATAATATTATTATAAAGTGATTGCCTTAATCACTTTATTATAAATACTTCTATTAACAAACATGAATTACTAGATAAATATAAGAAATTCTATTATTTACATTTAATACTCCAACCTACATTAATTTCTAAATGATTGTATATAATACCTTATCATAAGGGTTTGTCTCTTAAATGCCAATCATAATTAATTATTGCATTGTACATCATTAATAACTATTAATAGGACTTGTCTCTTAATTGGTATTGTACCCATAAATTCCTCTTTTTACTAAGGATTATACTATAATAAAGATTTCGAGGTTTCATAAACCGGGTGCTCGTTCGTAACAAAAATACATAGAAATATTTCAATAAGTTTGCTACTTTATTAAAGGTAAAAGGCGGGTTATTACAGGATCATACTTCAATTGCTGGAGCTAAACTGGAAAATATCTTGGCCAAGACAAAGAAGGAGACAGTAGATGGTAGTAAAGCAGACGAGAGGCAAGATGCAAAGAGTGGCGGCCAAGACTTTCCATGCGCAAAATTAGGAAAGAAATCTCTCTTTACGTCCTGCAAAGATTGGCGGCCAAGACTTTCCATGCGTGAAATATGGAAGGAAATATCTCTTTCCATCTAGCGAAAATCTAGAAGATTGAGAGCATCTTCTATACATGGGCGGATCTGCCAAAGAAGGAAAGTGCCACCACCAACCCTAGACGTGTCAAGATGCTGCCAGAGACATGCCCAGGCTGCAGGCCAGGACAGACGGATTTGAAGGAGAGTGTGCAACTATTCCAGCCGACGGTTGCATTATTTTAGTCTTAGGCCATGTTTTAATTCTCATGAATGATTGGGAGGAAGGAAACAAGTCATACGGACACCTTTAATTTCTACCTCACGTTTTTATGGCCTTGGTCAAGGTTGGTCCTGCCAAGAGGTACTTTTGTTGACACTACTCTTTCGTATTTAATTCCAAGTATGTTTTCCTTTATTTATTTTGTGTTATTTACTTTAAGTATGCGTAGCTAGATTTATTTACTTGACTTGGAAAAAATAAGTTGAGTCGAGGCTTAGGGTCTTGAGAGGTCTAAACGAACCCATAAACGTTATCCGCATGTTCCTAAAGCGTTGGATCTGATTTTATAGAACTTCATTGAGTCCTTGGTGCTATAATGGCCAGTAGCATTTTGGGCAAGGTGAGGTTACAACTGAGTACTGGAATCCCAAAGGGTCAAGTGGATTCCGTCTTGCCAGTCAGAGGGATTAGCGTGGTGATGTGGATGGGAACGCCATGAGACGGGTGTTTGAGATGGTGTGCCCATGGTTGCGCAGTCCTGCTAATGTCCAATTGAGTATATTGGAGTACGCTTGGTTTGGGCAAGAGGTTGGGCAAGGAGGTAAGAGAGTGGGCAACTCTTATCTTCTGGGCCGAAAATATATGCTGGGTAGGGCCTTGGTGGCTACATGACGAGTAAAAGAAGGGGTGTCTTGGTGATATGTTTGATGGCGAACGAACCGAAGTCTTGCGCTATCCAACTGAAATTATATATTTTATTTTAATTTCCTTCGGAAATTACTCGATTACCTTTTACGGTGCGGCTTTCTTGATTAAATAATATATTTTATTTGTAATTTCAATAAGAAATTCCCCTATTATTTTTACGGTGATAATGTATATGTCAATTATCTTTACGTGAACGTCGACTTTTAGTACAGAACAACACTAATTCTTGTCACTTATTGTAATTTATTTTTTTTATTTTTGCATATCATGAATTAATTGTAATTTCAATTATTGACTGGAGTAATATGTGAACTATTCTACTCAAAACCATTGCAACTAATATAAGATATAGATGGAATAATTTCCTAAATTTACTTGTCAAGTGAGACGATATTTCTTATGAATTTGTGTCAGACTATTCCTAAAACAGAGGTCCATTTGAGATTATCCACAACCAAATTCATAATTAATCGAGTTTGAATTGAGCCGATTGAGTTAAATACTTTTGATTCTATCCACGATTCGATGAATTCGAATATATAGATTCGATATTTGTAAATATTCAATTAAATATATAAATAATATATTTATGTATTAAAATTTATATTTACATATAATTATTTAAATGTAAAGCCTATTTTGTATATTAAAAAATAAATTTCAACATAATTTTTAATTTTTGATATAGTAAAATTTCAATTTGGATCGAATTTTAAATTTAATATTTTTAAATATTATTATTAATATATTAAAAAATAAAATTAAATAATTTGATTCGATTCGATTCATTTACAACCCTACGATTGAGGTGTAGCTAAGGTAGTTATGGGTATGCAAAAATAAAATAAATAATTCTTTTATCCATAAAAAATTGCATATTTATTAATATGTATATTATGAAATCATTATTCTATCCATGTCATATTCAAATCATTTATAAAAATTTGTGTTGTACTTAAATATGTAAGTTATTTCTTAGACAGAAAAAATAATAAATAAAAAAGTGGGGATGAATAATTGACGGAATAATTATGCAAGAACATAAATAGGTTGGTACCCACACACCCTTCCATTTCCTTTTATTCATTTGACTTGAAAGCTAAAAGAAGCAACGGGCCCACAAAGAAAGCAAAAAATATCATTAGGCTGCTTAAAGCAAGACAAAAACAATCCACTCTTGGTCCCATCACTCGTATTCACCATTTCCATTAATTTACCCTATCTCAATGTTTTTACTTCTACATTATTAGCACAAGCTATTTCTTTCTCTTGCTTATTCGATCCTCAACAAAAACAAAAGATTAGAGTTTTGCTATTTGATCATTCGTGTAGGAATATGGATCTTGAAAAAAAAAAAAATCGAACATCCTAATTGAAGAATTATATAAACCTAATAGAAAGGATAATTGTTTCATTTTTTTACTTAGATTTTTCCTTTTTTGTGTGTCAGCGATATGGCTAGATAGCTTTATCGAAATGGTTATTACATGTCGATTCATAGAATATTAGTTTATTATACGATTGTATTTATTTGGACTAGGGCTGTCAAAATTTACTGAAAAAACGATATACCGTGCATACCGTATCAAAAAATACAGCAAAATACCGAATATAAGGTATACCGAAATTTTTGGTAAGGTATGATACCGTACCGAACTTTTCGGTAAGGTAAAGGTATAAATTTTTCAAATATCGAGGTATACCGTCATATACCGTACCGTAGTATATAATGGAAAAAAATGATATATATTGTTGTTTTTGTGTATATAAAATTATATGTACATATAATGGAAAAAAATAATTATTTATAAATTATAAATTATAGTTAATAAATATTAGTGACAAATTACAAAATACATGATTTTGTTGATAATTGAAAACATTGAATAAAACATAATTTTTTGTTACATAACTAAATAGTTGTGATATAATTTTACTAAATTATTTTTTAAAACTAGCACATCAATCTAAATAATTATAATAGAATAAAAATAAATTGTTTTATATGATAACATAACTATGTCTACTTAATTTTAAATATAATATAAATTATAATATATAATTAATGAAAATAACTTAATTTGTTAGTATAATATATCACGCATATATGACCAATTAATAAGAAAAAGATTCATATATTTAAATCTAGTACATATATAACAATATAATAGTATAATTAGTTAATCTTTTAGTAATTAATTATATGATATTAGTGGTTAATCTCGAAAATTATGTTATTATAAAATAATACTTTGTATTTTTTTATATGTTTAATGTTATTTAAGGTGTCGTTCATTATGTTTTATATACACATATTTTAAATAAATAAATTTTTAGTATACCGCCAAAGAAAGGTAATAGGTATGTAAAAATGTCATACCGAAAGTAAGGTATACCGAACTAAGGTATACCGAAAATTATAGTAAAGTAACGTTATGAAATTTTCTATACCAAAGGTAAAGGTAAGGTATAAGTATGACGATTTTAGTAAAGTATACCGTACCGTGACACCCCTAATTTGGACGATGGGGATGACAGATTCAATTATTTGAAGGTACTCTGAATTTGTATTAGTATTATTTTAGATTTGTCTAATCAAATCATTTACGGATCGCTCTTCTTAGAAAGTATTGTACGCCAATAATACTGATCTATCAGATAGTATTATTTTATAAATACAAGGTGTATCCAAATTTCATATAATATGCCTTTTTCAATTGCAACATTTTTTTTTAAATCAAAACTAACGAACGAGATAGTTATATTGTTGGAAATGCATGTTTTAGGTGGCGGTGTGCTAATCTCTTACCCATTGTCTAGTCAGTCTTGTTTTGTGTGGTTGGCTGGTTATCTCGGTTGTATATTTTTTATTGTTCTATTGATGACATTTTTTATGCCTACTATAATATTATTTCCTTCTTCTCTAAGAAAAGAACCTGTTATTATTATTACAAACTCATGTAAATATTGGGTCATATTCCGCAATTGTTTAGTATGTTACTTTTGGGTATAAGGGTTACACTAGGTTCTCTTAGTAGTATTACTTAAAGATATTACAAGAACAATAGAAAGGTTAATTAATCTTGAAAAGCATCTCAATTGGAGTTATTTTTTCTTAATCAATGCACATTTGGAATTTATAACATTGTAATATCTTCCTATTTCAATTGCATTTTGTAAAATAATATATTCATGGAATGATATGCAAAATTTTCATTCTAAATATTAAAAATTATAGTTTTGATTATTTTTAATTCCACAATATTTTTCCCTCTGCAATTTATTATTGAACTCAAATATTAAGCTCAATTCTTCTTAAAAAAAAGTCTTGGTGAGAGGAGAAATTACCTCACTATATATATTAGTTCTAATTGTCATCCACAATCAATGTAACAATTTTAATATATATCGTTAATTAACACTTTATCGGAACCTTTCATCGCAACTCAAAAGGATAAAAAGACTTGTACAAATCAGTGAAGTAACTCCACCTCTAATGGTTCAAAAATGAAAATCTTTGTAATATATTCTGAAGCTTTCATAAACATCACAACAAAAATTATTAAAACATTTATAGCTCCTACATAAATAAGGAGCTGTGCAGCAACTACAAAATATGAGTTCGATAGAATATAGAATAAGGATATACATAAAAGAACCAATTCCAATGAAAAGACCGAATAAATTGGATTCATAAGTAACACTACTGTCAAACTTCTTTCTGAATTCACTCCGCCTTACAGCCTTGCTTCCCATTGTAATTGTCATTATAGCACATGTGTGGCCCAGCCCATAAGGGCCATGTGGACTTGATGTCATCATCACCTTCCTCCAATATATCACTGGTAGTCCTTCGTGAGTGCGGCACACACCTTTTCTTTCGGAGCCGTTGTTCTATGAACATAACCTATATTTACTTTTATTTTTGTGTTTAACATGCATATATATATATATATATAAGAGTTTATATCTTACGTTAACTTAAACTTGGTAGAATAAGGTTGTTATGAAAAAAATAAAATAAAAAAACTTAAATTCATATATTTATTGATCAAATTAAAAAGTTATTAAAAAAATTAAATTTATATATTTATTGACTAACTCAAAAAATTATGAGAAAAATTAAAAATCATTAAGTATTAAATTTTGAAACCAATAATCTTTCTTTCTTTTAACTAAAGTGTATTAAAAATAGTTATTTTGAAATATTAGTCCACACTTTTTGTCAAACTCTAAAAGTCCAGTCACTCAACAACTATATACAAACTAATATTGCGTTGTTTGCCCAACAACTTTTTGGCTCATTTAATTATTTTTCTTTGAACAAGATAATTATGTCGGGACGATCTACAAAACTTCTAGTAAACTTTCATGTTCAGCAAAATTATACTCCGTACATGAACAATTTATAGGTCTAAAATTTACATAAAAAGATAAGTGTATAGTAATTGTTAATTCGACATCCTTTTAGTTTTTGGACACGAGTTCTGAAAGTATAGGTTGGACTAAGAACAAAGACTTCTTCAGAGATTTGCTCACAACAAAATTATGCAAAATTCGCAATGGAATTTTTCGTCACTAATCACAACAAAGATTTGCTCCTCCTGGTATTTAGCAGCTAATCGTGCCTGCTCCTCCTGCAATTGAGCAGCTAATCGTGTCTGCTCCTGGAAATAAGCATGCTCCTCCTGAAACCGCTCACGCTCTAGACTGCTCTACTCCACCTCTCAACAAAGGTCATGTACCTCAGAGCTCGAGACTCTTGTAGAAGACGACGCTCTCGTCTTATGCTTCCAGAAGGCACATGTTGCATCCCCTGTCCCGTATATCATCTGCTTCTTATCCGGGCCACCCACGACGTCGAAGAAGTGGTCATTTATGTTCACATCCTCATCTGTACTACCTGGAGCACTCTCTCGGACCTCTTCTGCTCGTCGATCTAATAAATAAACATAAGAGATATCATATATTAAAATTGACCTAAAATGTATAAAATATAATAAAAACTTACCGTTGTAGCCTCAAATCTAGGATCAGTAAACGTGCCATCAGCATACTGATGATGGCCCATAAATGTATCACGCACACAACATAAAGGATCAACACCTCTCTTTGCACCCTGTGAATTACGATAATTGATTATTTATAAAGTTAAATCAAATGTAATTAGGAGATATAGTTAAATAATTACCATTTCCTCAGCGCTCCGCATCATGTACTTTGAACCTCCTCTATGCTTTATAATGCTCGTTCCTGGTCCCTGGGGCTCAGACATCCTGCATCGTCTCGTTGTCTCTGACTTCGCGATCATGTCTTCGAGACTCCAATATCTCAACCAACCATCCCACTGTTCATCAATGAAATACATCGGCTTTCCACCTTTAGGTGTAGATCATCTCTCCTCTTCTTGATTTTCCATACAAAATTGTTGTATCCCCCCCTCACTGTATCCAACCACAATTGACGAATCTTTGCATCATCCTCATGTGTCCACGTGAAAATCTTCTGCAAGTATAACATGTTTTATATGTTAGATACAAATAAGATAAAATTAAAATCTTGTAAAAATTAAAAAAAAAAAAACAATAATGTTATACCTTGAACTCCTCCCAGTATCTATCTTTGATATCTTTCGGTGTCAATTTCCAATTGTAACCTGTAGGATTGGGCACCATGTGAAATATATCCCACATTGATTGAATTGTGTCTTTGTGTGGCTCAAATCCCCTACACAACACAAGTTATTAGACAATTGATCAATGTTAAAAAAAATAAAACATTAATCATGTGTCTTACCCCAACAGACTTTGCGTGAGTAAAAATGAACCGGTCGGCCTCGAGTCGGTCCTGAATGTCGAGTCATGACTATCATCTCCATAGTCAATCTGTAAACCACGTACGTGGTGAGAAAGACCAGAGCCCTCTGAAGATGAGGGATGAGATCCTCCACGTGATGATACTCCACGTCCAATAGCACCACGTGATGATCCTCCACGCGAGGATGATACACATGATGATGAATCCCTCAGTCTGGAAGACATCTATTGCATAAAACCAAATTTTAATTAACATTATATTTACTAAATTTAAAAACAAGTTCATTAAATAATCAATCAAATAACTAACTCTAATTCTCATCATCATCATCATCATCATATATTTCATTATCTTCTTCTTCTTCAAAGTCAAACACATTATCATCATCATCTTCACCGTCGTCGAGTTCTATGTGGGCACCATCTTGACGAAGTGACACCATGTCATCAATATCAACGTGATCCATAACAATAACATCTTCCTCATCTTGGTACGGTGAATCTAATGTTGAACTGGATGCTTTATCTAATGGTATCTCAACAAGTGATCTTGCTTTAATGCTACACGCTTCCCACCAATTTTTCGTAGATTGATTCGTACTTGGATACGAGCAATAGTAAACTTATGTAGCTTGTACAACTAATATGAATGGTTCATACTTCTGCAATCTTCGCGTATGATTTATAAATACCAATTTGAATTGAGGATCAACCTTTGTACCGTTTGGCGAGGTATCAAACCATTCATATTTGAATAGCACAACTTTTTTATTGAAAGTTCCGGGATATTCCAACTCGCAGACCTCAATCAATTGTCCATAAAAGTCAGTCTCACACGAATCTCCATAATTGTTATCTTTTATGCAAACTACACTGCTCATAGTTGCTTTGTGCGACCCATGAGAGATGTTGTGAAACTTATATTCGTTAACAAAATATCCATGGTAGGATTTGATTATTGAAGAAGGTCCTCTTGATAGATCTCACATAACGTTGTCAATTATGTCATTTTGCGAATTTTGAACCTATAATTAAATTATCACAAATTATTGAACCTATATTAGGAATGTGATATGTTTTTTCAATTAAAATTCAATATATATCTACTCACATATGACGAGAACCATTTTGGAAATTCAGTTGCCATCATGATGTCAATTTCGGCTTGTGTAATATGTGGATAAAATCGATGTAGCTGACATTCATACTCCTTTCACATGCATATATATTTTGTTAAGTTATGAAATGTAATAAAACAACATAATTATAGATAAAGATAGAAATTTTACTTCACATATGGCCCCGACTTCTACACAATTATGTAGTACATAAAGATGTGCAGCTCTATACTCTCGATGATCTATTGATCTTCTTGAAGATTTTTCACATGGACGACCGTGCAATTTGAATATAGAAAGCAAGTCGGGATCATTATCGTCTCTTTGATGAGAAAACCCACCGTTGTAATTACGAGGCACCTCTCTATGTCTCGTATTTACATGGTCTTCAAAATAGTACGAGCAAAAAGATGATGTTTCTTCAACCAAATATGCATTACAAATAGATCCTTCAACACTTGCTTTATTTTTATCATTCTTTTTCAACCTTCTTAGGTATCTAGAAATATGAATGTAAAGTTAGTTAATTTTCATAATTTATTCAAATTCTTTTAAGATAATTAAATTCAATATAAATTCCTTTCAAAAGGGTACATCCATCGATATTGAACTGGTCCTGCATATCTTGCATCATCAGCTAGATGAATAGGCAAATGTTCCATTGAGACAAAGAAGCTAGGTGGAAAGATATGCTCAAGCTTGCAAAATATTACAAGAATATTGTTATTGAGGGTTTCCATATCTTGAACACGTATGTTTCTCGTAGTTAAATCTTTGAAAAACAAACACAATTCTATGATTGACTTCCAAACACTTTTTGGCAGAAGCTCGCGAAAGGCTATTGGTAAGATTCTTTGCATGAACACATGACAGTCATGACTTTTCATTCCAAACATCTTCAATTTACTCGTGTCTACACATCTCCTCATGTTTGACACATAACCGTCTGGAAATCTTAACTCCTTCACCCAATCATACAAAACTTTCTTTTGCGCTTTGTCAAGTGTATAACATGCCTTTGGATACTTTCATGTATAAGTGTTACGCATCAACTCGGATCTATTACAATACATGTTCAATTCTTCTCTAGAATTTGCAGTATCCTTTGTTTTTCCATCGACATTCAACACAGTGTTGAAAATATTATCAAAGACATTCTTCTCGATGTGCATCACATCTAAGTTATGTCTGATCAACAAAGAGCTCAAATAGGGAAGGTCCCAAAAAATGCTTTTCTTTCTCCACCCAGTAGTCACTTGTTTAAGGATTCTTTTGTTCGTTTCATCATAATCATCAATTACTTTTACGAGACCCAAATCTTCTATTTGATATAACAACTCATCTCCCAATCTCATTTCGGGAGAATCATCTGCCACAATCTTATTCTATTTGATATAACAACGTTGTTCAATAATAATTGCACCGAAAATAAATTAAGATTGCGAAAAAATACAATGCACACCTATGTAAAAATTTTGAAAGATATATAATCAATATCTTATAGATGCTTGCCCCAAGGAAAATTAAATATCCACTAATTTGAAAAGTGAATTTACAAAAATCAAATTGAGAAAAATACTAAATATAATAGATATGCTAGATATATTTAACTAAACTAACAACTTGTTTGGTAGTTAAGATAAGATATAACATAATACGATAAAATTTGTCTATCATATTAAGATTATTTTAATGGGATTAAATTGTAAGTGATATTGTGATTTTTGAACGGGTCCACCATTATATTGTAACGGACCGACATGTTTATAATATTTAGTACCAAACACATGATTTAATGTGATAGCTTAATCTTATCAGTCAAATGAGAACTTCCTCTCTGAATACTAGGTAGTAACTTAATAACTAATGTAATTCATCCATAATTTAATCAAGGGTTATAATTTATTCTTTTTTACTGGCAGTTTTTTTAATCCATTCTTTAAAGCTAAAGGTTATAATTGTATTTTTAGCATTGAACCATAAGGAATATACCATTTATCGTATTCTAATATTTAATGCAATTAGTTGCCTTTATGTTAACATTTCTTGGTATATTAAAGTCATCAATTACTCTTGAATAGTTGAAAATATAATTTAAAGAATTTTGTGAAGTTTTTTCTATTAAGCACATAGAAGTTCACATATAAGCATACACATTATCATATTTAAATTGAAATCAAAGCGAATGGATTATGTTAAAAAAATTTAATGAAATTAATTAACAAATATAACATATCACATATATTCGTAACTTAAGCAAATGCAAAGAGTGATTAAAATAAATATATTTACTTATTAAGCATACACATAATGTTATTGTTCTGATTTATATTTAAAAAAACTATAATATAAAAAAGTGCAAATATAATTAGTAGTTTAAGAAAATAAATACAAATCAATAAGCAAATCTGATTAGTAATTTAAACAAATCTAATTATTGAATATAAACTTAATTTTAACAACATATATACTATTAGTGATTTGATTTAAATTTAAGCAACTCTAAAGCAAATATAATTAGTGATTAGAGCAAATAAATACTATTTGAAAAGCAAATCTATTTAGTATCATGAGCAATAGAAATGATCTAATTTGTAAGCATATCACTACAAAAAAAACAGCTTCTGGCGACGGAAAAATCCGTCGTTAGGAGAAGAAATCCGTCGTCCCGGGGGCTTAGCGACGGACTGGCGACGGATATTTTCCGTCTGTATTTCGTTCGTCGTTAGCCCGCCGGACGACGGAAAATACAATCCGTCGTTAGCTAACGACGGAATTTATCCGTCGTTAGCCACGACGGACTAAAATCCGTCGTCAGAGACTGCCGGAGACCATTGACGGCGCCGGAAAGCTAACGACGGATTCAATCCGTCGTTAGTGGCGACGGACTGCAGTCCGTTGCCAGAGACCGTTGACCGTTGACCTGGCGACGGACTGCAGTCCGTCGCCAGGTAATATTTTTTTTTTTTATTTTAATAAATAATTTTTTTTTTATTATTCATTACCTAAAACGTGTAATAACAAACAATACAAACATAATCCAACATTGAACAATAATTTAAAATTGAACCAATCAAATGAAATTCAAAATGAACGCGGATTTCATATAATGAACAAAATAAATAATTGTATCAGTCACATCCCACGACAAACCAAAAAATAAAATAATAGTAAATGTATCAGTAGCATCTACGAATCGTAGTCATCATCAGGAGGAAACTGGGGAGGGGGATCAGACGGGGGAGGCTGATAAGAGGGAAAGAAGGGTGGACCTCCCTGCTGAGACTGCATCCAGCGCA
The DNA here is from genome assembly GCA_026898415.1 of Leonotis leonurus. Taxonomy (NCBI): domain Eukaryota; kingdom Viridiplantae; phylum Streptophyta; class Magnoliopsida; order Lamiales; family Lamiaceae; genus Leonotis; species Leonotis leonurus. The sequence goes on along the minus strand of JAPKLX010000058.1, from coordinate 698,910 downwards.
GCATCTCGGCATGCTGAGACTGCATGAGCGCCATCTGCTGAGCTAATCTCTGCTGCTCAGCCAGGTACTCACGGCGCTCGCGATCCTGCTCCTCGACTCGGCGCCGCAGCTCCTCAACCTCGTCTCTGGATGGGCGTGATGCGGACGAGGATCCCCCGAATCTGGAAGCTCTCAAGGCCTTCGCCGCGCCTCCCGTGCCGAACAGCCTCTTCTTCTTGTCCGGGCCGCCAAGAACCTCCAGATACAGCTCGTTGATGTCGACTGCATCGTGGTCCCCCTCGGGTAGCTGGGCCCGCTCCTCGTCAGCACGGCGAAACACCTCAGTCTGATTGCATGTAAACGAGAAATGAACAATTGTTAGTATACATATTATAAATATTGAAAATCTAATACATATATATATATTAGATTTAAATTAAAACTTACCGCTATCGCCTCAGATTTCGGATCGGTGTATGTCCCGTCCGCGTATCGATGCTCGTCCAGAAAGGAGTCGAACATGCACGAAATCGGAGCTACTCCCCGCTCACGACCCTATGCATCAGATCACAATATTGGAGTTGTGTCATTGAAACATGTGTATATGAATTAAAATTTTACCACATAATTAGTATTATTATTTGAAGTATATTATTACCTTTTCCTCAGCTCGTTGCATGACCGACTTGGACCCTCCCCTGTGCTTGATAGGACCAGTACCCGGTCCCTGGGGCTCAGACAACCGGTTGCGCCTCGCTGCCTGGGATTTGGCCACAACCTCATCCCGGGACCAGTAAGCGAGCCAACCCATCCAGACATCATCCGTCCACCACCCAGGCTTCCCACCTCTGGGTGGCGGATCATTCCTCCTCCTCTTGATCCCGTAGATATAATCCTTATATCTCTCCCGGATCTTATCATACCATAATGCCCGAATCCTGGCATCGAGTGCCGGCTCCCAAGTAAATTTTTTCTAGCATTGAAAATGTGTGTTAGAAATTGTAGTTATAATTTTTAATTAAGAATGAATTTGAAAGTTATAGTAAATTTTCGAACCTTAAACTCCTCCCAATATCGCTGTCTCACGTCCTCAGGCGTGAGCTTCCAACTGTAGCCAGTCGGGTTGGGAACTATCTTAAATAGTTCCCAAATGTAATCTGCCGGGTCGGCATGCGGGTAAAATCCCCTGTATAATTAATTTTAGAATGATTTATGTTAGATTTTGGAATAACTAATTAAATAATTATCAAAATTGAAGATGTGGTTGCATTTACGTACCCCAACTCACTCACAGAAAGAACAACGTCTCCTGTGGGTCTACGCTCCAACTGACCATCACCGTCAGAGCCAGAAGACGGACCGCCTATGTGTATGCCACCAATATGGTGGCTGAGACCGCCGGTCCCGGACTCATATCCAGAGGATGAGCCCGGGGAACTACCCCATCCATGGGATAGCTGTGATCGGCGTGTACCCCTACCACGAGGGGTCCCCACATCCTCTCGCCGAGAGTAAGACATCTATTATGTTGAAAATAAATAGATAAATAAGATTCATGATAGACATATCACGTATACGTAGAATGTTTATATTGAACTTATAACATGTTGCATTTATAATTAATAACTTGAAATTCGAATGTGTTAAGTTTTCTACACAAAGTGTTAAGGAGAATCCTCTTCATCGTTATCATTTTCATCTTCCTCATCCTCATCTTCATAGTCATCCTCCTCATCTTCATCTTCTTCTTCGTCATCTGATGCTTCATCCTCTTGGTATTCATCATCCTCGTCATCTTCTTCTTCTGTTTCGAGGACATTATCAGAGTCCACGTGGTCATCATCATCTTCAATTTCTACATGTTCACCGTCTCGGGCAACTGATGTAATATCATCTACATCAACAGTAGTTACCACATGAGCGTCATCATCCTCCTGAAACGGTGACTCCAACGTAGACACATCCGCTCGAGACTCGTCGATAGTGGCCCGTGCCTTTATAGAACAAGCTTCCCACCATTCCCTACACTGTTGGTTCATACTAGGATATGAACAATAATACACCTGTGTAGCTTGAATGGCTAATACAAATGGTTCATATTTTCTAAGTCTGCGCGTATGATTTACAGACACTAAATTGAACTGTGTATCAACCCTTGTACCGGCCGGAGAGGTGTCGAACCAGTCACACTTGAAGAGAACGACCTTCTTATTGCGTAATCCTGGGTATGTGAGCTCGCACACTTCGACTAATTGTCCATAAAAATCCGTCTGACTCGAGTCCCCATAGTTACCCGCTTTTATGCACACACCACTACTCATAGTGGCTTTGTGAGTTCCATGTGATATCGTGTGAAATTTGTAACCATTCACCAAATAACCATGGTATGATGTAATCATTGGTGAAGGTCCACGTGCAATGTCCCACATAACAGGATCAGTTACACAATTTTGTACCTACAGCACACAGAAGTTTATACTTATCAAGTTGTGGAGTTGTATGTCCCTTATATAGTATTTAATTAAATAATTTCAAGTATGTTAGTGAAAATTTGACTCACATAGGAGCAAAACCATTCAGGGAATTCTGTAGACATTTTCTTGTCAATGTCCATGTCAGTTATCCATGGATTTGAGTGTCTGAGATGTGATTCGTATTCCCTTCATAGAAAAGAACATATTAGTTGCTTTGAACCACACATTGCATTAAATAGTCGTATAATATGATTTGTAAAAGATTACTTGATATAGGGATCGATCTCCACGCAATTATGGAGTACATATAGATGCGCAGCTCTATATTCCCTTGGATCCAACGATCTTTTCGTTGTTTTTCCAAAACCAGTTCCGGCAAGTTTGAATACAGAAGGCAAGTCTGATTGATCTTCTACCCCACTAGTAGAACATCCTCCAACGTAGTTGCGAGGCACCTCTCTATGTTTCGTACTTAAATGATCCTCAAAATAATATGAACAGAAAGCAGTGGCTTCCTCCACTAAGTATGCATTGCATATCGATCCCTCAACGCTTGATTTGTTCTTCACATTATTTTTCAGTTTTCTTAAATATCTGTATTGAAATGATTCATTTAGAAAGCATGAAACAATAGTTAAAATTCAGGAAATATTAAACATAAATGATTTGGTTTGATAAAGTACCTCTCAAATGGGTACATCCATCGATATTGGACTGGTCCTCCATCTCTTGCCTCGTCGGCTAGATGGATAGGCAAATGTTCCATTGAGTCGAAGAAGCTTGGTGGAAATATTCGTTCAAGCTTACACAAAATCAGTGGGATGTTATTGTTAAGTGTCTCCATGTCGTCACTCTTTATGTTTCGTGATGTCAAATCACGAAAGAATAGACACAACTCAGTTATGGACTTCCAAACAACTTGTGGGAGTAGTTCTCGGAATGCAATGGGTAGAATGCGCTGCAAGAAAACGTGACAGTCGTGGCTCTTCATCCCAAACATCTTAAGTTTACTCATGTCTACACATCTACCCATATTTGAGACGTAACCGTCAGGAAACTTAAGGGTTTTCACCCACTCACACAAGACTTTTCTCTCCTTTTTGTCAAGTGTATAGCATGCCTTAGGATATTTATTAGTGTACTGGTCACGCATCAGCTGGGGTCTATGACAATAGAGGTTCAATTCCTCCCTCGACTTTGTCGTGTCTTTTGTCTTGCCTTGGACATTCATAACAGTATTGAAAATGTTGTCAAACACATTCTTTTCAATATGCATAACATCTAAATTGTGTCGAATGAGCAGAGAACTCCAATACGGAAGGTCCCAAAAGATGCTCTTTTTCCGCCATCCAGTGGTAACTTGTCTTAAGATGCGCTTGTTATTATCATCATAATCTTCGGTTACCTTTACTAGTCCCAAATCTTCAATCTGATAAAGTATCTCTTCCCCTGATCTCCTCTCCGGAGGATCATCTGCAACAATCTTATTCTTTCTAAAGGCCCTCCTATTCCTCCTGAACTGGTGATCGTAAGGTAGGAACTTGCGATGTGTATCAAACCATGACTGTTTCCGGCTATGTGTTAAGGAGAATGCTTCTGTTTGTTCCATGCATCGAGGACAAGCTAATCTTCCGGCTGTACTCCAACCAGACAACATCGAGTACGCCGGAAAATCACTAATGGTCCACATCAATGCTGCGTGCATCTGGAAGTTTTGTCTTCTTGAAACGTCATAAGTATGGGCACCGACTGTCCACAATTGATTGAGTTCAGATATAAGTGGCTGTAGGTAAACATCTATCTTATCTTTTGGATTTCGGGGACCAGGAACCAGCACTGTGAGAAACATGTGCTGTTCTTTCATGCACAACCACGGAGGTAAGTTGTAAGGAGTAAGGATAACAGGCCAGGATGAGTACTGTTGTCCCGATTGCCCGAATGGTTGAAAACCATCTGTTGACAGTCCTAATCGTATATTCCGTGGCTCCGCTGCAAAACCCGGGTAAGTCGCATTAAAGTGCTTCCACGCCGGCAAATCTGCAGGATGACGCATAACACCATCATCAGCTGAGGTTGAATGCCAGATCATGTCGCCGGCCGTAGCTTTAGATGCATACAACCTTTGTAAACGAGGTGTTAAAGGGAAGTAGTACATCTTCTTAAGAGACACTTGTTTACGTCCCCGACTCCTATCTTTGTATCGGCTTTCATTGCAAAATTTGCAATTCACAAGATGGGAATCCCCCTCCCAATAGATCATGCAATGATTCCTACACGAATCTATCTTTTCTACAGGTAAACCCATTGCCCGTAGCAATTTCTGGGTGCTGTAGTAATTCATGGGCACTTTGTGGTGATCTGGGAATGCCTCATTCAATAACACACACAACTCGTTGAAATATTTTTGTGGCATCCCAGAACGGGCCTTCAAAGTCATCAGACGAGCCACAAAAGACAATTGAGTCTGGTTCTTACACCCAGGGTATAACTCTTGATCGGCAGCGTCCAACAACTCGTACAACAACTTCGCTGTAGCGTTTGGATCTTCCTCTGTGTCTGGGTTGTTGAAAGAGGGACCCCCGAGATCTTGAACCATCGCGTGGTATGTCCCGTACTCTTCCTCGGGTTCTACATCTACGTCGACACGTGTTTCTTGAGCATATGAAGGTATTTCATTTTCACCATGAAACCTCCAGACCTCGTAACCCCGTGTGAAACCCTTTTTAGCAAGATGAAGTTGTACAACATCTGTACTTCTAAAGTATATATTCTTGCACTTCACACACGGACACTTGATTTTTTCTCCGTCCATTAACTGGGGCTGACTACTTGCAAATCTTAAGAACTCGTCAAGCCCAGCAAGGAAGTGCGGATTAAATCCCCTGTTCGGAAGTAAACGCAGATACATCCAATCTCGACTCATTTTTATAACCCTGATTAATATTAATAAGTATTTACATAGTAAAATGAAGTTGAATTAGTTACGGAGAGGACAAGAATATATTAGTGGTTGATTAAATGAGACATTAATTTGAATGAAGATTGCACACGCGTAAACATAGACTCACTTAGGAAAGTGTTATGATTCAGTTGAATTATTTGAAGTTAAATAGAGGAAGAGCATTATAAGTTGATTTGGAGTAGAATAGTGGACGACAATAGAAGTCGGGAATTATGAAAATTATGTTCCGAGGTTGAGAATTATGGTTTGTCGGCGAATATTATAAGTTCATTTGCACTTGATTGCATTAATTTGGTTATTTTCGGTCATTTAATTTGGTCCTTAATTTTTGGAGATTGGCAGTTGATTGCATCCAAATTAATATATATCTCATATCACTAGATCTAATCAAAACAGCCAGCTGACACAATCATGAAAATATCCCAACATGATCATAACATTCGTACATAATAATTAAAAAATCGCAACACATGTATCTAATCAAACCACCACAACATAATATTACACATATTGGGAGAAGATCCTTAAGACATAATCAAAATCTATCCCAAAGGGAGAAGATCCTTAAGAAATTAATTATGTCTATCCCAATGTTATAAATCTCCCATTTCGTTATACAATATTACCAAAATTAATTAGAAATTAGAAAAAATCAACTACAAACTAATTAAACATCTACATTATATGTTTATGTCAATAAAAACAATAATTTAAAATAAACAATGAATTCACTCATTATGATATTAAACAGACTTAGAGAAAATATGAACAAAGCTTAGTCCGCTTGATTTGGGTGTAAATTAGTATAATTAACCTACACAATTAACTAACATGATTAATCAAATTAAATACAAAAATTAACTAATTCATTATATATAAATGCTAAATAATCTAAAAATTACCTAATAAATTTAAATAATTAACCTAAGTAATTAATTTAACCACATAATTATAATTTAATTACCTTTCACCGAAGTACGGAACGCCGGAGCGGCAGAAGGCGGCTCGGAAAGGCTGAGAAAGGAGTCGGGTAGCGACATGCGTAAATAAATAAACCCTAATTAAATAATTTAAACTAATTAATCAACAAATTAAAGTAAGCAATAATTAATTTACATCAAGTAGACGAATCCGTCAATTATCTTCAACACTAACACTAACTTAACTAATTTATTTATTATGGATTATTTACAATAATTAGAATAAAAAAATTCAAATTAGCGAAGTAACTAAAGTAACTAACACTAATTTGTTAAAGATTATTTAATTAATTATCCTTATAAACCCTAAGTAATTTAGAAAATATTTTATTCAATTATATTATTCAATTAACTAAACTACAAACTAACTTATTCATTTAATCAAATTAAAATTAATCAATTATCCTAATAAACTCTACTAACAAGTAATAAATCAACAAATTCAATAGTTAAATATAATTCAACTAATTAAATCAATTTTTATCAAATTAATTAAATAAAATTATATCAAATTAACAAATTAGATATATATATATATATATATATTACCAAATAAAACAACACTAACCTTAAGTAAAAAGCATAAATAAAATACCCTAACAATATCCTAATTAACATAACTCAACCTACTATAATTAATAAAAAACTCTAATTAATTCAACTAAATTAGATAAATATGTATAATTATCACATAACCTAATTATAAATAATTGTAAAAAATAACAATAATTATAAAATAGTTAGTTAACATACAATTAACAAAAATAACATACAATTAACATACCAATAACATACAATTAACAAAAATAATTATAACATTAACAAAATAATAATTAAAAAAAAATACAATGTAAATTAACCTGCAGAGGTGCTGGGCAGCGACGGGGACGGCGTCGGGCGGCGTCGGGACAGCCGGGGAGAGGCGGCGGCGGCCGGAGCAGGGAGGGGGAGGGCGGCAGCGGACGAATCTTCCAAAATATGGGCAAAATTTCAAAAAAATGATAGAAATAGAAAGAGGGGAAGGAAGATGGAAGGATTCGACTTACATTACGCAATTACAATGGTTGGAACGTCAGATCGCCGGAGAATGCGCCGGTGGGGGAGAATTTGTGTTGCAGCGTCTGATTTTCGCGAAAGGAGGGAGACACTGATTTAAAGGGCTGGACGACGGACTGGACGACGGACCAGTCCGTCGTCAGCAACAATAAAATTAAAAAAA
>JAPKLX010000058.1:581162-676296 GCA_026898415.1 Leonotis leonurus | reverse complement strand
TCCGTCGCCAGGTAATATTTTTTTTTTTTATTTTAATAAATAATTTTTTTTTTATTATTCATTACCTAAAACGTGTAATAACAAACAATACAAACATAATCCAACATTGAACAATAATTTAAAATTGAACCAATCAAATGAAATTCAAAATGAACGCGGATTTCATATAATGAACAAAATAAATAATTGTATCAGTCACATCCCACGACAAACCAAAAAATAAAATAATAGTAAATGTATCAGTAGCATCTACGAATCGTAGTCATCATCAGGAGGAAACTGGGGAGGGGGATCAGACGGGGGAGGCTGATAAGAGGGAAAGAAGGGTGGACCTCCCTGCTGAGACTGCATCCAGCGCAGCATCTCGGCATGCTGAGACTGCATGAGCGCCATCTGCTGAGCTAATCTCTGCTGCTCAGCCAGGTACTCACGGCGCTCGCGATCCTGCTCCTCGACTCGGCGCCGCAGCTCCTCAACCTCGTCTCTGGATGGGCGTGATGCGGACGAGGATCCCCCGAATCTGGAAGCTCTCAAGGCCTTCGCCGCGCCTCCCGTGCCGAACAGCCTCTTCTTCTTGTCCGGGCCGCCAAGAACCTCCAGATACAGCTCGTTGATGTCGACTGCATCGTGGTCCCCCTCGGGTAGCTGGGCCCGCTCCTCGTCAGCACGGCGAAACACCTCAGTCTGATTGCATGTAAACGAGAAATGAACAATTGTTAGTATACATATTATAAATATTGAAAATCTAATACATATATATATATATTAGATTTAAATTAAAACTTACCGCTATCGCCTCAGATTTCGGATCGGTGTATGTCCCGTCCGCGTATCGATGCTCGTCCAGAAAGGAGTCGAACATGCACGAAATCGGAGCTACTCCCCGCTCACGACCCTATGCATCAGATCACAATATTGGAGTTGTGTCATTGAAACATGTGTATATGAATTAAAATTGTACCACATAATTAGTATTATTATTTGAAGTATATTATTACCTTTTCCTCAGCTCGTTGCATGACCGACTTGGACCCTCCCCTGTGCTTGATAGGACCAGTACCCGGTCCCTGGGGCTCAGACAACCGGTTGCGCCTCGCTGCCTGGGATTTGGCCACAACCTCATCCCGGGACCAGTAAGCGAGCCAACCCATCCAGACATCATCCGTCCACCACCCAGGCTTCCCACCTCTGGGTGGCGGATCATTCCTCCTCCTCTTGATCCCGTAGATATAATCCTTATATCTCTCCCGGATCTTATCATACCATAATGCCCGAATCCTGGCATCGAGTGCCGGCTCCCAAGTAAATTTTTTCTAGCATTGAAAATGTGTGTTAGAAATTGTAGTTATAATTTTTAATTAAGAATGAATTTGAAAGTTATAGTAAATTTTCGAACCTTAAACTCCTCCCAATATCGCTGTCTCACGTCCTCAGGCGTGAGCTTCCAACTGTAGCCAGTCGGGTTGGGAACTATCTTAAATAGTTCCCAAATGTAATCTGCCGGGTCGGCATGCGGGTAAAATCCCCTGTATAATTAATTTTAGAATGATTTATGTTAGATTTTGGAATAACTAATTAAATAATTATCAAAATTGAAGATGTGGTTGCATTTACGTACCCCAACTCACTCACAGAAAGAACAACGTCTCCTGTGGGTCTACGCTCCAACTGACCATCACCGTCAGAGCCAGAAGACGGACCGCCTATGTGTATGCCACCAATATGGTGGCTGAGACCGCCGGTCCCGGACTCATATCCAGAGGATGAGCCCGGGGAACTACCCCATCCATGGGATAGCTGTGATCGGCGTGTACCCCTACCACGAGGGGTCCCCACATCCTCTCGCCGAGAGTAAGACATCTATTATGTTGAAAATAAATAGATAAATAAGATTCATGATAGACATATCACGTATACGTAGAATGTTTATATTGAACTTATAACATGTTGCATTTATAATTAATAACTTGAAATTCGAATGTGTTAAGTTTTCTACACAAAGTGTTAAGGAGAATCCTCTTCATCGTTATCATTTTCATCTTCCTCATCCTCATCTTCATAGTCATCCTCCTCATCTTCATCTTCTTCTTCGTCATCTGATGCTTCATCCTCTTGGTATTCATCATCCTCGTCATCTTCTTCTTCTGTTTCGAGGACATTATCAGAGTCCACGTGGTCATCATCATCTTCAATTTCTACATGTTCACCGTCTCGGGCAACTGATGTAATATCATCTACATCAACAGTAGTTACCACATGAGCGTCATCATCCTCCTGAAACGGTGACTCCAACGTAGACACATCCGCTCGAGACTCGTCGATAGTGGCCCGTGCCTTTATAGAACAAGCTTCCCACCATTCCCTACACTGTTGGTTCATACTAGGATATGAACAATAATACACCTGTGTAGCTTGAATGGCTAATACAAATGGTTCATATTTTCTAAGTCTGCGCGTATGATTTACAGACACTAAATTGAACTGTGTATCAACCCTTGTACCGGCCGGAGAGGTGTCGAACCAGTCACACTTGAAGAGAACGACCTTCTTATTGCGTAATCCTGGGTATGTGAGCTCGCACACTTCGACTAATTGTCCATAAAAATCCGTCTGACTCGAGTCCCCATAGTTACCCGCTTTTATGCACACACCACTACTCATAGTGGCTTTGTGAGTTCCATGTGATATCGTGTGAAATTTGTAACCATTCACCAAATAACCATGATATGATGTAATCATTGGTGAAGGTCCACGTGCAATGTCCCACATAACAGGATCAGTTACACAATTTTGTACCTACAGCACACAGAAGTTTATACTTATCAAGTTGTGGAGTTGTATGTCCCTTATATAGTATTTAATTAAATAATTTCAAGTATGTTAGTGAAAATTTGACTCACATAGGAGCAAAACCATTCAGGGAATTCTGTAGACATTTTCTTGTCAATGTCCATGTCAGTTATCCATGGATTTGAGTGTCTGAGATGTGATTCGTATTCCCTTCATAGAAAAGAACATATTAGTTGCTTTGAACCACACATTGCATTAAATAGTCGTATAATATGATTTGTAAAAGATTACTTGATATAGGGATCGATCTCCACGCAATTATGGAGTACATATAGATGCGCAGCTCTATATTCCCTTGGATCCAACGATCTTTTCGTTGTTTTTCCAAAACCAGTTCCGGCAAGTTTGAATACAGAAGGCAAGTCTGATTGATCTTCTACCCCACTAGTAGAACATCCTCCAACGTAGTTGCGAGGCACCTCTCTATGTTTCGTACTTAAATGATCCTCAAAATAATATGAACAGAAAGCAGTGGCTTCCTCCACTAAGTATGCATTGCATATCGATCCCTCAACGCTTGATTTGTTCTTCACATTATTTTTCAGTTTTCTTAAATATCTGTATTGAAATGATTCATTTAGAAAGCATGAAACAATAGTTAAAATTCAGGAAATATTAAACATAAATGATTTGGTTTGATAAAGTACCTCTCAAATGGGTACATCCATCGATATTGGACTGGTCCTCCATCTCTTGCCTCGTCGGCTAGATGGATAGGCAAATGTTCCATTGAGTCGAAGAAGCTTGGTGGAAATATTCGTTCAAGCTTACACAAAATCAGTGGGATGTTATTGTTAAGTGTCTCCATGTCGTCACTCTTTATGTTTCGTGATGTCAAATCACGAAAGAATAGACACAACTCAGTTATGGACTTCCAAACAACTTGTGGGAGTAGTTCTCGGAATGCAATGGGTAGAATGCGCTGCAAGAAAACGTGACAGTCGTGGCTCTTCATCCCAAACATCTTAAGTTTACTCATGTCTACACATCTACCCATATTTGAGACGTAACCGTCAGGAAACTTAAGGGTTTTCACCCACTCACACAAGACTTTTCTCTCCTTTTTGTCAAGTGTATAGCATGCCTTAGGATATTTATTAGTGTACTGGTCACGCATCAGCTGGGGTCTATGACAATAGAGGTTCAATTCCTCCCTCGACTTTGTCGTGTCTTTTGTCTTGCCTTGGACATTCATAACAGTATTGAAAATGTTGTCAAACACATTCTTTTCAATATGCATAACATCTAAATTGTGTCGAATGAGCAGAGAACTCCAATACGGAAGGTCCCAAAAGATGCTCTTTTTCCGCCATCCAGTGGTAACTTGTCTTAAGATGCGCTTGTTATTATCATCATAATCTTCGGTTACCTTTACTAGTCCCAAATCTTCAATCTGATAAAGTATCTCTTCCCCTGATCTCCTCTCCGGAGGATCATCTGCAACAATCTTATTCTTTCTAAAGGCCCTCCTATTCCTCCTGAACTGGTGATCGTAAGGTAGGAACTTGCGATGTGTATCAAACCATGACTGTTTCCGGCTATGTGTTAAGGAGAATGCTTCTGTTTGTTCCATGCATCGAGGACAAGCTAATCTTCCGGCTGTACTCCAACCAGACAACATCGAGTACGCCGGAAAATCACTAATGGTCCACATCAATGCTGCGTGCATCTGGAAGTTTTGTCTTCTTGAAACGTCATAAGTATGGGCACCGACTGTCCACAATTGATTGAGTTCAGATATAAGTGGCTGTAGGTAAACATCTATCTTATCTTTTGGATTTCGGGGACCAGGAACCAGCACTGTGAGAAACATGTGCTGTTCTTTCATGCACAACCACGGAGGTAAGTTGTAAGGAGTAAGGATAACAGGCCAGGATGAGTACTGTTGTCCCGATTGCCCGAATGGTTGAAAACCATCTGTTGACAGTCCTAATCGTATATTCCGTGGCTCCGCTGCAAAACCCGGGTAAGTCGCATTAAAGTGCTTCCACGCCGGCAAATCTGCAGGATGACGCATAACACCATCATCAGCTGAGGTTGAATGCCAGATCATGTCGCCGGCCGTAGCTTTAGATGCATACAACCTTTGTAAACGAGGTGTTAAAGGGAAGTAGTACATCTTCTTAAGAGACACTTGTTTACGTCCCCGACTCCTATCTTTGTATCGGCTTTCATTGCAAAATTTGCAATTCACAAGATGGGAATCCCCCTCCCAATAGATCATGCAATGATTCCTACACGAATCTATCTTTTCTACAGGTAAACCCATTGCCCGTAGCAATTTCTGGGTGCTGTAGTAATTCATGGGCACTTTGTGGTGATCTGGGAATGCCTCATTCAATAACACACACAACTCGTTGAAATATTTTTGTGGCATCCCAGAACGGGCCTTCAAAGTCATCAGACGAGCCACAAAAGACAATTGAGTCTGGTTCTTACACCCAGGGTATAACTCTTGATCGGCAGCGTCCAACAACTCGTACAACAACTTCGCTGTAGCGTTTGGATCTTCCTCTGTGTCTGGGTTGTTGAAAGAGGGACCCCCGAGATCTTGAACCATCGCGTGGTATGTCCCGTACTCTTCCTCGGGTTCTACATCTACGTCGACACGTGTTTCTTGAGCATATGAAGGTATTTCATTTTCACCATGAAACCTCCAGACCTCGTAACCCCGTGTGAAACCCTTTTTAGCAAGATGAAGTTGTACAACATCTGTACTTCTAAAGTATATATTCTTGCACTTCACACACGGACACTTGATTTTTTCTCCGTCCATTAACTGGGGCTGACTACTTGCAAATCTTAAGAACTCGTCAAGCCCAGCAAGGAAGTGCGGATTAAATCCCCTGTTCGGAAGTAAACGCAGATACATCCAATCTCGACTCATTTTTATAACCCTGATTAATATTAATAAGTATTTACATAGTAAAATGAAGTTGAATTAGTTACGGAGAGGACAAGAATATATTAGTGGTTGATTAAATGAGACATTAATTTGAATGAAGATTGCACACGCGTAAACATAGACTCACTTAGGAAAGTGTTATGATTCAGTTGAATTATTTGAAGTTAAATAGAGGAAGAGCATTATAAGTTGATTTGGAGTAGAATAGTGGACGACAATAGAAGTCGGGAATTATGAAAATTATGTTCCGAGGTTGAGAATTATGGTTTGTCGGCGAATATTATAAGTTCATTTGCACTTGATTGCATTAATTTGGTTATTTTCGGTCATTTAATTTGGTCCTTAATTTTTGGAGATTGGCAGTTGATTGCATCCAAATTAATATATATCTCATATCACTAGATCTAATCAAAACAGCCAGCTGACACAATCATGAAAATATCCCAACATGATCATAACATTCGTACATAATAATTAAAAAATCGCAACACATGTATCTAATCAAACCACCACAACATAATATTACACATATTGGGAGAAGATCCTTAAGACATAATCAAAATCTATCCCAAAGGGAGAAGATCCTTAAGAAATTAATTATGTCTATCCCAATGTTATAAATCTCCCATTTCGTTATACAATATTACCAAAATTAATTAGAAATTAGAAAAAATCAACTACAAACTAATTAAACATCTACATTATATGTTTATGTCAATAAAAACAATAATTTAAAATAAACAATGAATTCACTCATTATGATATTAAACAGACTTAGAGAAAATATGAACAAAGCTTAGTCCGCTTGATTTGGGTGTAAATTAGTATAATTAACCTACACAATTAACTAACATGATTAATCAAATTAAATACAAAAATTAACTAATTCATTATATATAAATGCTAAATAATCTAAAAATTACCTAATAAATTTAAATAATTAACCTAAGTAATTAATTTAACCACATAATTATAATTTAATTACCTTTCACCGAAGTACGGAACGCCGGAGCGGCAGAAGGCGGCTCGGAAAGGCTGAGAAAGGAGTCGGGTAGCGACATGCGTAAATAAATAAACCCTAATTAAATAATTTAAACTAATTAATCAACAAATTAAAGTAAGCAATAATTAATTTACATCAAGTAGACGAATCCGTCAATTATCTTCAACACTAACACTAACTTAACTAATTTATTTATTATGGATTATTTACAATAATTAGAATAAAAAAATTCAAATTAGCGAAGTAACTAAAGTAACTAACACTAATTTGTTAAAGATTATTTAATTAATTATCCTTATAAACCCTAAGTAATTTAGAAAATATTTTATTCAATTATATTATTCAATTAACTAAACTACAAACTAACTTATTCATTTAATCAAATTAAAATTAATCAATTATCCTAATAAACTCTACTAACAAGTAATAAATCAACAAATTCAATAGTTAAATATAATTCAACTAATTAAATCAATTTTTATCAAATTAATTAAATAAAATTATATCAAATTAACAAATTAGATATATATATATATATATATATTACCAAATAAAACAACACTAACCTTAAGTAAAAAGCATAAATAAAATACCCTAACAATATCCTAATTAACATAACTCAACCTACTATAATTAATAAAAAACTCTAATTAATTCAACTAAATTAGATAAATATGTATAATTATCACATAACCTAATTATAAATAATTGTAAAAAATAACAATAATTATAAAATAGTTAGTTAACATACAATTAACAAAAATAACATACAATTAACATACCAATAACATACAATTAACAAAAATAATTATAACATTAACAAAATAATAATTAAAAAAAAATACAATGTAAATTAACCTGCAGAGGTGCTGGGCAGCGACGGGGACGGCGTCGGGCGGCGTCGGGACAGCCGGGGAGAGGCGGCGGCGGCCGGAGCAGGGAGGGGGAGGGCGGCAGCGGACGAATCTTCCAAAATATGGGCAAAATTTCAAAAAAATGATAGAAATAGAAAGAGGGGAAGGAAGATGGAAGGATTCGACTTACATTACGCAATTACAATGGTTGGAACGTCAGATCGCCGGAGAATGCGCCGGTGGGGGAGAATTTGTGTTGCAGCGTCTGATTTTCGCGAAAGGAGGGAGACACTGATTTAAAGGGCTGGACGACGGACTGGACGACGGACCAGTCCGTCGTCAGCAACAATAAAATTAAAAAAAAAATAAAAAAAACCTAACGACGGACTGGTCCGTCGTCCAGTCCGTCGTTAGGTTTGGCGCCTTCAAACGCGCCAAAAATTGGTCGCCAGTCCGTCGCCAATCCGTCGTCAACTGAGTCCGTCGCCAGTCCGTCGCCAGAAGACGACGGAAATCCAATCCGTCGTCCCGTCCGTCGCCATTTTTACGTTTTTTTGTAGTGTATAAACCACACTTTAAAAGCAAATAAAATGATAAAACATCAACAAAATTGAACTCAATCAATATCATTCGCAAAAAAGAATAAAAAATGCAAATCCCTCACGCCTGAGGGCCTTCATATATGTCTTGCATGCAGAATTGAAAATATAAATGCAAAGCTCCATAGTTATCACTTAATTGAAGCAAGTGACATTAAAAATTGTGCAATTTTACTAATTAACCCTAATAACTTATTTTAGAATATTTTTGACTTTACTCATTAATGCTTCATTTACATCTCATCCATTAAAATACATTTAATCTATGGTTTATATAAGTTACTAGTTCATATAAGTTCCTAGTTACTACTTAAAAGGTTGTTTTCATTACAACTCACCCCTATATATATATATATATGTGTGTGAGGTTGGTCGGATCCGGTAAGAATAAGTTTTGTATAAGAACTAAAATCTATGCATGTTATCTATTATTTTGATGCATTACATATATTATTTTAATGCATTATATGTATTATTTTAATGCATAACACGATTAGTCTAAATCATAGATTATACAAAAATCGATGATCAAGATTGATTTTTAATTTTTATATAAGGATCAATTCTCATTTGATCCATAAACATACCTTACGGATACATCTTGTAATCTCCTAATTTTCTCTCTGAAAATCAATATATAACTGATAAAATCTTCTCCTTGTATAGCTTGGAGGAGTCTGGGTCTCGAAGCAAATCTCCTCCGCACCTTAATTAGCAATGCAACATGTACTTAGCACGCTCCCACCTCTCTCTCTCCATGCAGTATATTTTCATGATTTTCTCTACTCATTTTCAAACAAAACTTGAAAGAAGGATAAAAATTAATTAATGGTGGACCGACTCGGACCGAGAAAATCCTCTGGACCGACCATGGATCAATCTAGACTCAGACTTGATCCGGAAAAAAATAAATTAATTCATATTTTTTGTTTCATGTAATTAAACATGTTTTAATATTAAATATTCTTAATTCAAAATAAAAATATATATACTAAAAATCAATTCAAATCATAATAATTTATTAATCCAATCCAAATTTCATAAATAAAAAATAATTATATATACTAAAAAAAAATATATATAGTATATTTGCCTTATGATGCGATGTTTGAATCTACTTTGATTTGTCTCCCCTGAAAGTCGACATATATTGTCTTCTTCTCAAGTTTGACTTGTTTCTTAGTCACATATTTTGATCTGGTTTCAGGCTTAGTGGCAGCCCTGAAGTTAGATTTTGATTGAACCTTTGTCTAACGTCTTTCAGTGTTCACTGACCCTTTAAGTCTTTGAGAGTGAACTGGGGAAGTGAAGTGAGAGTTCTTTCGATTTGAACCACTTGAGTATGAACTAGGTGATGAATTCCTATGTTCATATCCATGTTGTTTTGTGTTGGGTGATGAATCCCAACGTCTAGGATTGTAACCTCGTGGACTTGATCCACTTGAAGAACAAGTCCAATGAGAGCACTTTGATTTAGGGCTTTAACCCTTGTAATTTTTCTGATAGGTACTTTGTTCAGTAGACTGAACTTGTCTCCTATTAACATGCTTTTCAGTAGCACATTTCCCATGTATTTGGTTCTTATTAACCTTTTGAGTTTGAGAAAATTTATGTTTCCTGAAAGTCTACCTTTTAGTTCGTCTTTCAGTTTCAGGAGATGTATGCTTCCTGAAAGTCTGTCTCGGTTTCTCAGTGGCAAACCTTTTTGCCTTCTCTTTATCTAGTGAGGTCCTTACTTTAGAACAAGTGATAACCTTTTGGATTTTTAGTTTAGACTCAGTTTCAGAAACTGGTTTCTTCCCTTGGGACTTAGAAACAGTTTCAGTGGATTTGATAGCCTCAGTGGCAATCATTTCCTCTTCATTGTGATTTGGTCCTTGAACGAATGATATTATAGAGCATGGGGTTGTGGTACATTTAGAAAAGGTATTTGTGGACCTTTCTTGAGTGAAACCAAGTCCCTTTCCTTGAGGTCGTTAAGATTCACTCAACATGTGATTGGTGTATCCAGATTTGGTCCATGTATCGACCTTTTCCTTATAGTAATATATCCTCTCAAATAAAAGTTCATTTTGTTCCACAAGTTCCTTGATCTAAGATCTTTGGGACATAATCTCTTCAACTTTTGTGTCAAGGTCAGTACTCAGGTTAGAGATGATAGTCTCTTGTTCCTGATTTTTGATAGTCATGTCATTGAGTTCCTTGCAAACTCTTTCAACCAATTCATCCTTTTGGATGTCAGTTGATATGTTTTTTAGTATGTTCTCAGGTCTCTTAGCCAACTTAGAAGTTAGCTTTTCATTCTCATCCTTGGTAATGACAAAGATTGATTGAAGATTTCGAAAATCCTCTGCTAAAGTCTCATATTCCTCAACTATATCAGTCTCAGTTTTGGATTGCTCTTCAGATTTGGATGATGAAATAGATGCAGATGTAATGGAATTTATGGATTTTGGATCAACATAACCTTCAGGCATTACATGAGCATAAATTACATGAGGGATGAAGTTGTCTGAGTGGTTGCCCATCAGGCAAAAAGCTTCAGTTGACTCATCATCCTCAGTGGTCATTAAGCCTAGGTCTTCATCATCTGAAGAGTCTAAGAAATGTCTTTCATAGATGGCCTTGGAAGGTGTGTTAATTTGATCTGGATCATCCTCAACAAACATTGTCTTCCTCTCGGCATTGCGTAGATCTCTTCGCAGCCTGAGATCTTCCTTTCCTTCTTGCTAAAGTCTGGGCAATCAGGTTTTAAGTGATCAAGGGACCCACACTCCTAGCAAACGCCTTTGCTATGTGGTCTTTCAGGTTTGGATTGAGTAACAGTCCCTTCCTGAGTGGAAATAGTGGTGGATGGTGGTGTGGCCCTTCTAGTACGATCCCTGTACATTTTCTTGTAGCGGCCAATTCTGAGATCTGCACGTTCAAAACATTTGGCCAGTAGAACATATTGCTCCATTAGTTCAGCCTTGGACATACCTTCGAAGTCTAGTCCTTCAAGCTTGGATTCCTTTGCTGGACTCTTATCAACTTTGAAGGCAACTGAGTCATGGTTGAATGATATTGGAACGATATCACGAGCTGGATTGGTTATCTCCAGTAGCTTTTGCCTTGCTTCATGGTTCTTCAGTATACTGAAGAGACCAGCAGTAGTAAGCGTGTTGAAGTCAGAGCACCCATTAATTTGAATCAGGTATGGTAGCCAGTCTTCACGTCGAAGACACCATACTATCTTGAAATTGATTTCCCTTTGGGAATACTTCTTGTTGTTCAGTGCCTTGATTGCTATCAGGATTTGCATAATCCTCAGTTCCAGCTCACTGATGGATTCACCTGGCATCTGCAAAAAGGCATCAAATTTTTGACATTCAAGTGCTAGCTTGTTCTCCTTGATTTCTTCAGAACCTGCACACATTTACTCGAGAGTTTCCCACATCTCTCGGGCTGATTCACAATGGTGTATATGTACAAGTGTTCCAACTTATTTTAAACTATCAGTACGTGGTATTATTTAGACCAGACCCATTGTCCGATAAAGTGACTCAGTATCGGGCACGAGGAATATTTCCAGCTGATATACTTCCAATTTATTGTATTAAATTGCTCGCAAGAGTACGAGTTCGTTGTATATTAATAAGTTAACCCTAAGTCGTATTCTCAAGGAAGGCTAAGCAGGGCTTTATCTATGTTGTAGAACAGAAAGCAATTAAAAGAAGGAGTTTTGATATTTTAACTAATCTAATTAATTTATCTAGGCGAATGAAATTTAAGAATTTAAAATACGAATTACCTAGGCAAGAATTAAGATAGCAATTAAACCCTAGATCTAAGAATGAAGAATTGAAGAAACAAAATTTAAACATGTCTTGAATTGATTAATTAACATAGTTGAAAATGTTTGGATAAAGAATTTGGAAATTAATCAAAGGCAGGACAAGAAGAAAATAATTTATAAAGTATTAACGAAAGCAATAAAAGAACTCACTGATTGAACGGAAAAATAATGCATTAAGAATCACCGGGTTTGAATCACGAACGAATCCACAACTTCAAATTGAAAGGAACGAACAATTAAAAAAAACTAAGCTAAAGTGTTTTCTCTCGTGGTCTAAACCCTAGACTAGAATTAAGAACGTGAAGTAGAAGAGTGTTCTCTGAAAATCACGCATGGAGGTTTAAATAGGAGAAGGAAAATCCGTCGGGCTAGCAAACGCTAGGGGGTAGCGCTCGCTAGCTTGGCTCTCTGATCTTTATTCCAGCGCCAAGGGGTAGCGAGCGCTAGGGGGTAGAGCTCGCTACCCCAACGATCTGTGCCATCCAACGTGCAGGGGACCTAACGACCGCTAGGGGCTAGCGGTCGCTAGCCCCTTGTTCTGCCTAAGATCAGGTTCATGACCTAGCGAGCGCTAGGGGCTAGCGCCTGCTAGGTCAACTCTCGGCCAGGATGCACATTTTGTCCTTCTCTTCGTCTTTTGGTCTCGTTTCTTTTGTCAAAGCTCGTAAGTCATTTTTGTTGATTCTCACCTACAATGTAGCATAAAGAAGACCAAAGCATCAACTTGAACAATAAAACCAAGCATTTGAAGACCAAAAGCATACTAAAAATGAAACCAAAAACATATAAAACAACCTCCCCAAGCACAATACCTTGCTTGTCCTCAAGCAAGTCTAAACTCGACATAATACGGAGATTTCAAAACAAGCGACAAGTATAATCACGCAATGACAATCATATTCATCGTGAGCAATCAAAAGGAATCGTAAGACTATAGATCAATCAACACTATGTGTTTCCCTCGAAGGTGCAACTCAATCTGATCAAACTCAATAACACATGTAAATTTGGTTTTTCAATTACTCACAAGCAAGACTTTGGATTTTTATCATTATAAACCATTTTTAAGAATCAAACCGCATAGAATTTTTAGTGATATATAGAACGTTGGTCACTAGGTGTGATCTTCGGTTAAACCGAGTATCCTAGCGTGGTTTCCCATACCCATTCCTCGAATTCAAAATTTTCTTCGATTTCATAAAGGAAGAGGGGTAGAGTTCTTATCACCTATTCAAACAGTTCAAGTGATTCAATAACAATTTTAAAGGCCATTCGAGCCAAATTTTTGGAAAGAGTGGGTTAAATGGCTAAAAGTCACGAGATATGAACATTTAGAGGTTATCTAAAGTGCTCTCGTGTGGTTTCCCATGCTCATGGTTTCCAGAGGAGCAGAAGCCTCCCAACTCAATCTTACAAACGCAACAATTAATAAACAAGTCTAGCTAACAAGCAATTTTATACCAAATTCACAAGTTATGAGCTATCACATCAATCCATCACAAAAATCGAGTGACCCACAACAGTTATGATCAAAACATAATGCTCATACTCAATCGATAACTCACAACGGCAATTCATGTCATCAAGCATAATTAACAAGTTCTCGTCAAAATCAAGCACTAATTATATCAAGCTCCAAAAAGCAATAGGACAAACAAATATCTGCAACTACATAGTTCAAATATATGCCGCATACTACAATATAAAGCATGCACCCCCCCTCGAAATAAAGATAGCAATGTTCTCATTGCAACATCATAACAAGAGAGAGAGGGAAAGAGAATACCCGATACAGGGTAATGCGGCGGTGGTGAAAGCTTGAGTAGTAGTAGAGAGTCATACCTACAAGAGAGACACCAAAAGAAAACAAAGCAGCAAAAAAACAAAATAAAAGAACAAAATGAAGACAACCCGAACACACACGAAAAAAATAAAAAGAAAGTAAAATATACTAAACAGCAGTGAGAATTCACTGCTGATCTGGTGGTGGAGGAGGATTAAAGAGAGTCCAACTCAACCACTGAGCATTTATCTCGGTAATCCAGTGGTTGTTCTCGAAAACTTGTTGCTCTATCATCCGCTGACTCGAGGTGTTGTACCCTCCAAAGTCATGGTAGAGAGTACGAGCCGTGGATAGTGAATATCGCCGAATAAACTGCGTTGAAAATTTTGCCAGAAAGTAGCGGTGGCGGCAGCGAGCAGGTGGTGTCCGACGGTGATGGAAGGGGTCTCCAGTGGGTGGAAATGAGTGGAATTGGGTGAGAGAGATGGTGGATGGAAAAATTAAGGGAGGAAAAGTGGAGATGAGGAATTTTGATGGAGGTTTTGGAAGAGGTGTGCGTCGTGGGAGAGGGAAGAAAAGGGAAAGATGATTTTTGGGATAAGATCTGTATGGAGGACGAGAGAGAGAGAGACGTGGGATAAAAGATGGATATGTGTGATTTCGTAGAAGGTGGCGGCTGCTAGGTAGGCCGAGCTGAGGGCTAGTGACTGTTCCTACTTCGACGTCCGATCTGAGGCTCTCTTCCAAGACTTCTGCTCCTTCGAATGTTTCCTCTACACTGGAATCATGCACAACAAAGGTCTTGGCCAATGTATCAATAAATGAACAATCTGCAATGGAACTAACAGAGGTCATAGCCTTTTGCTTATGCACAGAAAACAAAACTGACTCTCCTAACACTGACATCTTAATATTACCATTTTTCACATCAATCAAAGTGTTAGTAGTCGCCATAAAAGGTCTACCTAGCAACAAAGTGTGATCGCGCCCATTTTCATGCACATCTCCTATCTCTAAAACAACAAAATCCATAGGCACAATCAAACCACCTACGCTAACAAGAATGTTCTCAATAATACCTCTAGGATATCTAATAGAACGATTAGCTAACTGTAAACTCATGCGTGTAGGTTTCAACTCTCCTAACTCTAATTCTTTAAAAATTGAATACGGTATAAGATTAATACCGGCACCTAAATCTAGCATACCTGTAACAGTCTTACCATTCCCAAGAACTAGAGTGATAATGAAGCTACCTGGATCTCGCAGTTTCTGAGGAAGAGGCTGCTGCATGATAGAGTTGGGCTACCTTGGACACCATGACAGACTCGTCGTCTGCAAATCTCCTCTTCTTGGAGGCAAGCTCCTTGAAGAACTTGAGATAGGAAGGAACATTTCGAATGACCTTCAGTAGGGGCAGATTCACACGCACTTGAGAAAGCATTTTGTAGAAATCATTGAATTGTTGTTCCAGCTTCTCATTCCTCAGTCTGCTCGGGAAGGGAATTGGTGTCTTGTATAGGTTGGCCGCCTTGTGCAATTGAATAGTTTGCTGTTCTGGTTCCATCTGCTTTTCTGTCTCTTTCTCCTCCTCCACTTTGTCTTCCTTAGCTTCCGAGAGTTCCACTTTGTTATCCACGTGCTTGCCACTACGTAGAACAGTAATAGCTTGCACTTGGTGTGGTGTATGTTCCTGTCCCGGTATCCTTCCAGTTTGTAGCTGCTGCTGCACCTGATTCATAGCTCCAGAGATCTGCCCAACTTGACTCTCGAGGCATTTGATAGTAGCTTCTTGAGCCTCCCGAGCCAGTTTGCTCTCTTGCATGAAGGCTGCAAGACTGTCCTCAAGAGATGATTTAGTCTGAGCCGGTCACGGTGTAGATGGAAATTGTGGCTGGAACTGAGGTCCCGGCTGCTGATAAGGTGGTGGCGGTTGCTGATAAGGCAGAGGAGGTGGATAATACCCTAACTGAGGTGGGTAATATGGCTGCTGTGGTGGATAATACCCATGTTGAGGTGGGTAGTACTGCTGTAGAGGTGTCTGTCGGGTAGAAAAATTTGAGCCTTGGCCTTGATTTGTCCCCTTCCACGTAGAGTTATTCTAAGCTCTCCATCCCGAAGTCTGCTGTGGATGCTGCTCGAATGGCGGGTGCGGCGGGAAGCCTTGTGCAGCATAGACTTCCGCCTCTCCTTCATAAGTCATCTCCGTCATTCTAGTGCAGTGATTCTCGTCATGAGTGAGATCACAACATATCGGGCACGGCTCAGATGCCGGCTCATGTTTGGTTACTGTGGAGGCCTTGCTCATCTTCAACTCTTGCAATTCCTGCATCATATCGGCCATCTGCTTCTTCAATTCTGGGCTAACTCCAATCTCTCGGACTTCCACTTTCTTCGATCGAGAGATTTTCTGCTGCGAATTAGTGGCCAGCGTCTCGAAAATCTCGATCGCTTCATCGGCTGTCTTCTCAGATATGTTACCTCCAGCCACTGTATCCACCATAAACTGATAGGTGTGCTGCAATCCATTGTAGAAGATCTGCCAGAGGAGTTCTGGCACAATCTGATGGTGCGGGCACTGCTGTTGGAGCTCTCTGAATCTGTCAAGGGCCTCGTGAAAGGGCTCATCAGGTTCCTGAGCGAACTGCATGATCTGGAGTCGGATTTGCTACGTCTTATGATTCGGATAGTACTTAAGTAGAAACGTAGTACTCACCGCCTTCCAATTAGGTAACGATCTTGCTGGAAGGGAGAGATACCACGACTTCGCCCTATCCTTGAGTGAATAGGAGAAGCACTTCCTTAGCAGTTCGTCCTCGGTGATCGTCTGGAGTGGAATGGACTGGACAGCTGTGCAGAACTCCCTGATAAAAAAGAGTGCATCTTCGTTAGGCAGACCGTAGAATGAAGGGAACAAATTGATGTGGTTGTGCTTCAACTCGTAATTCCTCCCCGCAGCTGAGAGCACGATAGCGGATGCGGTTATGCCATATGTAGGCCTAGCAAAGTCTTTGAGTTTCCTAGGGGCTTCATCTTCCTCAGCCATTATTACTAGCTGTTCTTCGAATAATGTGGCGAGGTAGACAACGTCCCTAAATCACTCCTCAAGCATGACTTATCTTCTATTGATGTTGTCAACGTAGGGTACCAACTCTTGTCTCAAGCTTCGGTGACCTAGCATACACAAACTAAGAGAAGATCAAACGCACCTTGCGGGAGCAAAGGAATAAACAAAATAAAAGAAAAAAAATAAAAATAAAATAAAAAGCAACACAAATAAATGCCTAAAGTCTTCCCTGGCAACGGCGCCAAAATTTGTTCCAACTTATTTTAAACTGTCAGTACGTGGCATTGTTTAGACCAGACCCACTGTCTGATAAAGGGACTCGGTATCGGGCACGAGAAATATTTTCAGCCGATATACTTCCAATTTATTGTATTAAATTGATCGCAAGAGTACGAGTTCGTTGTATATTAATAAGTTAACCCTAAGTCGTATTCTAAAGGAGGCTAAGCAGGGCTTTATCTATGTTGTAGAACAGAAAGCAATTAAAAGAAGGAGTTTTGATATTTTAACTAATCTAATTAATTTATCTAGGCGAATGAAATTTAAGAATTTAAAATACGAATTACCTAGGCAAGAATTAAGAAAGCAATTAAACCCTAGATCTAAGAATGAAGAATTGAAGAAACAAAATCTAAACATGCCTTGAATTGATTAATTAACATAGTTGAAAAGGTTTGGATAAAGAATTTGGAAATTAATAAAAGGCAGGACAAGAAGAAAATAATTTATAAGGTATTAAAGAAAGCAATAAAAGAACTCACTGATTGAACGGAAAAATAATGCATTAAGAATCACCGGGTTTGAATCACGAATGAATCCACAACTTTGAATTGAAAGGAACGAACAATTAAAGAAAAACTAAGCTAAAGTGTTTTCTCTCGTGGTCTAAACCCTAGACTAGAATTAAGAACGTGAAGTAGAAAAGTGTTCTCTGAAAATCACGCGTGGAGATTTAAATAGGAGAAGGAAAATCCGTCGGGCTAGCGAGCACTAGGGGGTAGCGCTCGCTAGCTTGGCTCTCTGATCTTTATTCCAGCGCCAAGGGGTAGCGAGCGCTAGGGGGTAACGCTCGCTACCCCAACGATCTGTGCCATCCAACGTGCAGGGGACCTAGCGGTCGCTAGCCCCTTGTTCTGCCTAAGATCAGGTTCATGACCTAGCGAGCGCTAGGGGCTAGCGTCCGCTAGGTCAACTCTCGGCCAGGATGCACATTTTGCCCCTCTCTTCGTCTTTTGGTCTCGTTTCTTTTGTCAAGGCTCGTAAGTCATTTTTGTTGATTCTCACCTACAATGTAGCATAAAGAAGACCAAAGCATAAATTTGAAAAATAAAACCAAGCATTTGAAGACCAAAAGCATACTAGAAACGAAACCAAAAACATATAGAACAACAAGCATTGGTCTTTCCAGGGTACTGGAGATGATGTGCTCGGCGTAGTCATCCAGGCCACCAATCTTCTTCTCTTCAGCTTTGTACTCAGTTAGAGGCTTGTACACAATTCCTGGATCCCTAGCTTCAGTAGTCTCAGTAGGGAAGGTCTTCATTATCTTAATGTGACCTGTTGTTATGACTACCCACATCATAACATGGTGTGCCTTCAGCAATGAGGAGACTATGTACTTCCAGTAGTCATACTCCTCAATGGAGAACATAGGTAACCTGAGTGTACCTTCCATGATTAAAGTAGATATGCAAGTGAACAGATATAATTTTTTGAAAGATCAGTTTAAAAATCTTGGGTTCACAAAACAGTGGTAATTAAACACACTGCTCTGATACCACTTGTTGGCCACGAAACAAGTATACTGAGTGTATGGGGGGGGGAACACACTCAGTTTTGAATTTTTTAATTAAAATCTTTTCAGTGAGCTCATGATGATGGGAGGTAGCTTCAGTATAGAGTTGATTACTTTAGATAGGAATCATTCAGTGTACACTGAGTGTTGGACTGATGGACTAATATCTTAAGAGTACGTGCGGAAGTGGTGGTTTAAACTCTTACTCGTTTGTCAGAAAACTTAATGTTTTAAGTTCACTTTTATTTTAATCAGTATTCAGTTTATGCAATATTGAGTTAGAGAATAAAATACTGAATGTAAATAGCGTAGACACAAGGTTTGGTTTGTGTGGTTCGGAGATAAAAACTCCTACGTCCACATGTACTCGATGTTAATCGAGGGTTTCCAAATAATTGGAGAGTTGTCTTACAGTGATCAACCTTTGAAGGTTAGATGTACAATATAGTCTGATCACTTCCAGCTAGAAAACTAATTCTATGCTAGAGCTATTCTTCGGTTACAAACTATCGCTACTAAAAACACAAGTATAATGAAAACTAAAAGCTTGAGAGCTATGGAAGCAGAGAGCGAAAGAGCAATAAAGAGTTTGAATGCTTGGTTAACCGGTGTCTTGAAGAATTTGAAGCAGTGGGGTATATATAGAGCTCTCTAAAATTATATTCGTTGTGAGACAGAGCTCCATTTGAATTCTTCCCGTTGGGGTCGTGGTCATTTTTGCCATTTTTTGTGTCTGCAACAAGATTGTGTTTTACCTATTGAGATCTTTTCCAGAAGTGGTAACTTCTATAGAATAGCTTGGAACTCAGTGGTCATCTTCAGATTTGAACTTCAGTTGCAGAGCTTTAGAGTGAACTTCAGTGGCAAGGGAACTTTGCTTCATGTTGGCTTCAACTTTAAAACTTCAGACCATACTTCCAGTGGCATGGTTCTTCAGTTTTGGGACATAAACTGAATTCTGAGAAGAACTTCAGTTATTGACTTGAGTCTTTAGTCTTTGATCTTCAGATGTACCTGTAAACTGAACTCTCTAACAAGTGAGTTCAAAGATAAGACTAGGACTTCAGTTTTGAATTTAATACATCTTTTAGGAGAGGTTTTGGAATTTAAATCAAAACTCTTATAAATATTTTCCAACTAACATATGTTAGGGATCACAAACATTGAGTCCAAATATATAATAAAGGCACAATTTGATTTTTCTTAATATTATGGTCTCAATTTTTTTATTGTTGTTACTGATGCTCCTCTAACTAAGGATGCACTGCAAAAAAAAAATTAATTTAGCCTTGTTAAGTTAATATTATAGATTTTATTAAGTTATAATTAATATTTTTAATTCGTAACTTAGGTATTATTATATATAAATATGTTAACCTTGTGAAGTTAACATTATAGATTCAAGCCCATCATCACATGACTTATAATTGAGAGTTATTTTTATCACAGCCCAAAACCAAAATTTATACATCTATATATATATATTAATATTAATATTAAAATATTAAGGATTTAAATATAATAAAATATTAGGGATGACTAGACATAGCTAAAATAAATATAGAGTGCTTTCGCTGCATGTATGCAATTGTCCAACTAATAAGGATTTACACCTTGCATGCATGTGTCCTACATGCATCTAGATATTAGGTATACACAGCATACCTATACTAATCACATATGTTATAAGTTACCAAATTATAACTCTATATATATACGTAGGGTAATTTATGTTAGTTCATTAGTTTGGGTGAAAAGGTGGAGGCATGTATTGATCGTACATCCTTAGCTAAACTCTCAATCAGGTGTGGTGATCTAATTCAGTTATGCAGTTGATTATTATTGTTCATTTTAATATTATGTGTTTAGCCATATGTGTGATTATGAAATCAATTGGTGATGAGTAAGAGCTGTTTTACTACTACCTCATTTTACTCTCACTTTAATTATTGCGCAATATTTATGTTATGTCGCCAGGAGCCCGTAAATAGGGTTCAGGACGTCACAATCCTTGATTATACACAGTGCGAATCAGTTATGTTATGTCATGGTACCGTATGTGCTTACCATTTTATTAAATTGGATAATTTTAGCATATGATCTCACACTGAGTATACTTTTATGTATGCTCATTCCCCACATTATATTTTTTTTTTTAGGTGCTTGGAGTGTGGAGGTACGTGGTGATTCGAATAACGCGTTTTTATATTAAAATTTTATCTTTATTTTCTTACGTATATCATTTATAAAAAGTGGGTGTGACAATTTTTTTTTTTGCAAGCTCCAACTCTGCAACATTCCCAAATATTTCTTTGTTTTTCTATATGTTATTTAGTAAAATTTATTGTTAATCACTTATATTTCAACATCGGTTAAGAATTTTTCGAGCGCGATTATTGTGTGAAATCTATTTCTCTCTTTATATTTTAATTCATATGCAAATATTTGTTGTTCTCTATTTTCTCTATAATTTAATTATTTCAATCTGCTATATAGTACGTAATATTTAGCGGTTCAGAATTATTTAATAGCCAATTAAATCAGTTATACACGATCTCAACTCTTTCTCTCATGATTTCAGCGTATGAATTTTTTTTACATACTTTATATTTATTTTTTTAAAAAGTTTTTTTAAGAGTAATTTAGTATTTTTTATATATAAGTTCATAAATCATCACAATGAAGTATAAAACACTTCATTCGTTTTTCAATGATAACAAGTAATGCTCATGAAGTTTTCTTGTTTGTGGATAAGAATCGTAGAAAGTTTATACCAGCTTGGTATAAGAAATTTCCTAATTGTTTGAAATATTTGCCTACAAAAAATATTACATGTTGTTTTCATTATTTTCTTTCAGTATAATTTTATAATTTTAATTTTGAGAAAATCATCCCCTAAATAAAATTTTTGGCTCCGTTACTGATCAATATTTAGTTCCAACTCCAATTTGTAGACATCGATCATGTTCTAATTTTCATTACATTACTCCCAAATCTCCACTCCACTCACTCTTACCTTTTTGTCATAAGTACGCGCGTCTTGCGTTTCCAGCAATAAATCATATGTAAAAATCATACACTATATTAATTATATTCAACCAACTAACAGATTTATCAGTTTAATTAATATTATTAAAAAATATAAATATATTATAGGTAATGAATTTCAATTTATATTTATTTAAAAAATTAAAACTTTAATTTTTAAATTTTATTTTTTGAATTTATCAATCATAATTTAATTAAAAAAGATTTAATATTAAAATGATATACCGGGTGAAATAAACCAGTATTAATTATAAGAGTAAACTGAAATACAAATAGTGAAATAAAACAAAAAATAATCTTAAATTTTGACAATAAAATATAGAGTATGATATGGCTGTTCAGCTACCCGCGATTTCGCGCACAACTTAACGTATCTGCAGTTGATGTGTTAATGTAACATAATGTGTTATGAGTATACGAATCACTATAATTTTTAATTTATTTTTTTTATTTTTATTATTTTAAATAAAATAAATATTAAATTATATTTATAATCAATAAAGTTTAGTTGAAAATAAAAAAATCTTCCCTCCATCCCACTAAAGTAGGCCATGTTTCCTATTTGGGACGTCCCACTAAATTAGGTCACTTTCTACTTTTAGTAAAAAAATGCATATTAATATATGTGTCACACTAATACACTACAACACTTAAATAAGCTAATACACTAACAAACAAGAAATATTGGTATCATGCTGAAAAGAATGTGGCCTATTTTAATGGGATGAAGGGATTAATATATTTTCATCAAAAATTTATTACTCATTTCGTCCACAAAAAGTTGTACTTTTATTATCTATTTAAGTTGTTTATCAAAAGTGTACAATTTTCTTATTTAGATACGGTCTCTTTAAACATTCAATAGTTTAAACATCATATTTATTCTATTTTGTGGATCTATTTTTCCACTAAAAATATTTTTTTTAAAGGGGTGTCAACTCGCTCACCGTATACTTTTTGTAGATGGATGAGGTATGTATAGGGGTGAAAACGAATCGTATACGAGCGGATAATGCTTATCCCGTATCCTAATTCATATTTTTTTTTTGAATTCTCAGTAAATTAAACTTTCAACATATTCATTATTTAATAAAATAAATTTTAAAATAACATTTAGCAAGTAAATTAAAATCGGATTGTTACATATATATAATATAAATAATACATATTTAAAAAATTCGGATATCCGTATTTGTTATGTAATCCGAATCGGATCCCGGATCTGAATTGAAATTTTCTAATTCGAATTCGAATTCGACCGGATATTGATCATTCCAAATTAGATCCCGATCGGATACACCACCGAATCAGACGGATAATATCAGCCTAGATTTCACCCCTTGGTATGTATTTACATAGTATGTCGCATCAATCGCAATTGACAACAAATATGTTAAATTATATCTATCGCAAATAGGGGAGCTCACTACAAAAAGAAAAAAGTGAGTATTTGTAACAAACTTTTTCTTCACAAAAAATTATTATTTCGTTACATAGAATCATATGTATGGAAAAAACAAATTCGTTAGGATCCTCACATATAGTATAATGCAGGGCAAATATGATTTACTTACATTAGATATAATCTTTTTTATTAATTACAAAAATATCATTTTATCTTTTAGGATTAATGTCATTTGTTTTTCTTAGACAAATTTGTTAGTGTGCTCTAACATTTTTTGTAGTTGGAAGGGTTCCATTGAGTATATGATACATAAAAAGGAGACGGTGAATCTGGCATCACATGGTAGAAAATAGAATAAAAGAAGGTGAAAAAAAAAGAATTGAACAGTGTTAGCATGAAAGCGACGCGGCAGCGTACATGTTGGCGAATTGGTGGGCCGCATGCAAAACCACCAACTCAGAACTTGACATGCAGTAAAAAAGTAAAATAGAAAAACAGAGAAGAAGTAGAGATTGAAGAAGACGAAGAAGACAAGGAAAGAGAGGCCGAGAATCGAGGAATTTCACCACCACTAGTGCGTGACGTGGACAACTTCATCTATCCTCATCCCTCCTTTCACGTCCTTGTCCACCACCACTACCCTCCTCCACTTCCATCTCCAACACCTATACCACCGCATACTTATATATATAATATATTATCTCTATCCACAAACGTTTTCAACAGTTTGATCTAACATATATTTTATAGTGCGTTTGGTTGAGTTTATAAGCTACTTAAAATATTTTATAAGCTGTTCTTATAATCTCTTTGAAAGTGTTAAAAAATTAACCGAGAGCAAATAAGTTGTATTGTTTAAAAAATAAGTAACTCAATCCTAAATTATTTCTCCAAGAACTTATAACCTGCAACAAAATTACATAAATAATTCTACAATATTTTGTTATTACTAGATTTACCCTAATAAAATGACATATGAAGAGCTTAAAATGTCAAATACTTTATCAT
The DNA here is from genome assembly GCA_026898415.1 of Leonotis leonurus. NCBI lineage: Eukaryota > Viridiplantae > Streptophyta > Magnoliopsida > Lamiales > Lamiaceae > Leonotis > Leonotis leonurus. Next base: position 652,144 of record JAPKLX010000058.1, on the reverse strand, counting down.
TTTATAACTTTTTAAATGAGCTTATAATCTCATTTATCGAAATATATTGACAACTTATAAGCTCTTTAAAATAATTTTAGTCAAACATCCTTTTGAAAAAATATTTGATTTTGTGTAAGAAAACATAGTAGTGGAAGTTGATTATTTTTGAATTGAAGTATGTGTATTGAGTGAAGGTTTATATTTACATAATTTATAATTTTTATTGAATTAAATGATGCTTGTTTGTTTAATATAAATAAAAATTTTATAATATTAGATAATCATGTATGTGTATGTATCTAACTCTGGAGTTCCGGACGGCACGCGCGGTCAGACTGGGGTCAGGTGTACGACGACGTCGTATCTATGCGCTACCGATTAATAGTTTCTGCTCAAATTCTAAGTACCATGCTAAACGACACCCCTATGCAAACAAAACTACTTTGTACTTTTTAGTTAATTTCTACCCACATTCCAAAACACCAGGCACTACTTAATTATCTACTATTTGTTTTTCTATAATTCATCGCTCATTCTGTAAATCATAAAGTATTAATTCAACTACGTACTGTAAAAAGATAACAAGCTTGCATGTCTTTTTGTCATGCATGTCATAGTCTTTTACTTATTAGCTTTTACATTTTCACTTGGTTGTGCCGTCAATTACAATATTTTGGATTTTTTGGTTGCATTATAATTATATCACGATTTTTTTGATTGAATTAGGGTTTGCATTTTTTTCTAGCTAGGAGGGTACCTACAAGTCCAACTCGATCTTTCTAGTTTCTTCGGCTGAAAAAGCAAGAAAAACAAACAAAAACAAAAAATTAAATCAAACTTTATTCATTGTTTTGTTCCCCTAGCACCTAGATTCCTAGTCATCACTCTATAAACTACTGCATGCATTATTGTCATGCTTATTCCCATCATTTACCCTTTCATTTTACTTGCAAATATTGTAGACTTAGACTACACCTGCGTTACTATCCACACTCTAATTCATGTAACATAAAAAAATTAAGTCTATATTAAATATTACCTCCTCTATGTCACTAATTAAATTTGATGTACTTTGACCAAATATAAGTGAATTTTTAATTTGGTCAAAACAGATTAATTTTAGTGGCCAAGAAATGGAGTAATCTCTATGTGCCAAAAATAATTTATGCTTTGTTATATCGAATCATATATATACTAGATTTATCTGCGTGCATTGCACTACGTGTTATGATAATAGTATCTTATTTTAAATATTAAAAAATTAATAAAATTATTTATATTATATAAAATAATATATAATAAAAGAATTAATTATAATTAGTTTCATATGTGTTAATTAAAATTAAACTTCACACATTTATTTTGTTAAATTGATTGTATTTCATATATTTAACATATTTATGATATTATTTAAATTGAAATAATATATTTAACCATCTCCGTATTTGTAATATAATAAATTTTATAAATTCAAAATTTATATATAATGCAAATTAACATATAAAATTAATTATATTATAATAATCCTATATATATTCTCCAAAAAAGTAAAATATAAATTTAAAAAAAAGTAAAATAAAAATTTTCATTTTCCAATAAAACTTATACTAAAAAATATGGATAACACAATAAAAAATTATCAATTTACATTTAATTGTTCTTTTTATGAGGTCATAATTAGAAAGACGTTATATTAGTTGTAATAGCTTCTAAATTATACTTTGAATTAATACAAAAAATAATTCATTTAAATTATGATAGAAAAAATATATATTGAATATATAATATTGCAAATAAATGAAAGAAAAAAGATAAAATAATTCCAACCAACTAATGTATAGGTGATGAAATGAATAAACAATATATCAACTTAACATGGATACTGGTATTATTAATTTAAATTTATAAAAAAAAATAGATTTATTGGCTCAAAAATTATCTTCCATATGTTAACTATTTTCGATGTTAATCATTTAGAAAAATATATAATGAATTATTAGTTTAAATTTAATATTTTAATTAGAATGATGATACCGAAAAATTCAATAATTGTTGTTTCAAAAAATATTTCAAATGATTAACGAAAAAAAGTAAATATTCTATTACAATTACCATAAATAATTTATATAAATATGTGGGTGTATTAAAAAAAATTAATATTAGGTTAGTTTAAATTTAACATTTTGAATGGTAACTTCATTCCATTGGAATTAATAAAAATATTATTGCATCTAAAATAGCTAATCTTGGAGGAAGGAAAAAATGTAATAATAACACTTTTGGAAATAGTAAAATCATTGAGAGAGATAGTTAAAAAAGGAAAATGGTAATAATAGTAGTTTTGAAAATAGTAAAAACATTGAAAAATAGTAAAACAAAAAAATATAATGAAACTCTTTTACACGAGACATGCAAAATTGAGAGGGAAAAGTTATAATTTGGGAGGGAAAATGCATGACAGCGATTTTATTAATAGATATATATGAATGAACTTGCCTCAATTAATATGTATAAATCAATTAAAAATCATAAATTTAGTGATATTCAAATTCTACCGCTCACAATGAAAATTACAATGTGAAAAGGTAAATGATTTTGTCAAGGGATGAAGTAGAGATATGTGGGATGAGATGCTAAATTTAGTTTGATGATAAAGTTAAGCAAGAAAACATCGGTCGCAAATTAGCATAAGAAATTTGAGAGGATAAATAAAATGTAATCCGAAAGTTAAGATCAATTAATAGCGTAAAGTAATTATTTGAAAAAACAAAGAAAGTGGTTCGAAGATATTTAGGGGTGAGAAGTGGGTCGGACCCAGACCGAACCGGACCAATCCGTTAGGACCGAAGATCCGGATTTTTTAAAAAGTGGACCGATCCGGACCGAAAAAGCCCTTTGGACCGATCCTGGACCGACCCAGACCCGGACTACGGGTCCGGTCCGGATTCAGTCCGACCCGAAAAAAAAAATTAATAAAAAAAATTATTTCATGTTATATATATTACTATTTTAATGTTAACCAACAATTTTTGAAAAAAAACATCACATAATTAAACATATTTTACTATTAAATATTCTAAATTTACAATAAAAATATAAATCAAAAATCAATTTATCACATAATAAACTATTAATTCAATCTCAAGTTCATAAACTAAAATAAGTGTGAAAAATATTTTATATATTTCTTATTAAATATATATAAAAATATTAAAAATATTACATATATTTATCATTAAAAATAAAAAATATATATATTTTATTTGTATAGGTCGGTTCTGGGTCTAACGGGTCTAGACCCGGACCGACCCGTTACTTCACCGGTCCTAAAAAAAACCCAACCCGAATCATTGTAATAGATGGGTCGGTCCGGACCCGGACCGAACCCACTGGTCCGGATCGGTTTTACCGTCCGGTTTGGGTTTGCTCACCCCTAAAGATATTTGTGATTTCTGCTGTGTAACAGTAACATGAATGAATGAACGAATAATGCAAGATTGGCACCCAAATGCAGTTGGTTGAAACGTTATTTTCCTACTCACTTTAGTATTGAAAATAAGAATTCCTGTCGGTACTCACTTTTGTGCCTGCAGTCAAAGGGTAAACTTGGTTTACCTTTACCATTATATTTAAATGTTTATTTAATTATAATAATTATATATATATAATAAGAGATTCTTATAATACATTTTGAAGAGCTTGCCATCAATCTTGATAATTTCTCAAATTTTTTTAGCTAGGGAATTAAATTTTCATGAGTTCAGTCAGGCTACTGCATGAAAGTTGAAATTATATATAACTATATATGTATCAGCTTTATATGTAAAATGATGTATCTTTGTACATGCTACAATGCATATATACTCTTCTTAAGAAAATTATAGATCATATAGAGATTCAATATTCAAATTGTTCCTAGTTTCATTTTGACTCATATATGATAAAGGGTTTAGATTTTTTCTGAAAAACACATGCAATTTATTTTTTATATATATGAACTTAACTCATTTTTAATAAATCAATCGTTATGATATTTCTCGACAAATTAATTTCCATGCATTTAAAAATATTCTATGTTCCTATATTAATAAATTTTATTTAAATTTAGCTTAACTAATCTTAACTATTGATTTTATATAAATGAAAAATATAAATTATTTCTCATTTGTCAGGTATGATTTCTCCATGTTAATCTACTTACTATCTAATTAATCATAGTTCAAAAGTCCCAAAACAAATTAATGCTATTGAAATGAGGTACTAAATTTTAATTCAAGTTTGTGATAGGGAGTAAAAAAATATACAAGTAAATAAATTGTTTATTATTAGGTGGATAAGGCCAGCAAAGTGGTAAATCATTAACATTATTACATGAACAAAAAAGAATCGATTGATTGAAGCACACGCACAAATAAAGCGTTTTCATAAATAATACTTAGTGTCCTTAATAATTACCCAAAGTAGTAGATATTAATCAGAAATCAGAACCCCCTCGTGTTGCAAAATCATTATTTTCAACTATAATTGGTAATTATGTGGGTTGATCGTGTGTTTATTATTTACTAATCACTAGTAATAATAGTATCATTATTATGACAAATTAATCAATCCACTAATTTCGGCAGCACCGATTTTATTATTAAAATACGTCAAATGGTGTCACATCATTGTGACATCAATATCTACCATTCTTTTTAACTATTTAAATATTTTTTCGCTATGAATCTATCTCACTTTTAATGAATCTTATTATAATAATAATTTTTTTAATGGATTAACAATTATAATACTATTTTTTATGCAATGGATAATGCAAATAAAGTATTTTTTATTCTTCTACCTAGGTAGATATTTTGCTACCTCCATCTTCTACCTCTACCTCATTTCTTTTTTTCACTATCTCTCTATCTCATCCACATTATCTTCTGTCTTCTTTTCTACCTCCCATAGTAGATGTTCTTAGGTACTAAGTACTTCATTTTGTCATCTTGTGATTGGACATGATAATTAAATACTCATTAATGAAGTAAATAGTGTTGGAATTAAGATTCACATGCCAGAACAGTAAAGCAGTAAATCCTAAATATGAAATCTCTAACATAAAATTTCTGAAGCATTATATGAAGATCAATAGATAGAAGGCTAACCAGGATTCGTCATGTATGAAGACTGTAGAGAACTGAATTGGTTTGGATGCTTGATGGATTTTCTAGAAGATTATACGCCCCTTTTCTTCACGTTTGCTCCGATAGGGGAGAATCATCGTAGAGTAACGTATGACTTTTGGGACCATCCATCCATTTTATATTAAATAACTTTATCGTAATTATTAATCAGCCCCTCAATAATTGTAATAATTACATGTATGGTTATACACTTTATATAATAACAAATAATACATTTATTAATTATATATGTAACCACTTTATATTAATTAGAAATTAATATAACAAATAGTCTTTTAACAAGAAATCAATTTTGTTAAAGAGTGATACAAAACAGTCATGGCCAACCTCACTCGAAATGAGTATTTTTAAGTATTAATAATAAAATATTGTTAGCTTTTTATTATAATATGTACCCAAAAAATTATTATAATTTAAGATCAATAAATATGAGTTCCGCTTCACCTTGTGCGAGGAATATGCACTTGACTAATATAATAATGTTAAGTAATGTTAAATAAATGTATAAGTCTATAATTATTTATTATATTTTTGTATTAAGTAAATATAAATTAAATTATAAACATAATTAATACATTATAGTCTTACATTGTTAATTAATACTTCTTCCGTCCTATCATTTTAGTATCTCTTTTTCCGATTGGGACGTCCCACGAAAGTAGTCTCATTTCCCTTTTTGGCAAATTTTATAACTAAAAAGGTAAAGGTATTAAAGTAAAATTAATAAAGTAGAGAGAATAAAATAATGTATTAATTTGCATGTAAAGAAGGTGATTACTTTCATGAAGCAGAGGAAGTAAGTTTTTATCAAAAAATTTTATTTTATTTATATGAAATATCACATTAATCGCGAACATATTAACAGAGAAAAAAGGCGGACGAGTGATTAAATTAAAGTCATCATACTATAACTACATTTAGGTCATGTTTGGTAGTCATTATAAGATATAGCATGATAAGATTAAATTTATATGGTGTATAACCAGGGGGCTTGTCCCACTGGCCACCGGGTTCCTCCACTAAGTGGAAGACCCGGTTCGATTCCCTTTGGGAACGAATTTGGAGTTTGGAGTTATTTTAATCTCACCACCTCCTTAGGATTAAAATATAAGGTAAATTAGTGATTTTGACACGGACTCAATGTTTAATGCCGGACCGACGTGTTTATCACATTTGCTACCAAACACATGATTTAATAAGATAATTTAATCTTATCATGTCATATCTTATCTACCAAACATGGCCTTAAGTGATTAAACAATATCATCATAAGACTTAATTAATTATGTGTGTATATATGTATAAATATAATGCAAAAGTCATTCTATATTCAGAGAGAGTATGAGCAAAGAATGTAATTTTGAAGTTTATAGTGGAAGTCATGATTCGAGACCTAATTGTAAGAGGCTAGAATTTCTATATTAATTAATTCTTCATTCTCGAGTTGGACTTACGCCTTACTCGAGTACATTGCATCTCTAAATAACTTCTGTGAGATAAAGTGAAACACCAAATTTATAGATGGAAAAAAAAATTAGAGAACATAAATAATTAATTAAGTTAATTTGTATTAAAGCGCACGGTCTAATCATTTTCATAAGAATAAAGCTAAATATCCTATTAAATAACGTTTAGTTAGATTGATATGATTAATTGAAAAAAACAATTCAATTTAATATAGTATTTCCTATGGTGAATAAACGGTAAATTGTTTAATTTTTTACTTGTTATCAATTTTATATTTCAAATATTTAATCTTATAAATATTAATCTAATTTATCACTCAATGTAAACGGTTTTTTATTATATAAGGCTCAAGAGATATATTTCACAAATTTATTTTATTGATGCTTCATCCGTCCTCTAAAAATATACAATTATTGTTTATTTAGATTGTCCACAAAAAATGTATTCATTCATTTTTTAAATTGAACGTCATAACCCTAAAAAAAATTTAATATTTTAAATTGAACTTATTTAATGGATCATTTCATTACTAAAGACACATTTTTTTCACTTAAATTTGTGTCAATTTTTCCATGATGTCCTATCTACACTTTTAACTCATGATATATTCCCAATCAAAATTAATGGTATACGTAAATTACAAAATTGTGCTATGAACAACTCGAATCAAGACTTATAGACAATAATTTTCTATCATTATGTCGATACACGTCAAATTAACCTAGATCAATATAATTTGATAATTGACCTTAATAAGATGCTGAATGCTAAAGTAATTTAACGTCTTTGCTAATGACGAATAACAATATTTCACATCTAATCAAAGGTTTATTAAATATTTTTGATAATTGAAACCTTAGCCTCAATGTCTTGACAAGGTTTCAAATATTGCTGCATTAGCATGACATTTATTTTGAATGCTATATGTATACATCGATCATAATCAAATTAATTAAATATATAAAGTACAGGTGGCATCTTTTACTCTCTAATTAGATATAATACTATATGAAGATGATCATGAAGATGTTATAAAATGTGTTTTTAAGAAATACAAAAAATTATATATGTGATGCACGTACCTTTTAGTTTACACGTATTTTAAGGCAAAGAGGCACCTACTCTATATATTGAAACCGTAATCATTGCTTTTCAAAACCATATAAAGCACACGCACACCACACCCCACTAAGCACTAATCAAGATCAATTTATTCCTTTTCAAAAAATCTTGATTGCTCGTATCATTGTAAATCCAACTCAACAAAATCCTTCTTTAATTTATAACAACACCCTCAATACTGTCGTTTAATTACGTTCAAATTAAGTTTCAAATTCTTGGGATTACAAACACCGTATATACTAATCTTCTAAAAGATGTTAGCGCTAGTCCGACCCAGTAGAGGAGACTAGCGTCCAGACGGCTAAGCGGGATGTAGCGAATCAAATTTTAATACTTATTTTTTTATATGATACAAATTATATAAACATATATTATTTGTAATTTTATTTTTTAATTTATAATAAAAAATTAAAAATATATAATATTCTAAGTAAAATATAATATTCATAAATTTAAAGAGAAATACATATATTAGAATTTGGATTAAATGATCCATAATAAGTTCAAATATATTTGTAATCTAATCTTCAAAGTACAAGTTTTGATTTTTTTTATCTTTTTTTAATAAAAGATGTGGCTTTAGACTATGGAGCATAGCAAATGATGATGTTTAATTGATTTTGTTTGCTATATGATATGTTAATAGACCAAAAATTAATTTGTGGGACATATCTTTGTTGGGTTGTTTGCCAATTTTAGCTTTATTTTTGTTTACATAGCTCTGTCCGCCTAACTTATCCCGCCCACCGGACTAGGCCGCCTAAACCGCCTAACCCGTCCAGTCCGCCTAGCCAAAATCGTCTAGCATGTAATCGGCTATTGCCCGCCTAACGCCTAAACCGATTTTTAGAACACTGCATATACTATATGTTATGAATTATATATTTCTTGTCAGACACATGGTGTGTTGATATATAGATAATATATAGATGCATGTTAATTCCCTTCCTCCCCAAATAATATGGGAGTAATATTTCAAATGTCATAACAAATTTATATAGCTAGGAGTTAATATTAGATTAAGGAGAGTTGGGAATGGAAATTCTGCATGATTTGACAACTTGAGAAGAAAGAAATGGATTAGGACAATTCCATGACAGAATTTTGCTGTTCAACTGTCTGAGTGATGAATTGTGTTTTCACACTTGAATTTTGATTCCTATATATGGCTATGAATGACTCATCGTTTCTCAGTGAACTGCTTTATTTATTTTTTATTTAATTTATGAATTTTCTAGTGTTAATTATGCGATTTACTAATGATCACTTCCAGAAGCAGTACTACCTATATATATATATTTAATGTTTATATTAATATATTTTGGTTAGTTAGTTAGGACGAATATATAAACCACTAATCGAGTTAAGTGAAAATTAAATCAAAATTGTCTAAAAACCTATAGGTTCATTCGGTTTTACTGATCCTGCAACTAGGGGATGTCTACTACTATGCCTTGAAATATAAAAAAAAATATGGATATATAAGTAATGTTTTATCCACATATGTGTATATAAGATAAAAATCATTGCCGACTGTTTGGTTAAACTTATAAGCTTTTTAAAATAACTTATAAGTTGTTTAGAAATTTAAAGCTCATTAAAAGTGTGACAAATTAAGCTCTTTGAAAACTTATAAGATATAAAGTTTTTCAAGTTTATAAGTTCTTCAAAAAATAAGTAGTTTCGCCTCAATTTATTTCTTCATAAATTTATAAGCTACAACAAAGTTACATAAATAACTATACAATATTTTGTTATTATCAGATTTATTCAACAAAATCACATATGAAGAGCTTAAAATATCAAATATTTTATCATCTATTAAAGAGTTTATAAGCTCATTTATCTAAACACTTTGACAACTTATAAGCTCTTAGGCCTCGTTTGGTAGATATGATTCGACATGATAGGATAAATTTGTGAGTCGTTTTCTTGTGTTTGGTAGAAAATGAGTTTTATCTATTGGCCCGTGACTAAAAGTAAGGCCCTTCCCAAAATGTAGGATATAACACTCTTATGAAACTAGGCAAAATGGTTGGATATGCGTTGATTATGATTTAATATAGTGAATTACAATTTCAACTACCAAAATTACCCCAATTTTCAAATCTTTTACCAATTAAATAAATTATTTTAAATAGATTATTATTAAATAATATATTTTGATTCGTGTTTTGGTATTTTGATTTTTTTGATACCAAAGCCGAAACCAAACAAAAAATTGAATAGTTGCAAAATCAAAATCAAAATAAGTATAGAAAAAGATATTAATAAACTTAGGTTAATTTTAAAAAATTTAAAATATATTAAGGATAAATATGTAATTTGACAAATTTATACAATGAAGAAAATAAGTTACCAAACACTTCTAACTTTTTTTTTATTATGTGTTTTATATTTTCTACCAAACACAGTTACAAGATAATCTATCTAAGCTTATCTTAACTCACTACTAGAAAAACGCTCATACATGACATTAATTTAATGTCATGTATGAGGGTAAAAGAATGTCAAATATGGTAGGCTCATCTATTCCTCGCTCATAGATGACACTGAAAACGTGTGATGTATGCGCTCATAGATGACATTATTTTATTAAACGATGACACTAAAATAATGTCATCTATTTCATAATACATGACACAATATAATGTCATCTATATAAAAAAAATGTCATTTATAAGCGAGAAGTTGACACATTTTATCACATCTTATTATATCATATCCAATCTATCAAACAGAACCGATCCTGCAAGAGTTTATAATCTTCAAGAACTTATAAACTCTTTAGTCAAACACCCTCTAACTAGTAACGTAATTCAAGGAGAGTGTATTAAATTGGAATTTTGTAGGATTTTTTTGAACTTTAAAAAGTCAGTAGATTTAGAAAATCCATAGGCGTATAGAGTTTGACATAATTTTTTATTAATTTACATATATTTCATAAAATTTTTTAAAATTCATATTGAATACCCCTAAATTTTTGAAGTCCAAAAAAAATCCTACATATCTCATAACCAATGCACCCTCTGAATGTACTTTTATGAGAATTAGATACACAACCATATATACCATGCAAATACGAGTTTCAATCCTATTATAGATACCTTTAATTAGTTGAATGATAGAAATTAATGATTATATTTAATTGTTCGATTGAATAAAATTATAAAAGGTTGCTTACTAGCTAGTGGTTCAATTCGAAGAGAGAACCAAAATCTAAGTGAATTAGTTATTTAATCAACCCTTTCTTAGCTAGGTTATGCTCTCCCTACTGTCCTATATAGTAAGAGATTTAGATTATACTAGAATAATAGGACTGGATTGTCCCTCCATCTACATCCCAAAATGCCCAAAATAACTATGAAAGTGAAAAACCCCAAAAAACAAAATAAAATAGGAAAACAACTAAAGTCCAAAATCGAAAGCATTTATTTCGATAATAGACAAAGTGGTTTGTCCCTTTTATTACTTTATCCTATATTAAATTAAGCCTGCCTTGAGATCTTCTGTGGCTCTCTCTATCCATAAATTTTGGCTCTCAACAAATCTAAATTAAAACCCCATTCACCTCTCTACACAACAAAGCCATTTCATTTCTCTTCTTACAACTCTCCATCTCCTTTTCTCTCTCTGCTTTCTCCACCTTTTCCCATTCAATAAATCCCATCTTTCCTTCTCTTTTATTTCTTTCTTGCTTTTCAATTTTTGTAGATCTGCCTTAAAAAGATGATTCAAGAGCTCTTGGGAGGCACTAGTGTCGGAATAATCGGAGGCGAACGATCCAAACTCTCCGACCACCCACCTTGCGGCGGCGTAGTCGGAGGAATCCTCGATCAAAGCTCTCCCTGCGCCTCCCCGTCCCCCTCCTCCTCCGCCGCCTCTGGAGGCGGCAGCGGCGGTGCCGAGAGCCTCCGCTGCCCTCGCTGCGACTCCGCCAACACTAAATTCTGCTACTACAACAACTACAACCTCACCCAGCCACGCCACTTCTGCAAGACTTGCCGCCGATACTGGACAAAGGGCGGCGCCCTCCGCAACGTCCCCATCGGCGGCGGCTGCCGGAAGAACAAGACCACCTTCATCTCCTCCGCCGCCAAATCCACCGCCGCCGCCAAGTCCAAGTCTCCTTCACCGCTCTTCGCCAACGAAACCCTCTCCTCAAACCCCATAATATGGGCCTCCTCTCAAAACTCCCACTTCCTCTCCCTAATCAGAGGCAACAACCAAACCCTAACGAACCCTACCCTCCCCAAGGAGGATGCCTCGCCGTTTGCCTCGGACCACTTCTCATCTCGGGCCCTTGGGCTCGACCATCTTGCCGGCCCGGCCCATTTCCCCTCTTTATACAGAAACCAAACCCTAGCTACCACTACCCAAGGAATCCTTCACGGCGAAGCTCAGAATCACGGCCTTCAAGAACTTTATCACAAGCTTCGATTTTCGTCCTCGAATAATTACTTCACCGATCATGCACCGGCGGTTCTTGGGAACATGGGCTCTGCAAATTCTTCTTCAATAACAACTACTGCAGTTCTTGAATCTGCTCCAGTTGCAGCGCCCCATGAAATGGGGTTTTGGAATTCGAACATGATGACGTGGCCCGCTGACCTGTCCACCAGTAACGGTACTGCATATCCTTAAAGAAAACCCTAGTTTTGTAATAAATAAGTTGTAACGATTTCATTTTTGTTTCTTAGTTTTCCAGTTTAGAGAAGCTAGGGTTTGCTTCTTCTTATTTGGGGTGTGGTATATGAATATGGCTCTACTCTACCAGTGGATGTTTTACTTTCATGGTTAGTTAGATCGTTATGTAAGACTATAAGTGTGTTTGATCAATTAATTGAGATTGCGTGTAAGGGTTTAGGTATTTCATTTCTCAAATTTCAAAGGGAATTTCCCTTGTGTTAAATTAGCACCATACTTACTATATCTAGATAGTGATGCATGATTTATTTATGAATTAATTAGTGGCCGGTTACAGTTGGAGTAGCAATATTATATACTACTCCATATGCAATTCTTGATATACGAGAAGATTCACTTCATACAAAGAAGATTTGGACAATATCTTAGTAATATTATAAATATTCCCCAATGTCCTCGAAAGGCAGCGTAATGCAATTAACAAATCATTAAACACCTAATAGAAAAGATTCTAGATTTACACGAAGATACTGTACATTTCCTTGGGCTGTAGATACATTGAGAGGTAGGCAGGCAGGCAGGCGTGCAAGTGAACAAATATGAAGATTCTTGTTTCCTCTTCTACGCTTTAAGAACAGATAAGCGGCTACTAGTGGAAAGAGAGAGATAATAAAGGTTGTCTGAATTCCAGTAAATTTGATTTCTCAAAGTTGGAAGGATTCCTTATTTCCGTTTCGCATCAGAAAAAAAAGCATAGTAATAAAAATAGGAGATGAACTTGACCGGTGGGTTTGTTACAGACGCCTATCACGGCTACGATAAGATATGTGTATATATATTCTCTGACACCACAACACTAATATCCGTACACATGTTACCCATAACTTTAATATTTTATGTTTCTAAATTTCAACTAATTAACGGAATTTTATTAAATTATTGTCCAATTTTTAATAGCAAAATTAGTGATAGAATAATCTGCTATTAAAATTAAATAACAAAATTTTTCGTTACAATTCCGTTACTAAAATTGAAGAAATCATTTTAGAAACGAAAATATCAATGGACTGAGTTGTGAGCAGTGTATCAATGGAATAGAATGACCCGAGCAGACCAAGGGATCAAGGCAATAGCTCCGTTACAATTCCATTGTTATATAGTAACGGGATATATTCCGTTATTAAATTTTTTTAGCAATCATCGAAAATACTACGAATAAATCCGTTACTAACATTTTTAGTAACGAAATTTCTTGTTTTAGTAACGGAAAATTTCTTGCTAAATTATTTTTTTTTTCCTTTTGTAGTGTAAGTAATTTATCATACATTATTATTATGGAAGAAAATGCAAATAACTCCCAGTAAAACACAAATTACTCATATCCTTTGTTCTGGTGCAAATACAATCTTAATGTTTTAATTTATCAAAAAATTATTATTAGAATTCAAGTAAAGGACGTCACGATTAAATAATAATGAAAGTTATCAATGAAAGAGTTTTTTTAGAAGAAATTAAAATAAAAGTTAAAAAATATAGAGTTAATTGAAAAAAATAGTCATACAAGATAATGAAAGAAAAATACTAACCACCAATATAACAATATATAAATTCTAACCATTTTTTAATTTTTGGGACAAAAATATCCTTTTAAATACTTCCGCCTATCCTCCGCATTATCGATATGAATGGTATGATTTTAATGATTATATCATTCATATGAATAATACTATATATGTATGAAGGGTATGAATCAAACATAGCAAGCGAGATTCATACTCAAAACGTTAAAAAATAAAAAATTCGTCGTTTAAAGAAATTCTACCACAACCAATACCACCATCAAAATTTATTTCACAATCAAAATCAAAACCACACCAATAAACACATCACTAACAATAACAAATTATCAATCAAAAATTAGATATTGTGTATGAATGGTATGATTTTAGTGATTCATACCATTCATACATGAACTGTATAAATATTACTTACTAAATATGTATGAAGAGTATGAACCATACCTACCAAGTAGGATTCATACTCAAAATATTAAAAAACGAAAAAAATCTATTACAAGGGTATTTATGACAATTTATAATAAAAATGGCTAAAATTTATATAATATTATGTTACAGTAATGCTCCACCGCCCGCGGCGGGCACATTAAGATGTGCCCGCGGCTGATGTAGCAATGCCACGTCATTGCCACATCAACATGTGAGTTACTATATTTTCATTTCTTTGTTAAATTTATTTTTTATTATTAATTTTTATTGAATAGAAACTATACCCTAACCAATGAACCCTAGTCGGAAAGTGATAATTAATAAAAAAATATTAAGAATTTAATATATATCTACATGGCATGCCACATCATTCGTGGACGCATTAACCCCGCCCGCCGTGGGCGGGTGAGCATTTTCGTATTATGTTAATGGTTACTATTTATCTTTCACTATCTTATTTGGCTCACAACAAAAAAATGGCTACTGGCGATAGAATATTCCGTCGTCCAGCCGAGAAATCCGTCGTCCGAGGGGCTTAACGATGGACTGACGATAGAATATTCCGTTTGTATTTCGCTCGTCGTTAGGCTCACGGACGACGGAAATAAAAATTCCGTCGTTAGCTAATTGCATCCAAATGTTATGTGATATTCAAATATCACAAGCATTTGGTCATTTTTTGCCATTTTGAGAAATGTTATGTTGAATTATATTATATCTAATTGCATCCAAATAACCTATATCACTTAATCTAATCAAAACATCTAAACATAACCATAAACCCATTCCAACATACATTTCATGATCAAAACATCCGAACATAATAATCAAAATATCCCAACATACATCTCATCATCAAAACATCACAACACATGCATCTCATCAAACCACCACAACATAATATTACACATATTGAGAGAAGATCCTTAAGACGTAATCAAAATCTATCCCGAAAGAAGAAGATCCTTAAGAAATTAATTACGTCTATCCCAATGTCATATATATAAGCAAATCGTTATACTAAATTAACAAAATTAAGAAATTAGAAACAATAAACTAAACTAATTAACCTACATATCTTGAAGGTGTAAATTAAAACAATAATTTAAATTAAACAGTTAATTCAATTTATAACTCATTAAGAAATTAATTAGACTTATAAAGAAAATTTGAACAAGGTATTCGATTATTAAATGCATTAACAATTATTAATCTAAATTAGTCTAAATTAAGTATAAATAGTCTAAATTGGGTGTAAATTAGTATAATTAACTTACACAATTAAATTAATCTAACTAACAAGATTAATCGAATTAACTACAAAAATTAACTAATTAATTATAAATACTAAATAATCTAAAAATTAACAAATTAATTCTGTTAATTAAATTATTCTAATTACTAATTAACCTAATTAACTAATTAATTACAAAAATTAACTAAATATAATTAAAATAAATTATTAAAATTATTTACCTTTCACCGGATGAGGCGACACCGGAGCGGCGAAAAGCGGCTCCGGGAGCAGTCGGGAAAGGCGAAATGCGACTTCTAAACAAATCTAATATAAAATTAATTAACAAAAATAAACAATTTCATTAAACTAATTAAATTAAGTAAATCTATACTAATTAAATTAAACTAATTAAATTGATTAAACATATAGTATTAATTAACAATATAAACAAATTAAACAATTAAACTATTTCAACAATTCAACTAATTAAGTAAACTTATAATAATTAACAATCAATTAACACTAATTTAAATAATTAAATTAATTAAATTAAAAACTATTTAAATAATTAAACTAATTAAACAATTAAACTATTTAAATAAACCTATACTAATTAACAATCAATTAACACTAATTTAATTAAACACTAAAACCACAATTATTAAACAATTATCAAACACATATTAACCACTAAATAAACTATTTAACAAGTATGAAACACTAATAAACTTATTTAACAATTAACTTATTTAAACAAAAATTAACAAAATAATTAATAAAATTTATAAAATAATTAAGAAAATTAAAAAAATTAAAAAAAAAATCAAAAAAACATACCTGGGAGTGGGGAGGCGACGACAGGAAGGCGGCGGGCGGCAACGGGCGGCGAAGGGCGGCGGCAGCAGTCCGACAGGATGCTGAGGTTAGGGGTGACCAAAAGATGGTAAAAAATCAAAAATCAAACCGAACCGAGAAGAACCGATAAATTCGGTTCGGTTTTTTTCTTTTTGGTTCGGTTTCGGTTTTGATTTTATAAAATTTCGGTTTTTCGGTTCGGTTTCGGTTTTGACATCAAAAAACCGAAATACCGAAAAGCGAACCGAAACATATTATTTAATAATTATTTATTTAATATTACTTATTAAATAATTATCTAATTAATATTACTTATTAAATATATAAATAGATATTAAATATTACTTATTTAATTAATATTACTTATTAAATATATAAATATATATTAAATATTACTTATTAAATATATTTTTAATAATTATTCATTCAATATTCCGATTTTGGTTTTTTCGGTTTTTAATCGAAACCAAACAGAAAATTTCTTTTCGATTTTTTTCGGTTCAAGGTTATTTTGGTTCGATTTTTTTCGATTTTCACTATTTTTTCGGTTCGGTAATAGAACCGAACCATTCTCACCCCTAGCTGGGGAGGGCAGGAGTCGGAGAGAGAGCACGGAGGCGGCTGGGGGGCGAGGGCAGTGCGCGGAGGCGGAGGGGAGGGCGGAGGACGGCTGGAGGAAACGGGGAGGTTGTCCTCTCCGGCGAGAAAACGACGGAGAGTTAGAAAAATGGCGAGATAAAGAGAAGGGGGAAGGGAAATTGAAGTAATAGACATACTTGGGGTTGCTTTGGCCGGTGGGAGCTTCGAATCGCCGGAAAACGATTGGAATCATCGGAGAAGAGGAGTTTTACGCGTCTGGCCTTCTGTTTTCGCGAAATGGGACTGAAACCCGATTTAAAGGGCTGGGCGACGGACTTAGCGACGGAAAATTTCATCGTCCAGTAATAAAAAAAAATTAAAAATCAAATTAATTAATTTAACGACGAACTGACGACGGAACTGTCTAACGACGGACCAGTCCGTCGTCAGGTCCGTCGTTAGGTTTGGCGCCAACTTGCGCGCCAAATAAACAGTCGCCTGTCCTTCGTCCAGCTCGTCGTCAAGAATTTCGCGGTGATCCGTCGTCAGTCCGTCGCTAGAGGACGACAGATTTACAATTCGTCGTCCATTCTGTCGCCTGAATCATGTTTTTTTGTAGTGGCTATTTTGTATTTTGTCACAAATATATATATAAGGAATCATATGATAATGATAATTAATTAATTATAATGATAATTATAAATATATCTAGATTTTATTTTGTAGTTCAATAATAATTATGATTATTATAGTAATTATTCCTATTAAATGAATCAAAAAGTTGCATTAAGGTTATTATAGTAATTGTGCTAACCACATGCTTCATAATTGAATAACACATTAAACAAAAATACATTGATGAAATGAAATAAAATAATTAATCTATATAATTATAACAATATAAAATGAACGCTAATAAATACATATATAATATTAGGGTTTAATTAGGTTATCATCTAATTAAATTTTATTTTATTTTATTATTAATGTATTCGTAAGTTTAATATATCAATTATAAAAAATAATTATAAGAAATGACTATTTATAATATATTAAACAAATTGAATTGGATAAAAAAAAGAGATATGGTTCCGAACCGCCGGTTCACGGTTCCGAATTTTTGTAACTGTAACCGAACCATCCTCTACACAATTCTCGAAACCACCGATTACGGTTCGGTTCCGGCGGTTTCGATTCCTTTGAACACCTCTACGTGCATGTAATGTATATGTAACAATAGTGCATATTATTGATGCAATATCTAATGCATAATATATATTTAAGTATAATGATTTAAAATGTATATATGATATGCATTGTCTATTAAAATATATTACACGATTTATTAAATTATTTTCTAAAATGAATATATTAATTTAAACAATTATATAACTAATTACAATTAGATAAATATAATTATAATCTAAAAGAATGATTTTAAGAATATAAGTATTTTTTATATGATCATATGACTACATCTATTTGATTTTAAATATAATATAAGTTATAATATATAATTAAGAAAAATTTAATTAATTTGTTATAATATATCATGCATATATGACCAAACTAATAATGTTATAATTCACATATATAAATTTAGTTAATTATATAATAATATAATAATACGGTTAATTAATATTTTGGTAATTCATTATCTGATATTAATGGTTCATCTAAAAAATTATGTTATTAGAAAAATATTAATTGTCATTATGTTTTGTGTATGCAGATGAATAAGTTTTTGTTAGGTAAGGTACACTGACAATAATGTAAGGCTATGTATGTAAAAATATGATATCAGTAATGTATATTGACAAGTATAGTAATATACAAGTTGGATTGATATCAACTCACCGTTCCCACCATGACGCTCCTAATTATTCCGAAAATAAAGATAAGGTATATACTGATAGGCCAATTTTAGTAATATATACAGCTCCCATGACGCTCCTAATTATTCCGAAAATAAAGATAAGGTATATACTCATAGGCCAATTTTAGTAATATATACAGCTCCCACAGAGACTCCCCTAATTATCACCCAATCATGATATCAACCCATGCGTTCATGCTAGTTTTATCAAGCTATTGAACAATTTTGTTGGATTCAATCGGACTAAATTTCAGATTAAACAAAAAAAAATTTGGATCCAAAGTGTTATCTTGTTTTAGGTGTATGTAGGTGAATCCTTCATTCATATTGGGTCACATGAAGATTCCTACATATAAGAGTAGTGTGGAGGGTGGGTCTGGGCTGTTATATGGTATAGGCCTTACTCATCCACTGAAAATAACAACTCCATTACAAAATCAATTGTATTGTAATGCTAATGTAATCAAAACAATATTATTTTGAATAGCAACCATACCTAGTTAATGAAAGTGAGTGATTATTATCTAATAGACGCATTTTGGGAGCAAAGCATGCAGCAAAATCGAGCTATGAATCTTAGAAGAATTCCACTTTATAATACAACTCTTTTTGTTTTTGCGGGCGAATTTGATAGAGAGAGGGCTTCCCCTTTATAATACAAAAAACATGTTATATATAATTTCACTTGGTTCCATTTAGAATTTTACTTACATATATGGAGCCACAAAAAACATGTTATAAGTACACAATGTATATAAATCAAACAAAAAGAGACAACATTAAAATGATGTAATAATAGTATTTCAAATTATGAAGTCATTATGAGTAAACAAACCAAATATAAAAAAACTTTGACCAATTTTTCTCCCTTTCCCCTCCCCACCACCCAATTTCTCTACCTCTCTTTCTAATTTCTTTTTCATACATATCTTTTTCCTTTTGCAGACAACAGTCACACCCTCGTAACTGATTGAACATAAACATTAAAAAAAACAAGAAATTGAGCAGAAAATAATAAAAAGATCAATGAAAGCAACATAGGATTTGGACTAGCGCTTGGCCTTGCCACAAAGCAGAGCATTTTCTGGAATATCATACTCTGTATAAACACTCTTCTCATCGTTCTCCACTCTAACATACAGTTCTTGTCCCAGGTATCTCCTCGGCCAAATCGCAGACCTCAAGTTCCACATTCCCTTGTTGTCCAAAGACACCAATATTGAACTCCATGAATAAGGGTACACCTAATTTATTACCAAAAACAGCATTGTCAGTCACTTGTAGCCTTTTAAACATGCATGCATGCGTGCATTTTGCATGATTTATTTTAATGCCATTACCTGAACTGTATGTCTAGTAGTAGCGTCGTGAAGGTTGTAGAAGCGTCTACGCAGTGTAGTATTCCACTTCCCACTGCCAAATCTGGATCATTCAACAAATTAGTTAGCATGCATAAAATCTTTGAAAAAAACAAAATGAAAAATATGAATCTTAATTTGTTTGTGGTGATGGAAGTTATTACCCTATACTCCAGAAATCATTGCCATCTAAGTGCCACGATTGGATTGTGGGTTCGGTGTTTTGGAAAACGATTTCGACGAAATCGTGCAGAGTAGTACTTATAACAGAAGTTCCAATGACTGCAGGGGTAGTAGGGGGTGTTTCCATGATGGAGTTCAAGGTGAAAACCCCAGGGATATTATAGTAATCAGCCAGCTTCAATGGGGTGTCTGGGTTGTTGTAAGAGATTTTGTTAACTGCATATCTCATCTTCCCATTAATGGTAGCAACACTATTTTCCAACACTATTGTCCTAACAACTGGGATTGTTCCGTAGTGATAGGATCCCTGTGGATTGGGCCTTGCTGCATTAGCTGTCAGATTCCATCTGCAAAAAAGCATTTGATTAGTGGTCTGCTTGTTTGTTAGAGCTGTCAAAACGAGGCCGACCAGTCTGTTGTTAGAGGTGAATAAAGTTAGGTACCGGATAGTCCTGGCTTGCTTCATGGACCAGTGGATGTGATACGTTGGCGCGGTAGGCAAAGGGCCCGAGGCCGGCTTGTTGGAGCCCTGGCAGTGGAGAGTGGCTGTGGATGTTAGTATAGGCTTAGTGAAACGAGTGGAGACCACCATGAAGTAGTCCTTAGGGTTGTCTTTGTGTATGGTGACGAGGAACGAGCTCGACTGGCCTACGTGGAGGTCGAGTGACTCGTACAACTCTTGCTCGGTGTGGGACCCTTCGCACTCGACCAGGCGAATTGTGTGTCCTTGGATCCTAAAGTTGATTGAAGTAGTGATACCAACATTTGACACTCTGAATAGATATGTTTCCCCTGAAATATGAATGTTTGATTAACATCATGTATGTTGTGTTTGTTAGCTAACTATTTGTACTAGGATGTAATATTTCACCTGGAACAACATCAAAGGCAGTAGACTGTGGTCTACCATTTATGAGAATACCATCAGCTAAAGGGAAAACCTCTCCGCGGTCAAGGATGCCTTGCAATGTCTGCATCTCAATAGCCAAATATTAGTCTATCTGTGTCTGAGGTAATAGGTCTCGAGTTCGAGTTGGTCTTTAAAATTCGTCGCGCATAAGAGAAATAGACAAAAGAGAAGGAAGTAATTGAATGGAAGTAAAAAAAGAGACCTTGTGGTCTTTCTTCCACCAGTCGCTAACGAGGACAGTGATCTCCTCGAAGGGCTTGGGGTACGGGACGGGTATGACGGACCTCGCGAGTATATTGAGCCCTCCATAGCCACCTGAAGCTCTGTGCATCATTGTGGAAAGGAAGTAATTGAAAGTCCCTATCTGATCCTTCATTTGCATATGGTAAGTCCAGTTCGAGTTTGGCACGATCGGGCAGTTCGTCCCGAGAACTCCATCCTGCCACGACGTCTTCCTCTGCTTCACACCGTTCCTGTTTTTTTCCGTACACCACAAATAGGTCAGATGATCCCGTGATACCAATCAGGAACTTATGTTGTTTAATGGTCTAACATCTCTTATTGCTTTAATAAGATCATGATATCTGACATAAATAATGATTTAGTATTTAAAATAAATGTTTTCTTTACATGTAGACTAACTCTTGAACCCTAATTAATTATATCATTTGTCGTTATCTTATTAAAACGATAAGAAATATTACACCATTACACAACAGATGATCTCAAACGCTCGTTTTACATTTTTGTGATGTTAATAACTTACCATGTAAAGAGTATTGGCTCGTTTAGTTTGTTCTCGACATTCACTATCACATTATCATTCGTGATCACGTTGACCGTGGGCCCGGGAAATTGCCCGTTGATAAGAATCACCTGCGCGGCCAAGAAAAATACACGTGATTACTAAAATACGCGACAAAAACGTAACATGAAATATCGATCGCACGTTTTGGATCGAAAACTTACTTGTTGCTTGACACCAAGAGGAGCAGCTTCGCCATATTGGACAACCCAATTGAGGTACACATAAGGGTCTTCGGCCTTCACGTTTAAAACGCAGCTCAAATAGGCAAAGACTAGGAGCAAAATTGCGCCTCTCATTCTCGGTTTTGACTAAGGTTTGAAACCACTATTCACATTATCACAAGAAAATGAAATTAATTAAACAATCGAAAACTTCAGCATAAATAGCATATATATGAAATAATTAAGGGAGGTGTACTTACAAATGAAAATGGAAGCAAATGAGAGGACACAAGAGCAATGATGACATGACAAGTGCAGGGGAAAAGAGTATATATAATGTAAGAGAATATATAGTTAAAGTGAGGGAGGGGTAAGTACGTAGATCCCAACATATGTAGTAACATGCAACTAAACTCTTAGTTCGAGATGAAATCTAAAGCTCATTTGCGCCGCACTTCTTGCTATTTAATGCTACCTCTTCTAATTTCTCAACTCTTCTCCTCCGATCCATTACCATTTTGATTAGATTTCTTGTAATTCTCAATCCTTCAATCCAAAGTTATTTCATTAAATTCAGTTAAAGCAATTTTATAACATATGACCACATTCACTTTTTGGAGATCAATTTATTAATTAGTCTCGTACGTACTAGCATGCCAAAATGCGTTCAAATGTGTGCATTGTTTTTAGTAATTCAAGCCAATTGCAGAATTATGAAGAAAATAAAATCATGGAAGTAAGAGACTCCTCTATTGTCTATTTGTGTGATATGTTATTTTTTCTTGTTTCAATAAATTCAATGTTTCGAAATTCAGTGGTTGAGGGAAGAAGGGAGAGGATGTAAGAACCCGAACCTTTTTTTTCTTTTTTATTATCGTAAAAAATCATTAAACACTTGAAATTGAAGTAAAGTTCCGTCTATTCAGACGTTGTCGAAGTAAAAAAGTTATCGAAAGATCAATAATAACTTCTCTTCTTGATATTTTCTGGTTACGCCACTGTTGAAATTCATATTAAAAAGTGAAAATGACTCTAGTTTATGGTAATTATTAATCCTATTATTAGAGTAGTAATATTGATTGTAGGCTGTATCTAGCAACATGGGCTTAATTAAGAAATGGTATTTTTTTTAATATATAGAGTAAAGGGTTGAGTACACTTATATTATATAGTAATGCAATTATTTGAGGAGGAAGTACATGTTGTCTTGACATAGTAAAAGTCGCGTAATTAATAATTATAGTAGTATAATAATGTGAAGACTTGTGTATGGTTTTAGAATTGAGTTGAGATTCGTCGGTGGAGTAAGGTGAAGATGAGCGTGTGTGTGTGTGAAAGCGAAAAGAGCGCAGCCGAGGACGGATCATATTAATTAGGGCTTAAATCTGGCTTTTCTAAATCATCATTACTTTAAATATTAATTAGTGCAAATTAATTGGTTACATGCAGTAATTAAAGACAGGGGGGGGGGGGGGGGGGGGGTTGCATGCAGTAATTAAAGAGAGAATTATTTTCATTTTTAACAAAAGTAAGAAGGGAAGACAATGGGGATGTTCATGTGGATCCCCTTCATTGGGTTTCGGAATTTATTTAACTAAATTAGTCAATGCAATTTAATATAGGAATTGGAAGATCAGCATTAGCTTCCTAATTAATACACATTTTGGTTGGCATATTTATGATAGATAGATAAATACTTGGTTGGGAGTTTTTCAAATGATTTCACTTTTTAATAGACATGATTTGTTTAGCTATCTTAATTATATTAATTTTTGACAATACAAACTTTAATGGGTCCACTATAAAGAAAGATAATTGGTTAAAAGGTAATGTTTTGTATATTATGATACACTGCTTTTGCCGCACAATTAATCATCCATTTGTTTTTAACACTGTCAATCTAGCAAAACTCAATAATCATACATTTACATATAAATCATTAACAATTATATATGGTTAATTTTTATCTGAGAAAGACAAATCATTATTAACAAAATATCTTTAAAAATATGAAGTATTATTACCGAGATAGAAGAAGTATATAAATATCTCGTTATATATCATTCATATAATCATTTTGGTACAAATTTATTACTCTAATGGAAAAAGAACCGACAATGGGATGAAAATGTGGTCAGGATATACTAATGGCTCCTTAAGGCTTTTGAAATTTAAGTAATTGTTTCAATATAATGTTTAATGGCTAAATAGATATAACATATTAATGTTACATAAAATATCTAAATTATCAGAAATATTAAACTAAATTATGAATCATTAATAAATATATTAGATTACAAAGTGATGTAGTTATATAATTAAAAAGAATAAAAAATGTATATATGTTATTAATATTGACATCTTCGTACTAGTGTGGATATTGACATCTTTATAGCACTGTGAACCAAACACTTTGTAATGTGAATTACTAGAGAGAAATCTCTCTCGTGTTGAGAGGCAGTAGGTCAGATGTAGCACATATATCTATGTTAACGAGCAGCAAGTTGAGTCTGGACAGAAAAGTAGAGCAACTGCAGATCATCAACCGAGTCAGTATATATTATAACTCTTGATCGAGTTAGAAAAATTGGAGCAAGCCCTCCACTTCACTATGGATTCAATAAGATGGTTAGAAATGCATAAATGAAGAAAAAAGATTGTTAATACCTAGACCTATGATTGATATTTATTCTAATTTCTTAATATATAGTGTTGTCAATAAAATCACCCCTATATATATATCTATTGTTTGAACGTATATGAAACACTATGAGAACGATTCCAATAAAATTAAATAAGAATGTTAATTATTTTGCATCTTTATAAGCTTAAATGTGAAATATAATTTCAAAATCTTATAATGTTAGTAATATTAACATAAGAAAAAAAAGAACTAAATTACAAATTATATGAGATATTAGTAAAATAAAATTAAAATCGAAAATCTACATTTTAAAAAATTTCCACCAAATTCGAATCGAAAACGTACCAAGCTTATCTCATTCGTACCAAACAACCGATACTTATCTATGTCATTCGTACTGGGACCAACACAATGTGCAATGTCGGTATGATTTATAAAAATGAATCTCGAACCAAAATTGCAAATTTGAATCAGAAACGTACCAAACTCGTTTGACTCATACAAAACATCTTAAACTTATTTGTACCAAAATTGCAATTTTTTTACTAAAATATACTTTTACCATAACCCTTCTACTTATATTTAATTTCAAACTCTTCTCATCCAATATTTTCCATCCACCAAATCTGATCTCCCTCACTGGATGTCGTGGACGACGACTAATTCTGATGTCCCTCATTCAATCTCTGTTGTCTTTCTAATTTTAATTTCTATGGTTTTGGTTATTTTTGAAATTGTTTATGTGGTGTTATTGGGTTTTTGATATTTCTTGTGGTTGTTGCGGCGTTGATTGTGACTGATATTTTCCGTGGTGTTGGCGGCGGTAGTGGTAATTTTACTAGTGAAATTTGAAGTTTTCGTAAAATATGTATGTATCACGCATATGTGTAGGGGTGAGCAAACAATTTTTGGTTCTTGGTTCTAACCGCAACCGAACCGGAACCGTCGCTTCTTTTAGAACCGAGAACCGAATTTTATAGTTTCGGTACTCAAACTGGTTCTCAGTTCCCTTAACATTTCAGATATCGGTTCTACCCGAAACCGATCGGGTAGAACCGAACGAACCGATAATTTTAAATTCTAAATTTTAAATTTTAATTTATCCCTCCTAGAACCTAATTCCCAATTCCGCACCCACACCACTAGCCTAATTCCCAATTCCCCCACCCACACCAATCGCCTGAATTGAAAGTGAAGCTCCCCAGACCCCAGCGCTAGCAGCCCGCCGCGCCGCAACCCAGGCCCTAGCGGCGCGATTCCAGTGTCTTCGCCCGCTCCTGACCGCACACCCCCACGACGCCTATGAGAGTCTCTACCCGTCATTCATTTTATTCAGAAATAGTGAAAATGGATGTTGAGGTTTATTTAGTCTATAAACTATTCCTTAAACAATTCTCAGTTGTAAAATGCTGCATGTTAACTTATTTATCTCTGTTAATTATTTTCAAAAGTAGCAGGTTAAGCCTTACAGTATTGTATTTGCAAAATGTATGTTAATTTATTCATCTTTGTTAATCATACTTTTGCTAATCATACTCAAAAGTAGCAGTAGGATTACAGGAGTATAGTATATAAATTTGATGAAAAAATATGGTTCCAATCAGTACTAATCGGAACCGAATCGATTTTTCGGGTACATGATTACCCGATCGATTTTGGAACTGGTTTCAAAAATTTATTAATTTTTGGTTCGGGTACCCGAAATTTTTGTTCCGACCCGGAACCGAACCGATTCTCACCCCTATAATATGTATTTCATACTTCATTCGTCTCACTAAGATTGACACACTTTCTTTATTAAGATGTCCCACTAAGCTTGACACATTCCAAAAATAGTAAAAGTTATATTTTCAAAAAGTTATAGACCCTACCGCATTTATCACTCTTACATTACTTTATATACTCTCCTTAATAATCGTGCCGAAAAAAAAATATGTCAAGCTTAGTGGGACAAAGAGTATGAATGATATGATTGATGGATAAGCATATCATTTATGCATGTGTACAATTTAATGAAACTAAATATTGTGTATGATTAGTATTATTCATACTATTTGTTGGGAAATATTTTATAAGAGTTTTCATTTAGATTAAAAAACCTCCCTTAAAAGATGGTTCGAGAACTTTAGATTTTTTTCATAGTTTTTATTGTGAAGAACTCATGAGGTGCATTCAAAATTTGAGGGTCACCTAAATTGAAGATTGAAGATTGGAAAATCAAAATATGAAAGTCAAATATTCGAAACAATGTTTTAAAAATTAGACCGGTCATCGAAACGATCTTGTAAGAGGATCACTGGACCCGTAATATATATATAATATACACTATATATATACTATTTTATTTCAAAATATATGAATATAAATATTTAAATAAATTTGTATAAAAGTCAAATTTAATTTTACAACTTTATACATTTCATGAACTAATAATAGCTATTAGTTATTAATATTGTTAACAATTATAAATGTACGACAATATAATATTTTAGAATTTATGTGAAAAATATTGTATAAAAATCAAAGAAAAAATAGTAGTGGTTAGAGTAGAGGTGTTCAAAGGAACCGAAACCGCCGAAACCGAACCGTAACCGGTGGTTTCGAGAACCGTAACCGTGTAGAGGACGGTTACAAAAATTCAGAATCGTGAACCGACGGTTCGGAACCGTATCTCTTTTTTTTTATCCAATTCAATTTGTTTAATATATTATAAATAGTCATTTCTTATAATTATTTTTTATAATTGATATATTAAACTTACGAATACATTAATAATTAAATAAAATAAAATTTAATTAGATGATAACCTAATTAAACCATAATATTATATACATATTTATTAGTGTTCATTTTATATTGTTATAATTATATAGATTAATTATTTTATTTCGTTTCATCAATGTATTTGTGTTTAACGTATTATTCAATTAACGTATTCATGAAATAATAACACATAAAAACCTTTTTTTAATTTTTTATTATTACATTTTTATTAATATATAATTATATGTGTATTATATATAATTAATATTAAATTAAAATAAACTTTTACGTAGTTATTCTACTATTACATTACATAGTTAATTATGTGATATAGAATTAAATGATGGTACGCATAAGTATGTAATTAAAATAAATAAAATATTAAAAAAATTTAAATATATTACTATTAATTTTTTAGAAGGTTCCAAACCGTAACCGGCGGTTTAGAACCGGAACCGCCCTACACGGTTCGGTTCTGAACCGTGAACCGCCGCAATGACGGTTCGGTTCCGGTTTCAAATTTTCGGAATCGTGAACCGTGAACACCTTTAGGTTAGAGTTTGAAGTATTTATATATATAAAAAAAATACCTTATTAAGTTTAATAATTGAATTTTAATGAATAAATTTCTTATTTACAAAGTTTGTTTTTTTTAATTGAGGTTAAATGTTCAATCCTTACTTCTAACATATTTTTTTTAAATAATATACCGGGTTATCAGTTCACCGATTTTAGCTGTTTTTTATCGGTTCGTATTGCCAAAAATAACATAAGCGGGCCGATTGCATTGCCGGTTCACTGTTAAACCCGATTTTAAACCACGAACCGGTCAAGAACAAAACTGCAATGGAAAGAATTTCAATGAATCACAACTTGATCTAAATACATCAAAGTTACCCGATCAAAGCTTACAAACATTCAAAGCTCACAAGTTCTTAGCTCTCAAACACTATTTATACTAGGGGTGTCACGGTACGGTATACTTTACTAAAATTGTCATACTTTATACCTTACATTTACCTTCGGTATGGAAAATTTCATACCGTTATCTTACCATACTTTTTGGTATACCTCACTTTCGGTATGACATTTTTACATACCTATACCTTACCTTATTTTCGGTATACCTTACCTTACTTCGGTATACCTTTCTTACACGGTATACCAAAACTTATTTACTTTCGGTATACCTTACATTACTTCGATATACCTTTTTTTGCGATATACCAGAATTTATTTATAATGAAAATCACCTTAAACAAGGTCTAACATATAATAAACATAAAGTATTATTTTTTAATATCATAATTTATAAGATAAACCACTAATATCATATAATTAATTACAAAATATTAACTAACTATATTATTGTATTTTCATATAACTAATTAACTAGATTTAGGCATTAATTATAATTAATTTGATCATTTATGTATGATATATTATAAAAATAATAATATATTTTCATTAATTATATATTACAACTTATATTATATTTAGTAACTAATAGATCGTGTAATTATATCATAATTATTTAGTTATGTAACAATATATATATATATATATATTAGTTTATTGTTATTATTTAAGATAATAAGTAGTATATAAGTTATTGTTCAATCTTTTTAATTATCCATAAACTCGCATGTTTTTGGAGTTTATCATTCGTATTTATTAATTATAATTCATAATTTATGAATAAACAATTTTCTTATAATTCAAATCGAATATATATGTACATGTAATATTATAAATATATGTATATATATATATATATATTGATATATACCAAAATAACGGTATATACCGCGGTACGGTATATGACGGTATACCTCGATATTTGAAAAAATTATACATTTACCTTTACCTAAAAGTTCGGTACGGTATGATACCTTACCAAAAATTTCTGTATACCTTATATTCGGTATTTTATGGTATTTTTTGGTACTGTAAGTACGGTATACCGTTTTTCGGTAAATTTTGAGAGCCCTAATTCATACACCAGATAACTTGTATCGGGACAAACATTATTCATGCTTTTTAATTCTTTTAATTCTAAATATAATTAAAAAAGTATTTTGTACAAGAGATATAAAAATGACTAGAATTTAAATATTATTATAATAATTAGAAGAGTATTTTGATACAAAAAATATAAAAATTACTAGAATTTAAATATTATTATATTGTTCTTATTTAATCATTTTATCAATCCAAAAACAATTTAAAAAATGTGTAGAAGGATTAGTTTGCAAACGTTATAGACACATATTTGCCTTTTCACTGTTGAAAAACATAATTGAAACCCAAAATGGGACGTGCTTTACAATATGGTTCGAGAAAATTGGCTACTGCAAAATGAATTTTTAAGTACATTTAGAGTTTCATAGTTACTACTCCCAAATGGGAGTATATACTTGTTACTTATTGTTATCCCAAGTGGCTATTTTCCATTTTGTAAGAGCATTTGGAAATTGCTGTATTTGGACATAAATATCAAAGTTGAATGATTAAGATACTCTTAACGTCCTCGTCACCATAATCTTCTACACTTGAGGAACAAGAATTTTCCAATACGCTCCTGAAGTCCCTTACACAAATCCTCCAAACTGTCATAAATATTATGCTAGATTATACACACATAAGAAGACAAGATTATCCCTTCTTCTGTGGTGGTATGCTAACCAGCCAACCTCTCATGGCCGAAAAAACAGAACAAACACTTCAAATCTTCAAATTAGGTAACTCAAGTATTTCTTCCTCCGACGGCTTTACCACAGAGCAGAGCGTTTGGAGGAATGTCATACTCGTTGGCAAGGCTTTGTGTTGGATTGTAAACCCTCAGATATAGTTGCTGTCCGAGGTATTGCCTTCCCCACATCGCGGACCTCAAGTTCCACATACCTTGGTTGTCCAAGGATACTAATATTGCTGTCCAAGAATTCGGATATACCTATGTGACGAGGATGTTAAGTGTGGTGAGGTTATATATTAGGATGAATGCAATCTTAGTAGAGTTCATTGCAAAGCTGATTTGATGATGCAGTTTGGTAAGGTCACCTGTGTGGTGTGTCGGGTCAGAGCATCGACAAGATTGTAGGTTTTCCGGCTAGCTTGTGTCCACTGCCCTGCTCCAAATCTGTTCTCATCAGCAATAAAAGGAGTTAGAGACTAGGAACTCATGCTCATGGCATGTTGCGATTTGGCATAAAAGGAAATTGTTTTTATGAGGATGAAATGGCTTACCCTACAACCCAAAAATCATAACCATCAAGATGCATTGATTGGATGGTGTTCTCATTGTTTTGGAAGATAACTTCAATGAAATCGTGGAGGGAAGTTCCCAACACGGAGGTGCCCAGGCTAGGTCCGTTTCCGGATGGAGAGCTCTCGATAGAGTTAACACTGAAAACACCAGGGATGCTGAAGTGATCAGCAAGCTTCAAGGGGGTGTCGACGTTGATGTAAGAGACGCCATTGAGAGCATATCGCTGCTTTTCGTTGATGATCGGTGCAGTGTTAGCAAGGATTATTGTTCTTGTCGGTGTTATCATACCATAATGGAAAGAACCCTGTGGATTAGGCCTTGCTGCATTTGAGGTCAGGTTCCACCTGAATGTGTTCAGATATGAGAGTGAGTTAGTATATCAGCTTTAGTTCATTTGTGCCCCAAAAGGAATATCTAAATGGTTCATGTAAAACGGGAATCGTTTTGCTCCTTTGTACCTATAAGACCGATCTTGATCAATGGACCATGTGATCTCATCGGTGGGACCATCTGGGGCCGGGCCGGAAGCTGGAGACTGCGAGTTGGTGTAGTGCAAGAAGCCAGTGACAGTTTGGTCTGCTTGGGTGAACCTTGTTGATGCGACAACGTAGTAGTCTTTTGGAGGTTGATCCAAAGTGATGAGGACAGTAACCGATTGACCAACATGAATATCAAGAGAATCATAGATATTCTGAAGGACATGAGAGCCTTCAACCTCAACAAGCTTCAATTTGTGCCCTTGAATTCTGAAATTGATAGAGGTGGACAGTCCAATATTCGAGACTCTGAACATGTACGTTTTGCCTGCAAACAAGAGTTGCTGTCAGCAAACAAATTCTCAATGGAAATATGCATACAAATAGTAATTTATGTGCTTATACAAGCCTATGCTTTTAAAGTGCAATCTATAGACACTAATTTAGCAATTTAAATAGGTACCTTGATCACCGTTAAAGGACGGTCGAGCCTGGCCATTGATGAGGATTCCATCAGGGGAGGGCAGGGCCTTTCCTGAATCCAGTATTTCCTGCAATACCTGCAATCACAATAGCCAATTTTCATCAAAGCGAAGCAAGACAAGCGTACAATTAGGATTGCATTCTACCATTTATGTAAAGCACATTTGCCTTTCTAGTTATTCTTGACACATTTACAAAAATTCAATTCTCTCCCCTTACATGTACCATATCAAATCTCATAAGAATGTGTCCAACTATTAGAGGCTTATTTCTTCGACAAAGGAGTAATATAATATGACTACAGCAGTTCTTCCACATCTAAACAGCAAAGCATGAGTAAACTGTAAGTTCTAAACTTATTAGGTTTAAGAACAGTCTCATGAAGCCTTACCCTGTGACTGGTCTTGTACCAATCACCAATGAGAAGGCTGTAATCTCCAGCAGGCTTCGTGTACGGAACTGGAATCACTGATCTCGCGTACACATTAAATGCTCCAAAACCTCCAGCAGCTCTGTGCATCAGAGTGGAAGGGAAGTATGTGTAGCTGCCAATTTGATCTTTAGTTTGGAACTTATATGTGTAATTTGAGTTGGGAGGGATGGGACAGTTAGTCCCCAGAACACCATCTTGCCATGAGTTCTTCCTCTGCTTAATCCCATTCCTAATCCATACAACATTAACAACATTCAGCCCTAAATCTCCAAGATTATGAAATAATTAAACTATTCTTGGAACCAAGATCTAAGAAACCCTTCTCAGTCATCCAATATGAAGTGAAGACATCTTAATATTTACTGGGAGAGACCAATTCAAGAAGTATTTGGATATAAGGAAGGAAGATAGATCAAACCAAGATCGAGCAGAAATAAACATATATGACATGAAGAATGTGACACTTGCCATGTCAAAAGGAAAGGCTGGTCCAACTTATTCACAAGGTTAAGGATGATGTTATCATTGGTCACAGCTTCAAGAGTAGGACCAGGAAATTGACCATTTATCAAGATCACCTGCAAATCATCCAAACCATCACAAACTGCACTTATTCTCTTCCTCTCTTTCTAAACAACAAAAAAAGGAAGAGGAAACAACCTGCTGGGAAAGGCCAAGTGGAGAAGAAGCTCCATAAGTAACAGTCCAAGTGTAATACTTGTAAGCATCCTCTCCTCTCACAGCAGAGAAACTCCAAAAAGAAAAAACAGCAAGCAAACACAACAAAAATGCTCGCCTCATTTCACCTACTTAGAATTTAATCGCCACCAAAACCTCTGCAAAAGTGACAACGCAAAACAGAAGCTCAAATTCTTGAACTGAACACGCACATTATCAGCTATTGCAAAGATGAGTGTTGAAACGAAGACCCAATAAGGAAAAATCAAATCTTGGAAAGGTGGATAGACTGACAAGACCCAATTACAGCAGATCAAAAGTGAGATTTAATAAATATACCGATAAAAACGTGGGAATTGGGATGCGCAGCAGAGATTGAGCAGCGATTAAACTAGTGTTAATGTTGAATGAATAAAAGAATGGGAGTGAATCTTTGGCTAATACATGTGTCTGTATAGGCGAATATATTGGATTAGGAGATAGGAGTATGTTTGTATATAAAATGATAAGGCAACAGAGAGAGAGTTGCGTTCAAATACTCAGAAAAAGGAAAAGGAAAAGGATAAAGAAAAAGAAAAGGTGTGAGGGAATGAGTGTCTCCCATTGCCAACTCATGTCATGCTAACTATTATTATGCTGCTGCTTAATTTACGCATTTCTGCGTTATGATGAATGCATGCTTATATTTTGTTCTAAATCCGATTACTTTTGATTGGAGACGGCAAAAGTAGCGGGTGGCTTCTCATAATTTTGAAGCCCGTTCAGGCCCGTCCGAATATTTTCGGGCTTTAAAATATGAGGCCAACTCAATTTCGGACGGGCGGGCCCAAAGTTCGATTTATTCAAAATAAAAAAGATTTTTTTTTGAAAATTTAATATTTACAACGTAAAATTAAACTATGCAATTAACATATTTAAATATTAATAAAATTATGAATAAATAAATTAAAAACACAAAATATAAATAGGACAAAATTATAATTTAAATTATATAACAATCCTAAAATAAACAATTAAAATTTTAAAAATCTTTTATTCACTATCTATTAAAGTCATACAAAATATAAATATTACAATAATAATTAAATTAAGTGACCATTACAAATAATAGTATTTTATTCTGTATTATCGGGCGGGTTTTTTTGCCCGAAAACCCCGAACTTTTTAGCCTAATGCCCATCAGGTCCGGAGCTATTTTGGGACGAGCTTTTTAGGCCCGTATTTTTTCAGGCCTCTTTTTTCTAAGCCCAAATCCGCTCAAACCCCGATTTTTTGGACGGGCCTATGGTTTGGGCCATTTTTTGCAATCTCTACCTGTGATATCACATGCTGATTAGAGTTGGTTTGTGGGCAAATGAAATTATGATATATTTATTTTGTATTATCTCCACCGAAATGCAAAGTGTTAAGGGTTGTTGACGGTTAGATTAATTTGCCGGGAATGGCGCCGTCACCGCTGGATATTAAGTCCTTTTGGGTTAGTAGTTATTTTAATAGCCTGCTTTTCTTATTTGAATAATGACGAAACTATTTACTTGGTTTTTATACTGCCACCTTTTACACGATTGAAGAGCTCCTTCAATAGCCAGATCGACCAATTGTAAAGATCGTATTATAATGTTGTATTGTTTTTTAGGGATAAATTTATCCTTTAAAATGGTGGGATAAAAGTATAAATAGTTTTTAAAATTATTTTTTTTATTCCTTTCTTTTATCTAAATTATAATTGATCGTTGTTTTTCTCATTCGTCCAACTTTATAAGAAGAGATAATATTATCAATCTAAATTTAGAATGATAATATTATCTCTTCTTAAAGTGAGATGATTGAGAAAAATAATGAATTTATAATTTATACGGGAGAGAAGGATAAAAAAAATATTAAAAGACTAATATACGTTTATCTACATTTTCAATGAATAAATCCCTCAAAGAGAATATAACATAAAACTAACATAATTGTATGATTACACACCTTCTCGTAGCTCCTTTTTCCACGATATATATACTCTCTTCCTTCGAGAACTTTCAAGAAAAGGAGTACTGTATTAATAAATAAAGGTAGGATGTCCGTACATCGTAAAATGGGCATACCCAAGTGTATACATTGTATCTACACTAGGATATGAAATCAGAAGTGTTACTCGTTCCAACAAGGAATCAAAAGATGTGACAATAAAACATATGATGTAGCATGAAGTAATAGTAGTGCTATATAAGATATGTTACAAGCTTTCAAAATCAACTCTTCTTTCTTGCACTTGTTTTCTTCAATTGTAATTTCCTCCGCTTTGTTCTTGTTTTGGACTCCGCAACTGATGGATGAGTCTTGATAAGTGTTCCACATCAAACATGCATCCGGGCTGAGGTAACAAATCATCAACAGGACTGCAGTAGGTCTGCAGTAGGTGGTAGTGGGCTGAATGTTTGTGGTTTGTATTGCAGCCGGTCTGGAGTAGGTCTGGAGCCGGTCTGGGGCAGGTCTGCAGCCGGTCTGGAGGAGGTCTGCAGCAGGTGGTTTACAGCCGTCTGGAGCTTGTCTGGGGCAGGTCTGCAGCTGGTCTGGAGCAGGTCTGCAGCAGGTGGTTTGCAGCCGGTTTGGGGCAGGTCTGCAGCCGGTCTGGAGCAGGACTTTGCGGGCGTGTGAGGCTGTACACCGGCAGAATCAGCTATGCGTTTGGGGCTGTTGTTTGGGGTACCATAAATCTGAATTTTGCCTCCAAGCTTCCTTCAAATGTTGCTTCATAAAGTTGGTGTGAATAAATCCTGAAAAAGGAGTAAACCAGCAGTAAACCGTCCAACAATACCAAGGGAAAATGCAAGAATGTAACAGACCATCAAAAATGCAGTGTGTAATTCAGCTGTAGAGAATCAGAACAAGTACTAGAAAAACGTTCACAAAGATCTGGATCCGAAAGAGCAAAATAATCTGAAAATGCAGCTCAACGACAGTAGATTTATGGTAATTACTGAGAATAAGTTACAGCTGCAAGGTGCCACAAATAAAGTATATGAATGCTTGAGATCACAATAACAGATTCAGCAAATGAAATTCAAACAAATCAGCTCCAAAGAAATCAAACAGCCGCAGAATCTGAGCTAAAATTCAAGCATTAATATAGCTATAATAAGTCACAATAGAAATCATAATGAACTTACTGCCGACACAGGAGGTATAGGCCATTCAAATGGCAAAATTCCAGATTTTATAGACAGATTCAGAATGTCATAATGAGGCAGTGAAGTTCAGGAAAAAACAGAGCATGAGAACAGATTGATCAAGTGGGTTAAATTCTCAATCAAGGCCAAAACTAGTATAATACATCAAGCGTTATAAAGCTAACAAGTGTTGGTACCACTCTCCATGTGATCGAGAACCATTTTTTGAGGGAATAATGAGTAAAAAATAGCGTAAACACTCACTTTGATTTCTTTCGTAGTTCTTTCAGAATTAGGGGGAATTTTTTCAAAGAGAAGTTTATTCCTATCATACCATATGTGATTAACCGTGGAGGCAAGAGCAATGTACTTAGCTTTGGTAACAATGGTGGAACCTTTTCTCCCCCGATGCAGATGCTTAATCGCACTAGCAACCGAGGTCATCAACGGTTGTAACCGAAGCCATTTACGAATATCAGTCCAGATGCTCTTTGAGTAGGTACACTCAAAGAACAAGTGATTATGCGTTTCATCCATGCTCCTGCAAAAAGTACACAGAGTATCAGTAGAGCTATGACATCGGGATAGTGTTTTGAGTCGCCCTTTCAGTGCAAACCAAAGAGTAATAGAGTATTTAGGGGGAATGAAGGGTTTCCAGATAAATTTGTGCCAGAAAAGTTTTTGACCCTTATCCCTAAAGAACTCATATGCAGAACTGACAGCCTTGTGCTCAAACCAATAAGTGAGAAGATTGGTTGCACTATCAACACAATGATTGACACTATTTAAGATCAAATCCCTGATATCCAAGATGTTTTTGATGAGAGGGGAGTCTTTGGACTTCTTCTTGATGCTCCAAATGGATTTATCAAGTAAGTATTCATTGTGGATCCATTTAATCCAAAGAGAATCAGATTTAGAGTGAATGTTCCAAAGAATTTTAGACATAAGAGCTTTATTCCATGCACTCAGATCACGAATAGCGAGTCCGCCTTCATGCTTGGGTTTACAGAAATCCTTCCATGCGACAGGGGCATATCTACTTCCCCATAAAAATTTTCGTATCATTTTCATGATACGGTCAATTACGGATGAAGAAAGAGGAAGGACTTGAATCCAATAACATTCAATTCCTTGTAAGACCGATCTAATAAGCTCAACCCTACCTGCAAGAGATAAGTTCGAGTTAGTCCATCGATTAATGTAAGAGGCAATGCTATCAATGAGAGGTGTGTAATGTGAGACACCAAGTTTCTTAGCAGCAAGAGGGATCCCTAGATAGCGAGTAGGGAGAGTGCCAAGAGAGAACCCAAACAGATCAAGAATTTGATGTTGTTCAAAAGGTTTAACCCCAGCCATGTATAAGTTTGATTTTTGACAATTAATTTTTAGACCAGAGACAGAGGCAAACTCATGAAGACAGTCCGCAAGAACAGTCATTGAATCGATATCACCTCGACCAAAGAGAAGAAGATCATCAGCAAAAGCTAAGTGGGATATTTTGTTGGTGTCACACTTGAAATGATAATTGAAGTGAAGTTCATTGGTTCTCTTATGAAGTAGCCTAGAAAGGTACTCCATACAGAGAAGGAATAAAGTGGGTGACATGGGGTCTCCTTGTCTAAAACCCCTTTTACCAACAATGTGACCATGTACACCTCCATTGATACATAAGGAGAATGTAGGTGATGTGACACAAGTCATGATCCAGTGGATGAAACAAGGGTGAAAATTGAGACCCAGAAGCACTTCATGTAAAAAAGTCCAAGAGATTGAGTCAAAAGCTTTCTGGAGGTCTACTTTAAGCATGCATCGCGGAGCGACACCTTGTTTCCATTCATATTTTCTTATGAGTTCTTGGGCAAGGAAAATGTTGTCCGTTATGTTTCTGCCCTGGATGAAGGCCAATTGAGCTTGATTGATTAGATAAGTTAAGTGCGGGGCCATTCTATTCATGAGGATTTTCGTTATGGTTTTATAGATTACATTGGTGCAAGCAATGGGACGAAAATCTGAGACGGTGGGATTATGACTCTTTTTGGGGATAAGGGTAATATTAGTATGATTAAGGCGTTGGAAAATAAGACCCTTATTGAAGAATTCAAGGACAACATTGGTGACATCAGAGCCAACCATATCCCAATTATCTTTGAAGAAAGCCGCCGAGAACCCATCAGGTCCAGGGGCTTTGTCACTCCCTAAGCTGAATAAGGACAATTTAATCTCACGATGGGTGACGGGAGCAATCATACTATGTTTGGCATGAGTATCAACCAGATTGCCATTTCTAAAGATGGAGGGATCAGTGTGTTGGGTGTCAGCAGATACACCAAAGAGGTTTGTATAAAAGGCTGTGAAGTCTTTAACAATCTCCTTAATGTCAAACGTGACTTTAGAATTAGGCTTGCTGAGGAAGGATATAGCATTACGAGTTTTATTTTTCTTGATAATGGCATGGAAGTATTTGTTGTTTTTGTCGGAGATACAAAGGTGTTTGATTCTAGCTCTTTGGATGAAATAATCTCTTTCAAGATTGGAAAGGTTAGCGGCTTTGGTACGTGCATTAAGTTCATCCATTCTAAGTATTCTATCTTCAGGATTTTTGTCACATTGTTCTTGTAAATCATGAAGAGCTTTCCTAGCCTTATCAGCTTTGTCAGATATATTGGTGAATTCACGCTGGTTAAAGATTTTAAGCCATTTTTTAATGTTTTTAAGCTTGTAGTACAAGTTGGCTTGGGCTAGGGAGTGTTGAGTGGTTGGCCAATGTTGGGTGAGGGATTCCTTAAAGTTAGGATGCTTCATCCATGTATTAAGGAATCTGAAAGGGTTTTTAAAACCCCCCGGCTCTTCAAAGAGAGTGGTGATGGAAGGAGAGTGATCAGAATGAATGCTTTTCGTAAGAAAGTCGGATCTGCAAAACAGATTACTGTTAATCCAGGCATTATTGAGCAAAACTCGATCAATCTTAGATGATTTATCTTGATTAGACCAAGTGAAATGGCAGCCCGTTGAAGGGCTATCATCAAGGCCTAGAAGTGCACAAGTATCCACAAAGTCCCTATATTCCTGTTCAAGAGGCCCACGACCACCAACACGTTCAGAGGCATCAAGCACACAATTAAAGTCACCTGCTACAATGGTAGGAGTAGTAGCATGAATATTAAGAATAAGTGAATCTCATAGTTCACGTCTATCACAAACTTGCCAAAAACCGTAAACAATGGATAAATTAAACTTAATATTCAGAACTTTCCATGTAAGTGCAGTGTGTATAACTTGCTTTTAAATTTTAAGAACCTCCAAATTAATTCTATTGTTGTTCCAAAAGATAAGGATTCTTCCACCCTTGACTGTATCAAAATTGTGAATGCATGCATAGGAAGTCAAGTATTTAGCATGGAAGACATCAAGCTTTTGAGTGTTGAGTTTAGATTCTAAGATACCAATAATATCCGGCTTGTGTTTATGAACAAAGTCCGCCAAAGCGTCCTGTTTTGAGGCCATATGAAGACCTCGAATATTCCAGATAACAACAATCATGAGGAAAGTTTGGGAGGTTTATCGTTTAAGTGTTCCTTACCATCAATGATTGCTGCATTAATAGATGTTACCTTTGTCGAAGTTCTCTTTTTCTTACCCAACTTCAGATCATTTTTATTGGGAGGATTAGCTTCTGCACTCTTTTTGGTTTTCTTTACCCTTCTTTTATCAAGTGTAGAGGACCTGGAAGCCAGTGGGTGAAGCTGTTTCAGTGCTTCAGAAGCTGCTGTTTCAGTGCTTCAGAAGCTGCTGTTTCAGAGCACTCATGAATTCCCTGCACAGAAATGTCATGATTAGTAGACTTCAAGGCAGAAATAATGGCAGCCTTATTCGAGGGCTGCAGAGGTTCAGATGATGCAACAATCTGATCAATGTGTTGTGGTTGCTGATATCCAGAAGTTTCTGCAGCCATATTAAGGTTAAAATCTGATTCTTCGGGATGGAGAACCCGTGGCTGTAGCAGGGCTTCAGGGCCTGCCACAGTAGAAGTAGAAATTGGCTCTTGATTATTAGCTTTCGTTGAATCCACAGCCGGGTTTTTAGTAGGTTGAAGTTCTTGTGTGGGATTGATAGGAATTGAATATTGTTCCGCATTCAGTCCACAGTGCAGTTCATTATTCCCTACAAGAGTATCAGCACACGTTTTGTCATTAGTATGAATGGAAGAGCAAGGTGATTCAAACCGAATATGATGATTTAGAGGAGCTGGAGTAGTAGTATCCGGTTGTGGTTCTCTATTGTTCACATCCGGAGGACGTGACTTTGCTCTCCAAACTTGCTTGGGCGGAGCACCAGGAGCATTGGCGTTATTATAAAGCAGAGGCCAGGACCTAGAGCGGTCAGGTTTTGCATTAGTTGGAGCTTGGGATTTGGAACGCCCAAGATTGGCAGTTGCCTTAGGTGCTCTGGATCTGGAACGTCCATTTTTTTCCAGTTGCAAGTGGTGCACGGGACCTGGAACGTCCGTTTTTGGCAGCTACATTTGGTGCTCGGGACCTGGAACGGTCAGGTCGAGTTGCAGCAGGAGGTTGTCTGAAAAGTGGGCGCCCGCCTTGTTTAGTAGGAATCAGAAAATTGCTATTCCAACCTCTAGGGGGTTTGGTGTGCCAACCTGCATTATCAATAACATATCCACGTCTCCCGGAAGGGAGGTTAGTAGCAACAGGTTTATTTAACTTGCACGTGGTAGCCAAATGTCCCAGTTTACGACAAACGGAACACATTTTAGGATAGAAATCATAGACAATTTTTTTGGGAGAATGTAGTTCCATTTGGCACAACAAGATTAATTTCTTTCAAGGGCTCCTTAGTCATATCAATTTTAACTTGAATTTTAGGCCCATCAACATGGTTTTTAGAGATAGTACGATAATTCACACCAAGAGGAATACCAAGTACATAGGCTATTTTACCTAAAGCAATGGGATTCCAAAGCTCTAAAGGTAAGTTTGGGAGAGTAATTCATACCGCAAATAGAGAGTCCGGTTTTTCAAATCGGAAGAATTCAAGCATATTACATAGGACTAGTCTGTTTCCACCAATAAAGTATGGTCCAGCATTGAGTACAGTAGCACGTGCCTTAAGGGAGGCGAAACTGAACACTATAAATCCATTAGGGTGGTAGGAAATCCTTGCTTCACCAAATGCTCAATTTGTTGTTTGAGCGGAAACGTATTTGTAAAGAAACCCAAGAGAGTGTGTCCCCATCCTAGGGAGATGGGAACACAGTCACTGTCATTAAGAACTAAAGAGTTATCAACCAGGTTTACCTCATGGCTTTTAAGTGCAAGGTCTTCGCGTGAGAAAGTTCTTTTCTTCTGGAAGGAAAGCTCATTCATTAGCCATGGGTCTAGAATGGCATCCGGATGTTTCGGACAGAAATGTGTTGGACTGTGGTCACCATTGGTGGAGTTCGAAGGTTTAGAGGCTGATTTGTTCAAGTGTTGATCACCTTCCTGGAGTAAAGATTCCGGGACAACACTGACTTGATCAAGGGTGTTATTTGATAGTTTTTCACTGACTGCATCGGAGGCCCTTGCATCTTCCTCATCATAATCCGACTCCTCCCAATCAGGCTCATATGTGGAATCATATAGGTCGTGAAAATCGTTGACAACCCTAAACAACTAAAGCCCACAAGAACTTTCATTAACAACCTAACACCTAAAGCCCACAAGAACTTTCATTAACAACCTAACAACTGGACAAATTACATTAGACAAGTATTATTGTTGGACGATTATTTATATAACAATCCTAAATAACCATATGTGCATTTTTATGCAAGTTACTACGGCCATGCCACACACGTTGCGTCATCATAACAAGATCAAAATACATTTATAAATTGGTGTTTTAATTATATTAGCATCATCTTTTCCATCATCAAAATCTTTATCTTCTTACTCATCCTCTGCCTCAAAGTCCTCTTCTATGTTTTGAATGCTAGGTTCCTGCTCACAATCCTCCTTTTTGGTATCATCAAGTAAAAGAAGAGGGGCAGATGCACCAACAAGAGGCCCAACAAAAGAAGTATGCTGCTAAGGTAGAAAGATTTGTTGGAAAATTTACAATTGGGAAAAGAAATAAAATATTACAGATGATTCTCATACAACTATTACAAACTAGAATAAAGCTGGAAACAGAAGTAGAAGCTGAGTTGAGGATAGTCCTCTATCCGCAAGACAAATTACGCATCGATAGTGCTCTCGGATTTGGCGTAAAATCCCCTAAGATAAAACGGTTTTCGTCTCGAAGTGTAGCAACACCGCAAACAGACCGAGTTTCGATAAACTAGACAAGATCTAGAACAGAGCTTCTTGAGATGCAAAAAGGAAATGTTTGTGCATCAATATGGTTGTATGCAGGATATTAGGGGTGAGCATTCGGGTATTCGGTTCAGTTTTGCTCAAAACAAAACCAAACCAAATAAAAATTCGGATTGAAAAAATTAACCAAACCAAACCAAAAAATCAAATTAACCGAACCAAAATAACAAAATTTATTTTGATTTAGTTCGGATTGGTTCGATTTGTCCGAATATTTTATTTCTTGACTAATTTTTTTCAATTTCTAGAATAATAAATTTTTATTTTCTAATTATTTAATATATATCTAATAATTTTATGTATTAACAAAAGGTTTCAACCTTAAAAAATTAAAATTAAAAATTATAATAACATATATGATAAAATAATACTCCCTCCGTCCACTAAATTTCTTCTCACTTTTACTCGGCACGAGTTTTAATGTTGTTCATTTGACTTTAATGATGATATGTACTGATTGAAATTAGGGTCCCACTTGATATATTGTTTTAAATTGTATTGGTGTAGTTAGTGAAGTTTTGGTCTCACTTATGTATTATTTTAAATTGAGTTGTTTGTAGTGAGTGTGGTGGGTCCACCTAATATAAATAAAAAGTTTAAAGTGGATAGAAGTTTTTTGGACGGATGAAAATGGCAAAATGAGAAGAAGTTTGATGGACAGAGGGAGTATTATTTAATAAACATAAAAAATTTATTACAACATTAATAAAATAATTTATTTTTTCGGGTTGGTTTTCCTTGAATCCAACCAAACCAAACCAAAAAACCAAAATAATCGAACCAAATTTAATATTTCAGTTTGGTTTGATTTGATTTTTCGGATTTGGTTAAATTTGTTCACCCCTACAGGATATTTCGTGTGTCTGGAATGCATGCTAGAATGACCTATTTATTGGTCCATTCCCACACATGGGCGAATGTTGGAATTGATGGTAATAATGTCCATTAAAGTCATATGGCCGTTAGAGGAGTTACAAAATGATGGCAATTGAAGGCACATTTAATCATTCAATCTGGATATGTCTTTGTCAATATTCACCCAAGTTAATATCACAAGG
Organism: Leonotis leonurus; assembly: GCA_026898415.1. Taxonomy (NCBI): domain Eukaryota; kingdom Viridiplantae; phylum Streptophyta; class Magnoliopsida; order Lamiales; family Lamiaceae; genus Leonotis; species Leonotis leonurus. The sequence goes on along the minus strand of JAPKLX010000058.1, from coordinate 608,435 downwards.
TTACTGACCAAGGCCACTGACTAAGGCCATGTATAAGGGTACCCACAATGGTTGCTTTTTTCTAGTTTTTCAAAACAAAAACATCATTGTAGTAAAATAAAATTGATTTCTACATTATAAATCAGAAACTAGTTTTAAATTAAAAATCAATTTTTTTTTTGTTATTGGTGCGTGTGACATGATGGGTGGACCATACGCCCTCTATGATTGGTGCGTGTATCCAAGTATACATGAAAAGTATGAGTCTTTTGAATGTATTTCTTTTACTTATTTCTTTATTCATTTTCTTTTCAATTTTCTTTTATCTTCATTCCTTCCAAATGCTGATTTGGCGTAAAAAACTACATCATTGTTGTGGACACTTTAAGGCCAGCACATGTGGCCAACATATGAGACCAGCTCATGTAGACCAGACTAGATCATGGGGCAGGTCACTGGCATAGATCGTGGCGCAGGCCACTAGCACAAAACTAGTGGCACATTGACACAGCACCAGTGGCATAGACCACTAGCAAAAACAAACCCAGGCCCAGCAGACTGGCGCGTGCTAGGATGTCCTGTGACCCAACTAGTCACACTATAATATTGCTCAATCTTATTAAATACATGATGGATGTTGGTTCCATAACCAATGTGGCACAAGTGTTAATCTGCATACTTAGTCCCAAATACATAACTCCATTACTTACGTGACTTACTTTAAACTATTATTTCTGAATCATTGGGAATCGGTTTAGAGAAAATAAATATATCACAGTCATCTACTAGAAACGTAGATCGACCCTATGTCATTTACTTATCTTAGAATTAAATATCACGTCACTTAAAAATCCGGTCAAACTTCATTAACCCTCATATATATAAATAAATAAATACATATAACCGTCAACGAGGCTCAGTCTCGCATCTCCAGATTTCGCCTTCTTCTTTACTTCAACTAAGATAATGACAAACATTGCCCTCCGATCTTTATCGTGGTCCACATTATTATTCCGAGTTGTTGCGATGAACTTTGATTCCTTGTTGTCGCTCACTAGAGATAGCAGCCTAATAAGCATGGATGATTCAAGAGAGCTTGGTTTCTGTGGGGGTATGTTAGAGTGTATGAAATAACCGAATAGAGCAAGAGTTTGTTAGAGTGGTTGGTTGACTTGTTAAGGGTTGTTAGATGAGTTGTTAAGGGTTGTTGAACGGAAGTTGTTAGTAGTATCTAGATATAGCTTACTAGTTTCTAGAACAATAGAGAAGGACTCCATGCTTACGTTGCATGATCTCTATAAATAAGAGCTACATGCACTCTCAATAAATGATTTCATGTACTACAAATTCTCATATATGAAATTCATCTTCTTTTAGTATTTCTTTCTTTCTTCTTCTTCTAGTATCTCTTTCATATTAATTCAACACTATGAGAGATAAGTGGTGATGGCATGAGGACTTTATTCTTTGATAGAAGTGAAGAGATGTTGGAGAGAGTGGTGAAAAGATCTTCGGAGAGGGATGTCATCAGTGTTAGGAGAGAGGCCTGAAATGTTATGTTCTCAGCCACTGCATCCTTGAGTTTCTTTTTTAGACTGAGTAGTTGAGTGTCGGTCTTGTTCTTGTACTAAAAATTGAGTGAGAATGTGTTCATAAGAAGATATATATAATTTTGGTGAGCTCGGCAGTGTACTTCTACATGAGTTCAATGACACTAGCAGTGTGAGCGTGAAGAACATTGATCTTGTATTCTTCTTGGAACATGCGAGTTGAAGTAAGTATTTGTTTTCCTGGACTTGCGACAATGGCATCTTGTGCCTCAGGTTGCACTATGACACCTTCATTAGCATGATAGAGATTAACCAATGTATAAAGAGCTAGATTGATGTATGAGAGAATACATCAATTGCCAATTTTTCTAGTTTTATTGAAGTTCAACAAGATCAAGAGTGCAAGTAGCTTAGGATAGTTAAACACGACCTGGTATAGTAGGTCAATGACTTCATTTACGAAGTTAACGACTTAATCAAATGAGCTTTTGTGAGACTAAGTTGATTTTGACCTAACAACAGGCGACCTAAGGTTGAACAAGATCGTGTTCGGAAGTTGGTGGTTAAGTTGGTTGCTCTAATATGAAAATCCTTATGATTTAAGTGGAGTGGTCTTACACAAGATTTATCAATAAGATGAATGCAATAGTAAGAATGCAGAGTAGTATGATAAGATCGACCGAAATGAAATACAATCAATTTTAATGTGGTTTGAAAACTCCTACGTCCACGTCCAATCTAAAGAGATTTAATCTGATACTAGGATTTTCTCTTATTTATACCGATCGAGCACCAAGCACAAGTCAAAACTAGATAGGGATGATAATAGGACGGATTGGACCGGACTTCCCTATGTCCAGACCCGACATGCAGTTTTGTGGATGAGTCAAAGTCCGGCCTATGGCTCAACCGGACTTGTAATTCAAGGCCAAGCCCAGACCCATGTGGATTGAGTGGGCTTGGGCGAACATCTATCTTTTATTTTTTTATTTTTAACATATTAAAAATATATATAATTAATTTATTTTAAAATATATTTATATATTTTAATATTCATTAATATGTATATTAATGTATATTTATTATACATTAATAATTATATTGATATATATATATATATATATATATTATTTTACTCATATATTATATTTAATGTATTAATTTATTTTTGCCCAAACCCGACTATAACGTTATCACGTCGGGATTGGAAGGCCCATTGTCTTCGAACTTGGACAGACTTGGATCGCACTGTGCAAAGTTATCATCCATATTAGGGGTTTGAAATAGAAGAAAGAGGGTCGGGTTTAGGGTTGACGATGGACCAGGCTGGGCCGGGCATCCCTATGCAGATCCGGCCTGTGGTTCTATGTACTGGCCCAAGCCCGGCCCATGGCCCACTCAGGCCTGAAAATTAGGCCCAAGCACAGGACTATATGTATCAGGCGAACTCGGGGAAGGCCCATGATTTTTTAATTTTCAATACATTTAAAGATATATAATTTTTTTTGTTGCATTTTATATATTTTAACATTTACTATATTTTTAAATTCAAATAAATATTAAATCCAAATTTATTTAGTAATATTTCTTATTTAATATATATTAATTTATAATTTATATATTAATTATATAATTGTCAGGTCGGACTTGGGTATGTCGGGCTTAAAAAATTGCCCAAACCCACCCATCAGGCTTAAAATTTTGGCCCAAGCCCAACCAATGACATTATCAAGTCGGATTTGAGTTGGCTTTGGTCGGGCTGGGCTAAATCGACATTTCTAGTCGGGTTTGTAAAATTTTTTGGGAGAATCCGTTTAAATATCTTGTGATTAGAAGAGATTTTGTAGAGTACAATATATTTAGATTTTTTAAGGAGAATCCATCAAAATCTATAGACTATTAAAATCCACAAATTTTTGAATGCATGCGGATTTTTAAATACTTTTTAAAATCTGTATTGAATACCTCCAGATTTGTAAAGACTTTTGAAAATCTGAATTTAATACACCTAAATTTTAAAAGTCTAAAAAAGTCCTCCAAAGTCCGCAACCAATACACCCTCCTAAAAGAAATGTATTATTCTTCATTATGTCCTTTTTATTATTTGTATTTTTGTGGATTTACACTTCTTTTTTTATCATATAATGTAAAATAAAGGAATATAATTTTTCACATCTATATTTGATAGTAAATATTTTTTAACTTGTAATATTAAAATAGTTATAGGGTGATAGATAGGATGAAATGGAGGATGAAATGGAATGATCATTCCTTACTTCATTTCATTCCTTTGTTTGGTTCCTTTTTGTGATTAGGAATGAGTATTCCATTTGAAATCATCATTCCACTTAGAGTGGTAATAGTCATTCATCTCCAATCACAAGTATTAGTCATTCATAATCTTCCATAATTTCTTTTGCTATTTTTTCAGTTGGACAAAATTAATTAAAATATTTGTTTATTTGTTAATTTTGCTATACACGTCCGCACCTTTCCCCTAATAAAAAAAATCTTAATATTTTTATATTTACAAAATTGTTTTTTAATAAAAAAATATTATTTGAAATATTCATTGAATGATATAAATTATATATTTTTAAACTTATGGATATTATTTATTTGTTATAAAAAACGAGTCATTTTATAATTTAAAATTTCCAATCTAATTTACATTTTGCTTTATGATTTTAATTATGATTGTTATAATTGAGCATACATGTTTTAGTGGGTGTGAGCAAAATTAACCGATTTGGAATAACCAAACTCAAATATTTGATTGGTTCGGTTTTATTTTTAAATCAAATTATAATTTGATTTGAATTGAATTGGATTCAGACAAAACTAAACCAAACGAATATACAACGATCGAACTATTTTTTAATATTAAAAGTAATTTATTTTTATTAAATAAAATTATTTCATCATATATATATTTATTATTTTCATCATATTTTATTGTATATTTTAAAATTTAAAATTATGTAATAAACTAAATATGATAATTATTTATTTTATTTTTATTTTTATTTTTTTTTTCTAGATTTACAAAGTAGAATTATAGAATTTAATAAATTTGTAATGTTTATTATTATATGAAACTTAAAAACTATTGAAGATATATGTGAACGATTTAATAATTTTAATATTGTGATTATAATTTTAAATTTCAAATTTTTTTATTTTTTAGTACATAAAAATTATTGAAGATATATATTACTGATTATTTCTTTTATAATTATTATTTTTAAATTGATGAAATTAGTTACAAAATAAAATATTTGGATAAAACGAGCTAAATCAAATTAAATTTGGTTGATTTATTCCAATTAATTTTTGTTTGGTTAAATTATCTTTTTCAATCCATATTTTTTTAATTTGGTTTGGTTTTATTTTTTAGATAAAATTGAACCATATATCCAAATGTTTCACCCCTAAGTTTTATATAATAAAATATTTTTATTTGAATATTTTGATCCATAAAAAAACAAATGAAAAATATATTTACTTGGAATATTAAAAGTATGATTTCATAATACAATATAAATATAATTTATTCATTTACTTTATTGTAGTTATCAATTATAAGAATTAAATTAACAAATAAATTGTCATTCCATTCTTATTCTCCATACACACCAAGCATATGAATGAATTGACAATTTCATTTCATTTCACACTTGGTTCATTCCTACCTTATTCCATTTCATTTGGCCAATCACCTCCTTAATATTTTAAATTTTAACTTTAAAAACAATGTTTATCGAAGCCACTATCATCTTAGAGTTCCTAACTTTTTTTAATTAATTAATTAAATTAAATTATAAAATTATATTGAAAAGATTCCAACTTTGAAATCAATCTGAAACTTATTATTTTAAATATTAACTTTTTACTACTAAGTTACTATTTCCTTCGTCCCACTAAAAGTGACCATATTTAATCAAATCTATAATAATTTTTTAATAAGTAGCCATGAAGTAGTATTTCTCTCTGACATTATCCCTAACTTTATAAAAAGAAAAGCTCTTTGCTTGATCATAATCCCTTCACATTTCAAATGCGGTGAGTGTCAATAAAACAAAGAAAAGGCTGCATGGCGTACACGTGGTCTCTCTTGAGCACTGCACGTTAAGAATTGCTGCAATCACTTCCATTTTTCCAAGCGATTAATTCATGTCTTCATCATTTTGGAGAACTAACTTGAAGTCTACACTTTCAATAAAATCCTAGCTACTTTAATTAATTACAAATTGAAGGCTTTAATTGACCTGACCTACTACTTGAATCATGTCTGAAACATTGGAATCTCCGAAATTCGACCTTGATGACAATAACCCACCAAAACCGGAATCTCCGACCTCTCCACTTCCAAAAGCTCAGACGACCCATAACAACAAAGGAGCAATATCGGAATCCGCGCCGCCACCCTCTAAACTTGATCACTTTAACAGCAGAGGTATGTATCTCTCCATCCAGGCTTATATATGAATGAATGAATTTATCAGATAATTATGTTGACATATTGTCTTGAAATATCGATCTCTTTTCTTCACTCTCTTTCTCACGGCTCTCTACAGTCGCACTGCCTCGTCCTCCTCTGTGTTACCGCCATCATTGTGCGAAACTTGAACACCAACCCCTCCGATTTTCTATATCTTTCTCTTCAATTTAGTTATTTCAAATGTTCGATTCCTCCACAAATATACAAATTCTTGGCCATGTCGGCTCCTCTTGTCGAGACCATCGATGCCAGCGCACATGTTGTAGATCTCCTTAGTGGTGTCGATTAGTCGGGTCGTACCCAACTCCGAAAATTCTAAAATTTAAGTATCGGGTACCCGAACCCAGGTATTTCGGGTCAGGCACTCGAAATATCCGAGCCAATTAAGGTAATTTTAAAGTTTCAAATTTTTTTTGAATATTTTCGGATTTTCGAGTACTTTTCGGATTTTCGGTATTAACTAACTAAATAAAATTAATTATTAATTAAAATTCATATCGAAAACTTATAATAATGTAACTAATTAATTAAAATATAATATTAATTAATTAATTAAAAAATCGGGTATTATCAGATCGGATTTTGAGTAATATCCGAATATGAAATTCCAAAAATATTAAATCCCAAATACCCGAATTTTGGGTTTATGGGTATCCAAACCCGATCGGGTAATACCCCAAATATAGGTTCGAATTCCAAATAGACACCACTAGATCCATTGACGTGTCCCCCAATAACCATAAAATTTGCAAACAACATTCTATTCGACTACAAAGGATTATTGTGTGAATTTTATTATTGTATTTGGAGAATTCATGCTTAATGTTGACATTTAAATAATTAAGTGGAATATAAATTATATTTTGTAACTTTTTGTGTTTAGAATGAAATATAAATGGTCAAACAAAATTGTAAAAGATAAATAATACTACATAATAATATATATTTAAATTCTAGACATTTTTATATTTTTTATTGAAATACTTTTGTAATTATTTTTGCAATTACATGATTTAAAAAATTGTGTATGAATAGTATGAATAGTATGAATTGTATTACATCATATCATTTATATAATATTCAATTTTATTAAACTGCAATGGTATGATTATAAAATAATTATATCATCTGTACTTTCATACCTCACGTGTGATTTATATACAAGTTGCGAAATTAAAAAATTAAATTTAAATAGAATGATATTTATAACAATTTACGTTCAAAATGACTAGAATGGAAAGAATTTAAATAATTTATATTTATATTGGTGATTATTATTTGTCTTTTTCGATATTCTTGTTTGGCTATTTTATATAATTATCATTTTATATATATTATCACAAATTTATATCATCTCATTATTAAGCTAACAGGAATTGTTACATAATTTGACAATAGAAAATTGGAATTGAAGTATATGTAAGAATTTGAGGTAGCTAAGTAGTAAGTTTATTATATATGTGGTGCAGATTTAGTAAGGGACATAGTGTTATGGAGAAGGAAGCAAGTGAATGTGTCAATCCTTGCAGCTGCAACTGCAACATGGGTTTTGATGGATGTTTACCAATACAACTTCATAACCCTACTCTCTTGGCTCACCATCGCTCTTCTCTCCTGCTTCTTCTTCTGGGGAACTGCACAACGCTTCTTCCAAAGGTTTGTGTCTATATATATATATATACGCATTTATGGATGTGATATTGATTTATTATTCCTGTGCTTTATGGCGGGCGTATGCAGAGAGGTGCGGGAGTTGTCGGAATTTGAAATAAGCGAGGACATTGCAATGGAGCAGGCGAGGATATTGCGGCAATGGGCGGAGGATGGGATACGGTGGATAGTCCATGTGGGTGTTGAGAGCGAGTGGTTCGTGTCTCTTGGAGTTGTAGCTTCTCTCTATTTGATGTCCCTCGTTGCAAATCGCTTCGATTTTCTTACACTCTGCTTCATAGGTATTTATTATTTACTACTCATATAGTTAATGGTCGTGGGAATTGATCAAATTAGAACAAGTCCTTTGGTAGGAACTAAGACCAATTTGGACTCATCATCATGTTATAATCTATCATTCAAATTAATTATTCATCAACTTTCATCATTGAAATATGAGGTATTGGCTAATGCATAGAAATGCATTATAATTCAGACTTGATTCTCACTTGATTATATAATATAATCAAATCAAGACATCACTAAGGAGAGACTTTGTGCATTGCCACTAGACTAATGCTTCATAACTACTATGACACTTCTCCATTTTGATATTCAAATGGCTTCATTATACACCTAATTCATTAAACTTTTGTCTTTGTGTGAAAATTAATTGTGCAGGGATTGTGGGGGCGATGACGGTACCGATGATTTATGTGAAGAATGAGGAGAGGATAGGAGAATTTGCAGAGAATGTGAGGGTGAGATCACAAAGGTTGAAAGTGATGATTGAGGAGAAAATGCAGAAAATGAAAAACAAAATTGCAGGGAAAGGGAAAGGGAAAGTAGTGGTGAAGGAAAAGAAGTCTAAGTAGCTGCCATGCGCTCACTTCTCTTCATATTCAGGCCAACAATTATGTAATGTGTATTTTATGTTGTGCGAATTACTACCCAAATTACAACAATATAATAATAAATAAATAAATTGTCTCTCATATGAAAATTAATATTGAAATAAGCGAGGTGAATAGTTTTACATGTTTACACTTTCTTTTTATAGTAATCTCATTAATTTTAATTTTGAGAGTTGATTTAGGAAGTGTTGATGGTGCAATTTAAAATCATGGAGTGTTAATGGTGCAATTTAAAATCCGAAGTACAAATATTTATTTAAAAAAATAAAAATGAAAAAACAATTCCGCATGCTAATGTATCCGGTCTTTATTGGTCTTTATTTGAGAGGTAGCTAACGAACTTTTAGGGGAGATATTAGGGGTTTTTGTTCGGCTCGGATTGGGTATCCTAATCGAAATTTTCACAAGGAATTTAGAAAACCTCCGATGATCAATCCCTTGCTGACCTTTCTCTTTAACACTTCCTTCTTGAAAAGATATTCGAGAACGAGTTCACATTTACTCAAATCCTTAGCCCCAATTGGACCCCGATTGGCTCCTTCAAAGAAGGTTTGATTTTGATTCCAGGTTGAGGAATGAATGAAGAAAGCAGAAAGCAAAGGGGCAACCCATTCGCCGATAGTAGCCGACTGATAAAACTCTAAATTTTTAATATCCGAATCCAAACTCCAAACAAAAAAATTAAAAAATAATACTCTCTCTATCCTACTAAGCTTGACACATTCAAAAAATAGCAAAACTTATTTTTTCAAAAAGGTGTGGACCCTACCATCTTTATATCTTTTACACTAGTTTATACATTTCATACTACTTTATACATTCTCCTTAATAACTGTGCCGGAAAAAAAATATGTCAAACTTAGTGGAACAAATGGAGTATTATATAATTAATAAATATAAATAAAAAAGCAGGTTTCGGGTAATACTCGATTGGGTATCGGGTATTACCCAAACTCGAAAACCATAAAATTTGAAAACTCGATCCCGATCCGAAAATCCAAAAATCAGGTATCCGGGTATCCGAACCCGATCGAGTATCGGGTATTTCGAGTACCGTAATATCCAATACCCAAAATCCTAATAGACACCCCTGAATATAATTAACAGAGTTATATATTTGAATGTTGTTCTTGCAAAGAAGGTTGTACGTCTTTTTTCAATCTACTCAAATTCAATCTAATTGGACCTCTTAAATTCAATCTACTCAAGATCAATCTAATTCGACCTCTTAGATGTTCTAATCAAGGAGCATGCAGATATCACATTAGCCCCATGATGTGGTCTCTAACTAGGAAAGTATATGTCTGAGTTTGTGAAGCTTCTGGTCCGGTAGGTTTGTAAATGTGATAAATTATTCAACTAAAAATATAAAAATGTGGGAGATAAAAAGCAAGGTTTTTTTTTATCTATTTGGCTAGTCAAGTATGGGATAATTTATAGATTTTGGACTTTGATTATCTAGGAATAGAGACTTTATTTGTTTGGCTAGTCAAGCATGAGATAATTCATAGATCTTTGGGCTTTGATTATCAAGGAATTTATACTTTACAAATAAAAATAAAGTCCAAGGATCGACATTCTATTTCCGTCATTTTATACGTAAATAGTTACAATTATTTATGTTTTCAATGTACTTATGATGTAGCACGTAGTGGATGCCTTTCAGTTTATATATACTTTTCTTTATAGCAAATACTTTATGTAAAATCAAATCTTCTCTCTCATAATTTTCCCTCCAAAACCTCTATGTGAGAGAAGATTTGACATATCTATATAAATACTTTAAATTTAAACAAATATATATTTATATTAATATCATGTCAATATTAATATACTATGTATATCTCTTCTTTTTATTGTGACATGTAGAATCAATAATGCTGAAAATTTTAATATATTTTAATATATATTTATCATTTTTGATGTTTTAGAAGCTCAATAAATTATTATTATACAGATATAAACCTTTTAATTTTTCAAAAAATATTCAACAAAAAATAATAAAATATTTATTTTAATTAAAAATTCATTTTAAAATATTAATATAAAAATTTGAAGGTCTTTATATGTTATTTGCAATTTGAGGAATGAGATTGGTAAGTGTGTGTAATCAGAATATGATTATTTTTTGTGAGTTGGGGTGTCAATTGCTTCGGTATTGATTAATTTGGTTATTTGAAACTGAAAATTATTTTTTTAGGTACCGGGTACCAGACCAACCGGTTATACCAGTTGATTTTTTTTTTAAAATGAATTTATAAGTTATTTGCAAGTTGACTTGGTAAATATTTTATAAAATAGTTTATTTTTAATAATTACTATATGAAACCGAGTACCTATCCAGTATCGGTTCGGTACCAATTACTCGGGTACCCGTAATTTTTAGAATTTAAGAATTAATTATCGACTTATTTTTAGTCCAGTACCGGTTATTCCCGATAATCGATTGATACTGATAATCACAAATACATTATGAAAAAAAAATTTAAGTATCACCTTGAGTTTCTCGAACTCAATCGAAATATTTCATGTTACTTAATTTTTAATTTACATGTCACAAACGACAAATTTAAGCAAAGATTTATGGTTCATCTCTTCAAAATGAATTAAGGGGACATTCCACAATACCTTTCAATGATATAAGAAATGGTAATTCTTATTTTTTTTTTTTTCTATTGTACATTATTATTTTTAAATTAATTTTTGAAGTGACACTTACATGTATGTAATTTAAAATTTGTTTGTTGTCATTGCAATATGTACGTTTAAAGGTAACAATGAATTCAAGATCACTAACTCATATCACTCGAATAAGCAAACATTTCAAAGTGGAAATGGTGGAACATCTATCTTTTACTAATTTAGTAGATGAAAAATCAAACGAGAATCTTATAGGAGGTGCTACAATAATATCATATTACACTTCAAAGCCTACTAATGAAGTTTTGGCAACTATTTTTTTGCGTCAATCATAAATATATAACAATTATTTTTAAAATAATGTATAAATATATTCATTCAAGACACTTAATTTTAACGCATTTTTTCTTTCATGTAATTTTTGCACCAATCATGTCCCACTACCTACAAATCTATTAATAGTACAATTTATTATCATAAAACCACTAGAATAGTAAATACATTTATATATAATTACTTTTTATGTTTCTTTATCATTTAATTTTAATAAAATCTCTCAATTCCGTTCTTGTAACCATATGCAATACGCATATTATATTAAAAAATTTGAAAAAAAATTTAATTTGGTATATGATACGAAATAAATAAATTTAATACTAAAATATTACGATCGTTTAAATATGTTATAACAAGTTTTTGGATTGAATGGAAGCAAACAAGAAAATTCTTGATTTTCTTGAAAACAATATGGTTGAAAGCAAATTTGGCAGTGATTTTCTTCTTGACGTCCATCATAGTCGAGCAATATGGTTGAAATCAAGATTTTTCTGTAAGGGGAAAAATGTGGTGAATGGTAAAATTGGCAAATCAACATATATTTTAATTAATTTTGTCAAAATAAAAAATAACAAAAACAAATAAAATGGTTTGGAATGACTAATACCTCATTATATCATGTTGCCACCAGAATCTTATATCTCTTTTAAATAATATCGTAATTGTTCCAGAGCAACTAGAAAGAGATTATTTAACTAGAAAGAATTCAATTCAGAAATATATCCAGAATTTTTTGTAACTCAATCATAGATGATGTAATCATCAAAGATTTGACCTTTTCAAACTTTATCTGCAACTCGCTAAAGGCCCAAAAAACAAAGTGAAGATGTATACGAACAAGATATCTGACAACATGAAGTATGAAAAAAATTGAATAGAGGAACACCTAAATATTTGGTGATCTCGGATGTGTCAATATCAACGTGGCTTACCAATTATTTCGATAAATGGCTATTCCCACACCTAAACAAATAATGATTCCGAATGTAATATCGATTCCGAATTATAAAAAGAACCAAATAAAATATAGAATTTCATTCAAATGATTTGAATCCATACTTCATGTCACCCTACCAATCACCTCTATTTTTTCCATTCTAAACTGACAAATATTATAGAGATAAGGGGCAAATCACCCCTTAGGGTTTGTGAAAAAATGCAAATACCCCCTTATGCTCTATTTTGGTGCAAATAAACCCCTTTTCAAGCTATAAAGGTGCAAATTAGTCCCTCTTCTAAAAATAAAATTATCCTATCTTGTAAAATTATATGGAAATACCCAATTTATGTTTTCTTGACTCTAATACCCAACCCTAACATTATTTCACTATTATCAATATAGTTAAATTTAATTAATACTTCAAAATGGAATAAATCATATATTTCTATCAGGCCCATCACACTTCCGTATAAATAAATTCTATATTAATACCAACTTAATTACCTTTTTGACCAAGAAGCTGTCGGGTTATATCCACCGGAAGTTTTAGGGACCACGTCCAACCACCCGGAGCACCGTATGGTTTCCAGCCGCAGATTCCTTCAACAGCTTTCAGCACAGCCCTCGTTCGTTTCCTACCCGGGGTGTAGAGTTTTCAGTTGGTAAAATAGAAAATATAAATCTGGAAGAGGATGAACAAAAGCCCAATCTTTTTTATTAAGGAATTATAAATATATATTACATACTAATTAGATCTCCTTTAGGGATGAGACTAACTTGTTTAGCTACCTATGGTAGCGGAAAGAAATACTCGCATAAACTTTTAAAAATACAATGTTTATTGTTGGAGAGAAATAAGGAAGATTTTCGATGATCCTCAACTCTCTCCAAATGCTCGTTTATATAGAAGGCTGGAGGCCTCCCCTTCTCTGCATTCTTGCCTCGGATTCTTATCCTGCGAATCATGCTTCTTCACGTGAAGTTGGGTCCAAATAAGGCTGCCGACACAAACATTTCTTAGTGGTTGGACCACTTCTCTGAATTAGTGGTCCATCCTTTAACTTTATTCCACCGACGATTCTTTTCTGGGTGGAACGTCTCTTTCTGCCACCCACCTTTGTCGTTTTATTTTTGGTGGGTGCCTCTCTTTCACATGCTTTCCTTGTTTGAAAGCATCTTCTTTATTCCCCTCACATGGCTCCTTTAATTTTGTCGGCCATGTTCCTTTTTTGGAGGGGCCCTTGTAGCTCGTCCTTTCTGGGAAGGATTCTTCTCTCCATACTCATTGCCTCAAAATTTCTTCTTGTCTTGTTTAGGCAAGAAGCTTTTCCCGAACTCTGGTTCACGTTGTGCTGAGCAATCCGAACAAATCCGAGATTCCCAATGGCCAACATGAGCCATGTTGCAGAACTTACGATGAGTTTCTTTACTCATCGCTATCTTGTTTTCCCACAGAAGAGTCCTTTTTCTTTCGAACGCCTTTTCTGCAAACTTGGTTGATTTTCCTGTCATAGTGTTTAACAGGAATGTTCCATTTGCTGAGTTCTGGAAGAACTTAAATGGAAACTTGACTTTGTCCATCTCTGTGAGACAGACCCACAAACTCCATGCTCTCCTGGTTGTGATTTGATCCTCAGAAATAGCGGCAATCATAGGTACCTCGTTGGGTGGTGTCTTAACTTGGTTGAAGACATCCATCCTTGGTTGTCTGAGCCTTATATAATGAAAGGCCTCATGACTCCCTTTCCCTGCTAGTTCTGGAGCTGCACTAATGAAATATAGCTCCAAAGTATCACCTCGGCAAAGTGATTCATTATTTGCCCAGGTTTCGTGCACTGCTTCCTGGATCCATCGAGGCAGACTCGAGATTTCTGGAAACGATGGAGACGTAGTATAAACCGAGGCGAGTGCCCCAAATTCATACCATTGCTTGACATCCTGAGGTTTGGATCCTGGCATCATCCACACCCTTGGATATTTTCCTGAGACATCAACCCTACTAGTATTAGGATTGATATCCATTCTCGTAAGTAGTTTCTCTCATTTCACCTGGTAGGCCTGTTCAAAAGAGGAGAAAATAATCTTATTATTATTATTAATATCAGATTTGCCTGTCAATGGCCTGAGACTAATCTCTCCTTCTTTTTCCCCAGAGGTGGAGGGTTGACATGATGGTTCAGGCGGTGAAGCCTTTGCATCATTTTTTTCTTGGGCCAGTGGTTCAGACTCCACTACCTTAGAACTCGCTCGAGGGGTATTTGAATTCCCTTCTACCGGTTTAGGTGCCGGAACACGAAACTCTGCTATCTCCAGAGGTTTTCTGGAAGCCCGCAGGATTGGCTTTTCCAATGCCGACCCTAACTGAGTATAGGTCAGCAGACTGGCTCATATCGTACCGGAGACTTTCGTCTTATCGGTAGATTGCAATTTCCCCATCTGTTCAGCATGGAGAGTGCATTCTTCCCACTCTTCCAAAAGCATTTCCAAATTTTCTCGGAGATGCCTCTGGGCTAGGATGATGGAACTGATCTCAGCTGGCTCCATCTCTCGTCAAAAAATCTGCAAGAATATTTTCATGAGATTTTACTACAACAATATCATAAACATAATATTGACATAAAACTTGCCATCTAAGTGATCTAGCCTTTTCAGGCTTTGATTCTATGTTATTTCTTAGGAAAGCTTTAACCTGGGTATTATCAACTTTTAAAGTAAATTTCTTTGCTAATAAGAATAAAGGCCATTTCTTAAAAGTCTTCACCACTGCAAAGAATTCCTTTTCGTTGATATGCCAACTGATGGCCTCATTTTCTGCGAACAAACCACTACAATATCTGCATGGTTCTTCTCCATATGGAGTGATTTTCATTAGGACCGCTGCCCACCAATAATCACTCGCATCTGTATAGAGGATCAGATCATCCTCGTCCTGTGGAATTGAAAGCTTTGGAAGATTTCTACATTCTTCCTTTAACCTTTTCATCCCTTGTCGATGTTCTTCCGTCCATATAAACAGAACCTCTTTCTTTAGCAGATTACTAAAGACCTTCCTGTGTTTCGCAAGATCTTTAATGAACATTCCTGCGAAATTAACAACTCCCAGAAAACTCTGAAGTTATTTTTTCTCCTTCAATGTTTCTGAAAAATCCTGGACCTTTTGCACGATATGATCCTGTAAAGTAATTCCAGACTCATCGATCTCTATTACCAAAAATTCCATTTTTTGGGTAGCAATTACTGCCTTCTTTTCTGACAGCACTAATCCCTCCTTGTAACAAGCATTTGCGAATAATTCAAAATGTTTGATATGTTCATCCATATCTTTTGATGTTATTAATATATCATCAATATAGACAAACATAAAAGAAAAATAATCTTTAAAAAGATTATCCATCTTTCTCTGAAAAATCTGGGGGGCATTGGCTAACCTCATTGGCATTACGTTCCAAACGAAATGCCCTTGTGGTGTTGAGAAAGCCGTAAGTCTCTTGCTTTCTTCATCCATGCGAATCTGGTAGAAACCTGACTTGCAATCAAACTTTGAGAAGACCTTAGCATTGCGTATACAGCATACGAAATCTGGTATGTTATCGAATAAGGTGTATTTCCCTCATCCAATAACTCCTTCCTCTTGAAATCCTGATAAAGAGTCAGAGCTTTACTGAAACCCGAGTCATTGAGATTGTAAGCAATCTTAGGATAGACAATCCCCACAACTTGGCCTGCACAAAGATTTCCCGCGATGGTTCCCATCACTGAATCTTGTAGGTTTCTGATCCTCCTATCACATATAGCTATGTCGATTGGAGCATCAATTCCTGTGAACATCGTGGATTTGAGAACTAGTTGTATTGCCCCGATATGAATCCATCGCATCTTTTCGGCAATCTCTGGTTTTAGTTTCTCCAAATCTTCACGGATGTCGCTTGCTGGAATCAACTGCATCTCCACTTGATTCCCCGTAAACTCAATCGGAAGTGACATCTCTCGTCTAGTAATTCCATAGACGATATGATGTTTCCTTCTTCCTAGACTGAAATTCCTTAGTACCTCGTCTAAGTTGCTGGCATTAAAACCTTGATACTTCTGGATATTCAAGGTTTTCTTCATGATTTTGTCAATCAGGTTCGGCGAGATCATCGTTCGACTAGAAAATCCAGTCCGATCTTCTTTCTCCTGATGACAAGACTCAGCTTCAGTCTGAAGATTCTGTAGATCCATCAGAATCTTCATCCTCACTAAGAATCTCTTCTTGCTCATATATACTCTCGTCTGAGGGTATATCTTCAAACTGGTACACTTGTACCAATTCTTGGTAGTATATGGCATCTTCGATGTCTGGAGTAGACTCGAACCTTCGCATGCCTCTCTGCTCGTTTTCTAGGCAATTTGTTGAAATATGCCCCTTTGCTCCGCAGGTCCAGCAATTACAATCTTTAAAACTTTTATTAGCTCTAGTCTGAGCTTTTCTAAAAGTTTTCTTTGCTGGAGTTCTTGAACTGGATCCTTGGAACGAACCCCTGCTCCTGGCTGGTCCGCTTCTTTGTCCAGTTTTGTATGATCTAGCCTTCTGTCTAGACCACATCGTCCTTGGCTTCCAAGATCTTCCTCTTGGGTTTCTTCCTTTGGAATAGGGTTGGTACCTATTCTTTCGTCTTTTGGTTATTGATGGCTCGCCTCCAATAACCACTGGAAGATCATTATCTTCACAGTTCATATGAGCTGCTTTGTTGATTCTTCGCAGCTTCTTCAGGTTTTTCTGAGCAGTGGCTTGTTGACACCACTCTGAAAGCTTTTGATGTACATAAGACATCCTTTTGGCGATGTTGTCACTGCCCTTGGGGATATAATCTCTTATCATCATCTCCTTCCATGGGCTTGGAAATTTTAGGAAGAAAATTTTCTTCGCGATCGCCTCATCAGCTTTTGACTGATGATGGTAAATCGTAAAGAACTGAAGAAATTTATTGAGCGCCTTTGGATCCAAGACTGTAAGTCTTAGATTATATAATGCCAATAAATACTTTCTTCTTTTTTCTCTATCGAAACCCTCGTAGTATCATTCTCCAATGAAATGATCTTTGAAGAGGACACTCATCCTTCGGATAATCTCTGAGTAGGATTCCTCTGCGAAGCATTGATTTTTTACTTCTATGTGGAATCCTTCCTAGGCGATTTTTACCACGCCTGCGAGACTAGTTTCTAGAATTTTAACCAGTCCTTCTTTGTTAACGTCGAGAGTAGCTGCTGCAATCCGCATCGCTCCTCCCCATTCGTCAATCATTGATTCTCGATCTTTGAAACTAACTTCATCAAGATCAAGCATCACTCCATATGGATGGATAGGATCAAGGGTGGCTTTCCCAACCGGTGAATCTTGGATTCTAGGTTGTCGCCTCCTTCTGGTTCTTTCCATCAGTATGGCTTCATCGGGTACCATCGAGGTATACGATGGTCCGACATGGAAATCACGAGCTTCCCTCATGACTTCTTCAGGTGGTGGTGGTGCTTGTTGATTTAATGGCACCGCAGCATTTCTATCCACCATCTGTTGTTGGTTCATCTTGAGATCAACCACCGTCATGTTAGCAAATGATTCTGCTAACTCTTGTAGATCTTCAAGTCCGATTCTTTCAAGGTTATTCATGATTTTTCACCTTGGAATAATCGTACATATCTTTCCACTTGAGGATCTTTGCCTTTATCCTTTACTGGTAAATGATATTTTGGTCCTTCGGTGAATAGCATCTTGTTCCTTCTTTCTGAACGAGATCTATTCTCCAATTGGCCAACTCGACTCTGAATATCTTTCAAGATGGTTAGAATTTCATCTTGTTGAATAGATATTTTCTTTATCTCTTGGGGTATTGTAATTAGGCGGTTGCCGTAATTTTGTACTGTCTTCTGGATCTCCCTTAAATCGACCGAGAATTTTGATAAGTCGGGGTCGATTTCTCGGAAGACCGGAGTGATCGGAGTGCATTCCCTCCTGTCTTGACTCATTAGAAATGGGTTGAATGTCCCACTTCCATTTGCTGGTTCACCTCTCTTTGAAGAGAGAGGTTTGCTATCTGTAGATCTTGGTATCTACTCATCATAAGGAGGATCCCTGAACGTTCATTTACGGATACAGGACCATGAATCCCTTCCTCCAACTTGGAAGCCCAAAAGAAATATTTCTCTTGGTGCTGTCTATTCATAATCTCCAATAGTTGGAGAAAATTCCTGTAACAAAAGCATCTCGGAAAAGCGTCCGGATCCATATTTTCTTGATGTCTCCTCCGTTAGGAAATAATTAAATGCAATAAATAAATATAATTCCTTAATAAACCTAGGGCTCTGATACCATTTTCGAAGCGGTGAAAAGGCCAGGATTTATTCCAAAGTACTAATTATTAACCATATATGTAACAGAGAAATGTTGTTCAAAACTATCCATTTAGGATAGATAATCATGGGTAATATAGTCTTTTTGGGCATTTTTCATATACTTTTACAAAAAATGATACTTCTCTTTTAAGTTTAATTTTGAATTAAAAATTTTGGACTCTTTTGCTCTTCAAAACTTGAACAAAGGTTGTTTTTGCCTTTAAACAAACCATAGGGGGTTTTTTGCCTTTTTTCCTAAACCTTGGGGAGTTATTTGCTCCTTCTCCCAATATTATATTAGATGTACAAGGGTACTAATTTTTTTTTGAAAAAGAAAATAGATTCATTAAGACTTCAAATCCAAACTTACAAGATCAAGTAGCCATGTAGGCTTATGACTAATCCACATATTTGTGCTAGTACAAGAAAGTGCAAACGATGCAAGCTTATGTGCCACTCTATTAGCTTCCCTTCGCATATGATTAATAGTTTTCACACATATTTTCTTTGATTCCAATATCGCTTCGATAGTCTCCCCACATAATGCACTTTTACTTCCACTCTCCTCATCCAATAGCTTCACTGCAACCAAAGAGTCAGAAAACACTTCCACAGGCGCCACATCTTCTCTAATGCATTCCACAATCCCAAATAGTATCGCACAAAGCTCTCCTAACAAAGAATTCATTGCTCTTGGAATGGGTTTCGACATTGCCCATATTATCTCACCATTTTCATCTCTTACCACAGCTCCAATTCCTCCATAAGCATATTGTTCATTCTCAGCATAATCAACGTCCAGTCGAAATCGTCCTCGAGGAGGACATCTCCACTTCCTTTCTCCTTCCTTTGGTAGGATCCGAGCCTGTAATGCCGCATGTGCTCGTGCCACCCTATATGCTTCGATTAAAGCTTGTGTTTCCAAGTAAAGGTCCCCGTCTCCCCTCCTCATTTGCTCATGCTTCTCATCGCACAACTCCTTCCATACCACCCACATCCCTACTAGCCATTCCTCAAATTCTCTTCGCGTCAATACTCTCCACATTTGTTCCCCAATTTCATTCATCTCTCTGTTCTCCATTACTTTTAGCTTTTTCCACAATACAAACCCCTTCCATCTCCTTTTCACTTTCTCACAGTATATAAGTGCATGACTTGTATTACTCCATGCTTGGCCACACCACCCACACAACCCATTCACCGGTACATGATGTCATCTTAAGTTTTCCTCTGTTGGGATAATATTCTTGAATACTTGCCATGCAAAAATCCGGACTCTTGGTGGGATATCAAAACTCCATAAAAATTTCCACCACGAACTCTCCCTCCCCTCCGATGTTTCCTCCGGTGCGCCGTACCAGCCCGACGCCAATAAATAACCAGACTTTACCGTATATTCTCCTTTATCTTCATATTTCCATATTCTCAAGTCATCTTCCCGCTTTCTCTCACGCGGGATTTGTCCTACTGTTGCAACGTCTATAGGTATGAGAGTTTCTTTTAATTTCCTCATATCCCATTCCCCTTCGTTGTCCAGCAACTCTTCAACCATCATCTCTTCCCTATCACCAA
The DNA here is from genome assembly GCA_026898415.1 of Leonotis leonurus. NCBI lineage: Eukaryota > Viridiplantae > Streptophyta > Magnoliopsida > Lamiales > Lamiaceae > Leonotis > Leonotis leonurus. The sequence continues at coordinate 587,984 of JAPKLX010000058.1, read as the reverse complement.
ATTGTTCCTTGACACGGTCAATAGTCTCCGCATGCGCACCCGGGTTGAAGGTGAGAGCCGATTTCTCATAATTTACCAATTGGCCCGATGCCTTTGAGTACAAGTTCAGCGCCTCCACAACCTTCCTTGTCCCATCATTCCCAGCTTTAAAAAATAATAGATATCATCTGCAAAAAGGAGGTGAGTAATATTTGGTGCCCTCCGTGCAATCCGTATACCGGAAAATAATTGAAGATCCGCATATGCCTTTAGAATAGATGAGAGACCTTGTGCGCAAATCACAAAAAGAAATGGGGATAAAGGGTACTAATTTTTTGAATGCATTTAATTATTAAACGAAAGGATGTCTTTCTTCGTTTTGTATCAATTCAATATTTATATCTGTCTTCTCAAAATGCATTTAGCAGCCAAAATACATTCATCTCATAATATGAAAACAAATATGGATCAAGTAATATGGGACATTCATAAGCAATAATCTGCATAACCTAGCTACTCATACAAATTTCCAAAACAGAAGTAGCAAGACACTAACATAGAAAATTCCAAATCGGGTCTCATTTCTAGTATTTGATCTGCCTCTTATACAGATGAAGGCAAAATGTAAAGTAGCATACTCTCGTTAGTCGTATGGGATCTGAATGTAAGCAGCATCGCACACGAATGGAATGTCGGAGTACATCCCAGCAAGGGCACACCTTATGCACTCCAGTACAGTGAACAAATAAGCAAATGCCATAGCAGTCCAGAAATGCATTCCAACCTTTCCCCAGTATACAGCAAGCGGCATCCATCGACTGACGGTTCCTATGACCTGCAAGGCTATCTCGAGCAGCATGCCCATAACCACGTGGAATCTAAAGAAATGGGGCCACTCCTTTCGTCTCACAACTCCGAGGTAAGCAACAAAGAAGTACGCCATCAGAAACCAACTTGGCAGTCTCCCTAATGCTTCCAGGAAAGGATAAGTCAGAAACTCAAAGTCCTCGAGAAAAGGATGTAGATGGAAAGCTGTTTCTGCATACATCCATGTCTCGTGAAGAGGCATCAGATATGGGAGGCAGGCCAAAGTTCTCCACCACCATCTAGGCTTCTTAGTCATAGCAGGGTATCGGTAACTGGAAGGCACATCTTTGGATGCTCTTGGAGCAAATGTGCCCTGATGCCTCCTAGGAAATTTAGGAATCGTATGGAACAGACTTCCTTGTTCTCCATGTAAGAGTGGTGATGAAGCAGCGGAAAGATGAAAATTCTGGATGCCTGCCAAGATAAATTACAAATTTGATCATCACGAAGAACACAAAGTTGCTACTGTTCAGATTATCAGATCAGCAAAGACTGTACTGATATAGCTGTCATATTTGAGCCATGATAATCCAGTCATTATTCAATAACAATCCTTGAAGACTTATTCATGTTGAGATGACAAAACAAGCTTTGTTTACCATTGTGAAGTATCCACAAATAGTTTACTGAGCCAATAAATTTCTAGAAACAATATCAGGGGATCGAGAGAGTAAGATTTGCCACAATCATAGTGATCAAATGGAGTAATTAACTGATCAGAGTGATGTAATGTGCAAAATGATTTCAATATATATTAGAAAAACACGTCGACATTCAAAACACACATGTATATTCAATCATAAAATAATATTGCTACTACTATTATAACGATATAATGATATGAGACCTAATATCATGTGATAAGGCCAACACCAATAAATTCAATCTGATAACACATTGCTGGTAACCACATTCCACTAAATTCTCTTCTCTCCATCATTGTGGTTATTCAAAGGAAAGAATTAGCATCAGATGAAACGGCAGAATTAAATTGTTTCCGATAACACGATTTATAGTGCTACTACAGCATGCTATTACTATTGAAGCATTTCAACTAAGTTTCTCCACTGTATCCTTAAAATGACACCATCTTTCGACTCTTTCCTATGAAACTACATAGTGTACTTGACAAAAATATGATGTTTTAATTGTAAGTTATAATGTCAAGTTACACTTACAAAGTCCATGTAATTAGTTTTTTTCCAATATATGCCAACGAAATTCTGAAAACTGAAACAATAAAGGCTTTATTCTTTCTCATTTCTAATGCCGGATGATAGGCCAACATTAAACTGTCATTACATTAAGTCGACGCAGATATACAGCATTATGTCCCCAGTATGAGAAATTCCCCCGCTTGCCTGAGCAACTAAATATATTGATATTGAGTCTATATAAACATACGGAATAATGTCGCTAGCACGAGAAAATTTACACTCCATGTTAACATACACGAATGAGTAGCATCAGTAGTAAACTGGAAAGCCGAAATGTGAGAGATATAACGACAAACAAGTAACTACTACTAATGCAACATAACGTGTAATAAAAACTCAGCTCCATATATGACATACTTCTATCTTTATAAACCTAAGTCAATTTATCAAAATTAAACATACCAAAAGATGCAGATGGTTTAAATTGTTGAAGAAGTCTTCTATCATTGGAAGAAACAATCCCTTTGTGCGCTGGAAGGATGCTCGAAATTCTCGAATTACATGTTCTATGGCTACATGGGTTTCTGTTGTAAGGGAGTAAACTCGAAACCCCAGAATTCAAACAACTCCCACTAAGAATCATACTCCAGCTTCAAGACTTCCAACCTATTTCAACAAACAACAGTCCAATCAAATTAAAAAGTATCACGAATCTCCCTAGCCGAATTTAGGAGAGTCGATTCGGATAAAATGAATGGTAAATCAGTCACAAAAAAACATAGTGAATGAAATAATAGCAATCATTATTATAAGGTAGTGTTACCTTTTTAGGGTGAGAAGAGATCGTAATCTACGGCGGCGACAATGGAGGCTGTGCCTCCCCGTTTGGGATTGAAGAGAGAGTAGATGGGCGGTGGGACTTATGGATTGGGTATTCGTAGTTTTATTTCACGTTTACTGAAAAGAGTTGAGACGAAGCCAATTTCTAAATACACTCACTGAAAATTAAAATATTATATTTTCTTCGACCCGTTATTTTTTATTTTTTTTTCTTTAAGCAAATTTATTTAATGTTTTGATTATGTAATTCTCTTATTTAATGATTTGTAAGCTATAAAATAAAATTTAATGGTATTTAATTTATTATTTAACTTAAAATTTTATAAATTTAAAATTAATTAAACTTTTAATTATTCAGAGAAACTAATTTGATTTTTTTAATTATTTTTTTTAAATTGCCGTTAATGTACAACATAACACAACAAATATTGAATCACCAAAATAAATTTCATTACTCCATTGAATTTTCAGCGCCAAAACATAAGCTAAAGTGAAATTTTACAATATTTAGTACTTAAAACTTAAAATATTAATCAATTACAAAACACAACTATCCGCAGAGCAAAAAAGAAACATAATAAATATGTTTTTTTACAAAAAACCCAAAAATTATACAAGAAAAAAATAGTGAAAAACTTGACAAGAAAGAGAGGAACTTTATAGTTCAATTCCCACTTGCAAACTCAAAGGATGAGAAATCAAATAGAGGGAAGATGACAGAGGTTGCAAACAAATTTGAAAGCAACACAAGAAATGTGTGTAGATGGTGTGTTGTTTCAAAAAACAAAAAGAACAAGGCGATATCTTTTTTCCTTAAAAGTAATAAACCAAAGTCACCAAGAAGAAAGAAAGTAGAAATATATATGATACTTATTCAAACCCTAAATTTATTCCATAGCTCAACTATTAGAAAATTTGCTAATGGAATTTCTTTGAGTAAGAGTACTGTGTGGAGATGAGTTAAGAATGGTTTGATCAAAGATCATACCTTATCAATAAAGTTTGACTTCACAGTCCCAACAAACTATTTAGACTTTCATTTACTTTAGAAGCATTAGAATTTGATAGGATAATGAACATCATAAAGTTTAAGAACATGAATAATACGGTGCACCTCGATGAAAAATGATTTTATATCACAAAGACATCTCGCAAATGTAAGAGCAAGAAGCTCATAATAAGGTTATGTTCATGTGTACGGTAAGTGGATCAATGTTTGACCATTTAGGGGATGGTTGGTATGCTGGAATTGTTCAGGAATGGAATGACCATTCCTGTTTCTATTCCTTATCATACGGCTGGTATAAAATAATCATTAGGAATGATCATTCCTAGAGGAATCAACAATCCCATGAACAAAGGATTAACCATTCCTTCCACTACCCTTGGTATTAGCTATTCTCAACTATCAGAAATGAAATTTATTTTGATTTTTGAGAAAATAATTGTAATTTATTTTCTAAAAATAACTTATTAAACCTTTTTTTCTGAAAATTTCATGCGGGCTAAGTCGAGTCAGGCTGACTGGGTCGATCTTGGTCTATTAGGCCAAATGAAAAAACCGACCAATATAATTTTTAAGTAATTTTTTTGCACAATTAATGAATAATAGTAGTAACAAAAATTATTTTTTCATTACTAATGATATTTAGTTTGAAAAGTTCACGAATATGTGCGAATATAATTTTAACATGTCGAACTTAGAATAGTTCGTAAACTTATATACGAACTAGTTTGCGAACTTGTCAAATTAATATAAAATATATACATAACAAATAATTTTAATAATCAAGATTTTTAACGAGCAAAAACTCAAATATTTAACGAACTCGAGCCGAGTTCGAGTTCGAATTTTTGAATTCACTATTAAATCAAATAATAAACGAACTGAACTTGAGATCAATTTTTATTTAATTAAACGAATTCGAACTTGATTTTTAGAATTTGGAAAAATTTAATTATTTTATTATAATAATAATTGAATTAATAAAATATGTTTTCATTCCTTTCCTTGAAAATATCAACCATAGGAATGAAATGAATTAATCTATTCATTTTCTATCATCATTCTTTATTTCATTCTCACTGAATTGCATTCATGTATATCAACCATCCCCTATAGAATGTTGTTTTTGATAGAAGAATTGATATATATACATTTACACAGGTACCATGAAAAGAAAGTCAACAAATCGAGAAACATGTACTCTTTAAGACAAAATTAGTCCAATCAATCAAAAAAAATGTGATGAAGGCATGCTTATCAATGAACTATAGTTAGTGAAAGTTGGACAAGGACTTCCCTTTACCGTGCATAATTTCAAAAAATACTCCATAGTCCATATCACTTGTGCAATTGTGCGTCTTACATGTCATCTTCAACATACACACAATTGAGTTATCTTTTAAGGCAAAATGCATCTCAAGCTCCTACGCTATTATTAATTCAAGGAACTTTTGCATTATTTAAACAACACATTTTAAAATTATACCAACTTGAGCATGAATTTTTTATTTTTCTATATGAATAAATGTCGCATAAACTCTCGAATCTTCTAATCAGAGTTAAAAAAATCAAAACATAATTAAAGTTTTAATATTAAAAGACGACATATATTTTGGGCTCGGCCTTGGCCAGGAATTATATCTTGAACATTTGGGTTTTGACATTGATTTGTGGATATGGATGTGAAACGGGTCAACCCAATCAGTTTTGGGCTAGCCTAATCGATCTTGGATTACTTTCGATTTGGGTTAGTCGGGCTGAATTTTTTTCGGGCTATAAACTATCAGCTCTAATCCTAACCCACTCGGTTTCGGACTAGACCGCGGGCTAGATTTAAATTTTTCCGCATTTACAAAATTGATCAAACAAATAATTAAACACAAAAACCATAAAAATGAATAATTTTATGAAAAAATTATGTAATTAATTTAAAATGTCAAAAGCATACTAATATAATAAATTTGAGTAAGGTTTGTGATATATAAATAAAATAAAATACCACGGTTTGTCAAAATATTCAAAACAATTAAAATATTCTTTTTTTCCTTTTCTTTATGCTAGTGACAAATTTGGTTTCTATAGTGTAGATTCTAGAGCCTTAATTAAGATAATTAATAAGAATCAATTGAAGTCTTAATTAAGGTAATTAATAAGAATTACATAATATCTGCTGCTAGGACCGAACGAGCCAGCCCGATAAGCCCGCCGACTCGGATAGTATGGCTCAAAAAGCTCGAATTTCATATGGGTTTAGAAAAATTGGCCCTAACCCATTCATTTTTTCGGTCTATTCGAATCGGCCCATCGATTTCGAACTATTTTGACACCCCTATTTGTGGATCTTTTGACTACAAATTTATTTGATTAAATTATACCTACATTTAATAAATTCATTTTTAATCAATAAAATATAATATCATAATTGAATGGGTTGGCATTATGAATTTAATAAAGATTCTATTGTGCATTATTTTAGAATTAAACAGTCATGTACATGTAGTAGTCAATGCTTTTTGACTTTTGACTTAGTGTTTGTTAAGCTTATAAGTTTTTACAAGAGTTTATAAGATGTCATATTTAAGGGCTATATTTGGTAGTTAATTGATAGTCAAGATGTGATATATTATGATAGATTAAATTTATATAGGGTGTCAAGATTAGAGAGAATAAAATAATACTCACTTCGTCCCACTAAGCTTGAAACCTTTTTTCCGGCACGGTTATTAAGAAGAGTGTATAAAGTAGTGTAAAAGTTATAAAGGTGGTAGGGTCCACACCTTTTTTAAGAGATAATTTTTGCTATTTTTGGAGTGTGTCAAACTTAGTGGGACGTCCTAAAAAGGAAAACGTGCTAAACTTAATGGGACAGAGGGAGTATTAAATAATATTGTAGGTTGTTTGATAGACAAATTTAGAATGATGATAATTGGTCGCACTATTCTACGCACTAAAAATAGGCATAATATAGGGCAA